>OW679200.1:112244055-112394182 GCA_940337035.1 Agriotes lineatus | reverse complement strand
ACTTGGCCACCTTTCCCAAGGGCTGTTCATCTTCCTGCAAGTTTTACAAAAAATAACCGACAATCAGAGACGCTCCAACTGATAATCCGATACCCTTATAGATGCTGTCAGATAGCATTTATTTTGTATTTGCATGTAACAACACCTTAAAATATATTGAAGTGAATATATTTATTGACTTTAAGCCCATCGCACCGCGCCGATAGAAAAATGTAAAGTCAAACGCATTACGAACCCATCAGGTTATGTAGGCTTCCGTTTTAGTTTAACTAAGTTAAGAAGCCCCTTTAGAGTTCCTGCTTACTGTATAAAGTTCGAGCCGGCACTTACTGGTAAAAATACAAATTTTCCAAGTTAAGACTGTACATACAGTGAATTGGGAATTGCTAATTTAATTTTTTTCTGTGAATGTGGAATAGCTGGTTTCACTATAAGCCGGCACGAGTGTCAATTATTGGTTTAGATTTTCTCCATGTGTGTTTTATTGCGTACTTTCTTTAACATTATAAAGCAATTTGCAGCATGCGTTTAGAACAGTTAAACCCAGGCTTATCAGGTATTGCAAAGAACGTGTACATCAAAAGTACTTTCGAGGCTGGAGAAAAATATGCGAAGCACACTCCCTCTAGATGATCCCGTTGGTCTCCGTTTCGCAGTCGGGAAATTTTTCTTTTGCATGAGTTTAAACTGCATGGCGCATTTGAGCATTAATTACGAGTTATTTAAAACACCCACAATGCAATTGCTAATAACCTCGACCATTTCTAGGCTGTGGTTAGCTGAAACACATCTTTATTGCAGGCTTAATTAGTTTTCTAGATTCACATCATATAAACATTGCTTGTTTTAGATAATGCTTCTCCCTGTAACAAATGTAACGTAAGTTAACTTCGTCTTACTTAACCTAGGCTAACCTAATCCATGTTGGTTGATTTTGTTACATGCACAGAATCTTATCGCACCTATCCTACTATAAGCAAAGCGCACATACCAATTCCACCCAAAAGCAATATCAATCGCTTAACAACAACAACTAACAGTCACGCGTTGTTACCAACAATTTTTGTTTGCTGAATGCTTTGTAACCATACAAACTTACTTAACTTAGATTAATCTAACCTATTATAATCAAAGCAATCATAATAAATGCACGCAGAAACAGAATAAATTGGTTAACAATGGCAAATTGTAACCATGCGATTGTATTTTGTAGGTGCATTTTTGTTTTGCTTTTCCTTTGTTATTAACGTAACTTACTCTAACTTATCTAAACCTAACCTAACCTATTTTTTTGCTTTCCTACGATCTTCTACCGTTTCCCACTGGAACCGCTTTTCGCATTACATGTGGGGGGGTTCGAGGCTGCGAGCGTCACTTAAACTATGATGCCTTAACCATGGTGTCCTTAACTAAGTGAGAACCTGAGCACCCTGACCGGGAGTCGAACTCTCTACCGAGCGCTCGAGCTCTCACTGTGACCTCGACTGCGAACGAATTAAATATAACCTACTATAAGTAAACGTACTTTTGTGGATGCATTTTTTTCTGCTTGCTTTTTTTATAGTAGGAAGGTAACCTAAATTAACCTAACTATTCTGAACATACTATAACCAAAGCCCCCAGAAATAAGAAAAATTGATTACAAGTTACACGATTTTGTAAACGTAGTTTTGTTCTGGGCGCTTTTAAATTAATTGTTACAAAACTCGTTGGTTAAGTTAAATAGAAAGTTGCCAGGTCTACGGAAATTTCCCTACATGTAGGAAAATTTGTACTACTTTAAGTAAAATGAAAAAATGTGGTTGTTGTCGCCAAAATCTAAGGAAATGTAAGTAATGACGTTCTTAACTTAAAAGTAGAATACATTTCTTAAACAATTTTTTTCCGTTTTTTTCAGGACGTTCATATTATGAAGAATTTTATCTTCAGCTGCTGATTTTTTCGCGTTATTTAGTGTCAAGTACCGATAATTTGGGTGACCCTATTGGATGAGTTAATAAAATCTTATTTCTACCTAGGCGTAACCCCTGTTGAAATTTTACATAACTTCGTCAGTAGTATAAAAAACTGTAAGTAATGGTAAACTATGTAACTACCTAGTTAGCTAGTTAGTATCAGTTGTGGGGAGACTGATGTCAAGCACATAGGCCTTCCTAAAATATGACTACTGTAAAAGTTTTTAAATTTAAAATTTTACAGCTTAAGTGGTATAGTCAATTAATTAGGAATATCAGCTGTCACTCTGGAAATTGCTATTTTGTGATGTGTATTCAGATAACTTGAAAATTCCATCGCGAACCTTCTCAAGTTTTCGTTTTGCTCTTAATATACATTTTGTGGATTGTTTCCAAATTTTGATCGGTTTTGTTTCGGAAGGCAATGAATTTCGTTTATCCTGATGCACAATAACAGTTTAAATGTCGTCAGAAATACCTACTTGATTAAAGCAACATATTTGGTGGTTGTTATGGACGCAAGTGTTAAAATTAAACTGATAAAATCAATGGGAAGATTTTGATTTTCAGCGTATTAAAAACACATAATTGGTTGAATTTTTAAATAGTCAATTGTATTACACTTTATGAGGGCTATTTTGATAAATACTAAAAAATTTTATTGCGTGCCATTAGTCTGCTGCGATCAAGAATAAATGCAAAAAATTATAGTACGCCTAGTTACATGGAAAAAAGTTATCAACAAAAGTTGCTTAGAATCACAATTCTAGTAGATATTCAAATTTTGATCTATTTAATTATTGTTAATAATTTTATGTCCTACCAGTACATTAATTGAAATTAATGACTCTATTTTAAGGTATCTTAGATACAAAATAAAGCTCCAGGGCAATTATTTTCTTCATAAGAACACTAGGGTTATTATGAAAAATTAAAAGTATTTGTTTCCATGGATACAACTTTATTATGCACCACTGCCACAATGAAAATTAATGACAGCGCAGCTAATGTCACAAATCTAACTTAGATCAGCTAACTAGATCAATCTTAAATACCATATCATAGTAATTATATGAATTGAATATGAATATGAATTAGGTAAGAAAATTGGTAGGACATAAAACCTTGAAGGCACTATGGGCATTATGAGCTAAGAGCCCGCGATTGTTGTACACACCTCGGGCCAAAGGCCCTCGGTTAGTACACTAACAATCTTGGGCTCTTATTTTACTCATAATGCCCTTAGTACCTTAATAACTATATAATACTGTAATATACTCATGTTTTAAAATTATGTTGCATTAATAAAGAGTGTCATGGAAAGCAAGAAATCTGCGAAATGTCAATTAATCATCCTGGAAACTTTAAAACACAAGTGAAATATTGGAAAGAATATATCTAAGCATTGAAAAATATAAATGGTGCTTTTAGTTGGCGAAAACATCCGTCTATTCCTAGGACACCACCGAATTTTCGATTAAAATTCGTATTTGGTTATTTTTACGATTTGGAGCATTTTTTTAATAACTAATCCTACTATGATTTTTTATTTCTTAATTTATTTTTAATCGCAGTAGCCTAATGGTATGCAATAAAATTTTTAACCGGTAGAATTATTGATAAAATATTAAAACTGATTAGAAGATAAATAAGAAAGATATAAGGGTGTGAAGATGAGAAGTAAATCACATTCGTATTAATAATATAACCACACAGATCTTCCGGAAACGTTCTGAAGTTAGTTTACAGTGCCTTTATATAGACAGTGGCGACAATGGGGTGTCCTATTTTTGATTGGCTCCCTAGATCACGTGGTATTAGCCGCCATGTTTATGCTAAATCACCTGTGAATCGTGTTATACTTTTGGCAGTACTGAAGTGTATTGTCAGTCTATGTCAAATTCGAGGTTAGTAGGTTCGGTTTTGCGTCAGTTTTGACATAAACTGACGCAAATCTTAACCTGCAAATCTCGAATGTTTTCAGTACTGCCAAATGTAAAACACGTATCACAGTCGACTCTGATCACGGATTTAAATAAACACCCGTTAGAAATTTGCATAAATATGGTGGCGGGGGTGTGGCTTAGTTGTATTGTCGCCACTGTCTATATAAAGGCACTGTAGTTAGTTTAAGGTCACTATATCAATAAGGTACCGCCATTCCATTCCTCGCTTGAGAATGTGAGAAAATTGTGAGATAAGGATAACAAATACAAATTTCCCAAGTGCAATAGGGAGGACACTAGTTTTTGGGGATTTTCTTTTTGGTGTAATGTCACTTGTAAAGTGAGGAATCTGTTAGGTTATGTGTTTTTATCCCCAGTTGGAGAAAATTGTGCGACAAGGATAGATATAAAAAATCACTAATGGCGGTACCTTATTGATATAGTGACCTTAAGTTAGTTTACAGTGGCTATATACAAGACAGTGTGGCCATAGGGATGTCTTCGCCGCTATTGGTCGACGCGAATATCCGCCATTAACAGGCAAAATATTTAGTTACTTTTAAGTTGTTCTCAAAGAGGTTGGTAGAAGCTGTTCATTTGGTTATGGAAGAAAATAAAACCTTTCAAATCTGACAATTGTAAATTGTCAGTGTCAAATAATTCATTAGCGTCGCAAGCGGGTCAAATTTTATCATCTATTGCCCTGTAAACTAATATTCTGCACAGTATTTAAATGTGACAATTTATAATTATGCTATTGTTGTAATAGCACAAGATGCGTTCATCTTGGAATATATGATAAAGAGATCACATCGGTGCTACGATAAATGGGGCCTTAGCATAAGTTTAGAGGTAACGGAGTATTTAGTAGTCAACTCGAAAGCACAATATGAAGTCTTAATAAATGAAGATGTCGCAGTAAGATAAGTAGAAAGGTTTAAATACCTCGGTGCTACAATACAATCGATGAAAATGTTTGAGAACAGAAGAGATCAGAACTCGGATAGTACAAAGTACTTAAAATCAATTTGATGGGACAATACTATCTCTAACAAAAACAAAAAAAGAATAGGTAAAGTAATGGTAGAGTCGGTGCTATGTTATGGCAGTGAGGTATAGACTGTAACAGCGGAAATGAAACGAAGACTAAACACAGTTCAAATGGACGAAAAAGCGTAAAGGTATCGAGACGAGATAGAGTGACGAACGAGGAAATAAGACGCAGAATGGAGGCACCAGAATCAGTTGTGGACAGAATTGGAGAATGGAGGAGACGACGTGGCTTATGAAGATCTTTAAATGGTCGCCGCCGGTTAAGAAAAAAAGAGGTAGACCACGCAAACCGTGGAATGAGGGTATTCGGAGAGCCATGGAGGAACCTGGAAGAAGACCAAGCACAGAACAGGGAGGTTTGGAGACAGGAAACAGGAAGACGGCATTTAGCTGTATTGTAAACTACCATAACTGAAACCGGTTGTAAACTTCATGTAACACCTTAAAGCACTACGAACGAACGCCAATGAAAAATGTCAATGTCCAAAAATAACACTGCACGTGTAGCTAACATCAACTAGTTAAAATAACTAGCGCCAAAATAATGACCACTCAAAAACGTTCGATTATTTCGAAAGGCACTGTATATCTCTACGCTCAAATTTGCCTGTTAATGGCGGCCAACAATCGTATGGCCACACTGTCTTGTATATAGTCACTGTAAGTTAGTTTACAGTCCCTTTATATACAACAGTCTGGCCATATGAAATGTCACTTATGACATAAGACAGAATATGGCCGCCTCCAGTGGCGGGTCAAAAGCAGTGGCGGGGTTGGTGTTGGAAAATGGTTTAATTAAATAAATGCTTAGTATAAGTAAATATATGACTAAATAGTTTTTGTAATACCTACTTGTTAAATATTTCTTTAAGGACTGTTTACTACTGGGTAAGCAACCTCTTTACGGCCCGGCCGTAAAAAGTGTCCGTAAAGACCACGGCCTGCTAAATTGTGTGCCAAACGTCAAAGTGACGTTTGTCACACAAATCCAGCAGCAAGCAAGCCTTCAACTCTACATAGAAGAAGGCGCAAAAGACTGCTATAACTCCTGAACATACGCTAAAATAACTTGCTCATTCAGAATCTTAACGTCTTTAGGAATATCTTCATCATTTTCTACAAATGTCATAAGTTACGAGCTGGTTACAACTTAAAACTGCTTACAACCATACACGAAATTGGAAATAACTGACACTTATAAACAACAGTTGCAACGTTCTACGCACTCTCAATCATTCTAAAATGTCATTACACAAACCTAGCGTTTTGATGAAAATAAATTAGAAAAGTATAGATATGACCGAATTGTATGTAGGTATTACAAAAACTATTGTACAATACACGTCCGTTAGGGCCTTTACTGCCTCGCCAGTATTATTCGACTCGCTCTTCGAGCTCGTCTCACAAATTCTCTGGCTCGGCAGTAAAGGCTATCCTAACGGACTTCTACTGTAAAATACTAAAAACAAACAATGTCTTATCAAAGAGGTATTATAAATTTTATTTACAGTTAGTGCTCACATAAATAATAATAAATCCACAGAACTTCAAGTGATCCCAAAACTACTAAAACAGTGAGTATACAGTCTAATACGCTTAAAATTACTTTTCATAACTTCCCACTTAATTTATATAGCCTACATTGTGCATTGCCACAGAAGTACAACTGTATTTGCTTCGTTGTGTATTTTGCTTTTTCGTTTTCGTTTCAGCTATTCTTAAACGAACACCGATAACTTTGGATATAAGTAATACACTTTTCTAATTGATTAAAAGTTGCAATATGTGTTACATTAACAATATGCATTTTATTTATATAAAAATGCTTTTACATTTAGATTCTATTCTGACCTTTTATGTTATTCTAATATGCTCGATTAACCTATTTGACCACAAGCCCCGCTTTTTTATTTCTAGGGAAGCTCTTCACCTTAATACCATGTTCAGACCAATTTTTGCATTCAAATGCACAAGACTCCATACCTAAAATGTAAACGTCGATAAAAGCAGTTCTTTGGACTGCTAATGTAATTTTAAAATTTGACCACTTGTTTATAAAGACATTGGTATTTTCAATGGCTGTAGGCTCTGAAGCAGATGATAAGAAGGTAAATAATGTTATAACAGCATTATCCTTAAGTCTTTTTTGCCACCAACTCGTGCTTTTTCACACATACAATCTGCAAAATGCTTTTTACAAATTCTTGAATTTCCATTCGGGTACCAATTTTCTCCATTTATTTTTTTGTCCATAAGTTCCATCTGTCCCTATTCCTAAGGAAAGTTTCCGTTAGCACACAGTTTTCAGATTTGCTTTTGCATCCGACTGCACACTGCACAGCAATACCTCATATCTGAAGAACATTTTTGAAATTGATGAATTTCTTTAAACCTTGTCAGCTTACCGTTAATAAATTATAGTTCTAGTAGTAGTTCTAAAAATTATGATCAGTTTTTAACTATGTACTCGCATTTTAAACGATTTTTGTTGATTGAATGTCAACTTATTTTATTTGAGTAAATGTGACTTTGACATTTTTGAAATTTAAATCTTATTGTCAAAATGACGCAAGACATAAAATGGCGGCACCAATGGGAATCGTGACCATATATGGCCAGACTGTTAACGGTAGTGTATATAAAGCGACTGTAAGTTAGTTTATAGCCCCTCTATTTACAAATAGTAGCGACATCCTGGGGCAAACCTGATGCAAACATAAAAATACAAAAAGTTACTAAACGGTAAATTTCAGTGTAAACAGTGAAAAAATAACTGATCTGAGTACCTGAAATCCTTTTCTGCCACTATTTTTACACTTATCGACACAACACCGTGGCATTTCCACGTCCTCGACTTAGAATTTGCCCCCGAAGAGAAAATGAATAAAATCACGACAAATGTCAATGTCACATTTTAATGAATTATACCAACTTCCTTGGCAATTTTTAAATATGGTAGGGACTTAAGGGATACCAACGTGATTTTGCCCCAGCGGCAACATCAAAGGTTGTCGCTACTATTTGTAAATAAAGGGGCTATAAGTTAGTTTAGAGTCCCTGTATATAAGTTACTAAGAGTTGGGCAAACATCGGGATACGTTTTGATTGGTTTGGATCATTTTTTGCAAGGCATGTGTGATAAAAGTGCCGTTTTTACATATTTTGTAACATGTTACGACTGATAGTTTCACACATGCTAATCTAAAGCTTAACTAAATCGGCCGTATATTCCTAATAGTCGGTTCTAGAGATCCTAAGAATGATCAAAACTCTCCCATCGAAGGCAAGTTAGCAAGGTTGGTTCCCATAACCTCATTGTTCGACATATGTCAAGTATCTAATTTGGATCAAAAATGTATGTCAAATCAGGCTCTTTGCCCAACTCTTAGTAAACTATATACAGGATCTCTAAGTTAGTTAAGTCACCTACGCCATCTGGTGGAGGACTAGCGAACTAATTACAGTTTTCTGTAAATTATTATTATAAATTGATGTAAAAATTAATGTTGTAGAAAAGGAATCAATGCCCCCGAACATGACAAAGCATATTTCGCTTTTATATAAACTAGCAACCAGTGAGACAAATGTCCCATTTAATAAAACAAAAAAGACCGTTTTTCAAATAGAACGCGTATTAAATAAAAACAATAATATTTTTTAAAATCACGTGATTGAAATTCGGTTCCTGGCCTGACATGACCATTCCAAACATATAACTTCAATAACTGTTTTCTCTATCTTTTACGGTTTGGCTGCTGAAACAGCGTCCCGGACGGACGGAAATCACGTGATTTCTCGAAAACCGAAAGTGTCACGTGACTTAAATTCGGTTCCTGACCTGACATGACCATTCCAAACATATAACTTTAATAACTTTTTTCTTTATCTCTTACGGTTTGGCTGCTGAAACAGCGTCCCGGACGGACCAGCGTCCCGGACAGACAAGTCTATTAGATAAAGGATATGAAATTGGTGATCCGATTCTTGACAAAATTGTAAAAAATTAAAAACAGATATAATTCAAACATAAATAAGTAAATAGTAAATTATTTTCACTTATAGGTACATGGTGCCTACGGTTTAGGTTAATATATAATTAAAAACTTCAGTTTTCACCACAGGGAAAAGCTAGATGGACTGGTGATCTAGGACTCAAAATTCCAGACGAGGTTCATTACAAACTTAACTATTTGTGATCTGCGTAGGCGATATCGCTAATTAACAGGCGCTCATTCCGTAATACTATAGAACAGTCGATGAGGAATCATTTTGTATCTTTATCAAGTAAAGTGCGTTCAACATTTAAACGAAGCTGATTATTATGTAAGATTTAATTTTTGCCTGTGTTTACATAAAATTTGTTAATATAACATAGTACTATGCAAACTAAGCCTTTCTCTGATTGGCTATTTAAAACTCACGTGATACCACTTGGGACACAGAACTTACCTGAGTGAAGTAGCATGATTCAAAGAACATATTCGAGTTGAGCCCGTGCATTCATGTGAAACGGACGTGTGAGTGTCGCGCTGAAAGCATCGCTCTATTATCGAAGTGGCCACGGCCTCGCCAGATAATAGGTCAGTTTTATTCGCTATTTATTATTACATCTTATCAATTAAACTTATAATACTAAACGAATACACCCAAAACACAAGGGCCCCCTCACGTAGGAGCAACCCTCTGTAACAAAATGCAAACAACCAAACGAACTGCAGAACACTTATCGCCACCGATAGCACTGTCACAAAAACGATATCAATGGGAACCAGAGACCCTGATAACAAAAAATAGATACTACGCGCTAAGCCAGCAAGAAGAAACAGTATCTCAACCCATGGAAACCAGCACAGAGGCGGATAAAAACAAAAAAATACCTCCTATCTTTCTAAACGGCCCCTTAAATCACAAGAAAGTTGTGGATGATATAAGAGACAATATAAAAGGCGAATTTACCACTACCTATTCAGGCAATACACTAAAAATAAATTTATCTGTTGAAAACGACTACAGAGCATTAGTCAAGTATTATGTGGAAAATAAAATTGAATATTATACGTATCGCAACCCGAACTCAAGACCTCTCTCGGTGGTTATCAAGAACGTGCCACCTTCCCGCAGTGAAGAAGAAGTGCTAGAAGGTCTGAAAAAACACGATTTACCAATAATAAAGTTGTGCAGGCTATACAACAAAGAGAAGCTTCCCATACCAATATGTGCCGTGGAACTAACAGCAAATGAACGGGCGCAGGAAATATATAAAGTGAACCGATTATTAGATTGTGTTGTGACAGTTGAAGCACGACGAGCAACAAGAAATACACCGCAGTGCCATCGCTGCCAGCGAATGGGCCACACAAAAAATTATTGTACCATGTCACCACGATGTGTAAAATGCAAAGGAAGTCACCATTATTCTACCTGCACTAAAACGAAGAATGATCCCCCGGAATGTGTTAACTGTGGCGGACAACACCCAGCTAACTTCAGAGGATGCAAATACATTCTTGAAACACAAACCGATCGTCAACCGACTCGAAGACAGTCAACCAACGTTATGAACGGAAAAAACCCGACAATAACAAATAGCAACGCAACTACAATTCGATCTTACGCTAACGCTCTCAGAAACACTGCTTCTACCGACAACCAATATTCAACCAATACCAACAGTACACAAACCTCTTCCATTGTCAACGAAATTCTTACCCTGGTTATTAACGCCTTAAAACCTTATCTCGAACAAATCAAAAATCTTCTTATAACAACTATATTTTCACAATTTGGAAATGGACCATAAATACACGCTACTTTCTAATATCAAACTTCTCAACTGGAATGCTGACGGACTCAAAAGACAAAAAACTATTTTTGTAGCCTTTTTAGCCAGATACAACATTGATGTAGCTTGTATAACGGAAACTCACTTGTTAACAGGAGAAAACTTTAAAATATCAGGGTACAAAGTTTATCGCACCGACAGAGATACATTGCATGCGTCAGGAGGAGTAGCAATAATTGTCAAAAATAACTTGACTCACTTTGAAACGCCTAAACTAGCTTGTACAAACTTAGAAACTGTAGGGATCAAACTAAAGATGAAAGACAACAAGCTAATAAACATAATCTGCTTATATAAACAGCCAAACAGGGCATTACTCGAAGCAGATGTGCTAATAGTTTTTGGCACAAATGAACCAATAATAGCATTTGGTGACCTGAACTCAAAAAGTACCACATGGGGATGCCGCAAATCAAATCCAGCTGGAAACAAACTCGTAAATCTAGCGGCAATGCACGCCCTCCAAATTATTGCTCCTAATGGATATACATATTACCCATACCGTTCCGACTACCAACCGGATATTCTTGATATAGCAGTGCAGAAAAACTTTAACCAAGTAGCATACCAGACGGTATGCATAGAGTTAGACTCCGACCATGTCCCTGTTATCATCTCATTCACAACTCCCCCGGCATTCAAACCACCACTGAAAAGACTGGTACATGGTATTACGAACTGGAATGACTTTAATAAAATATGTACAAACACATCTATTCCAATGTACAACGCTTTAAATACCACACACGACATAGACGAAAGAATTCAAGTAATCACGACTACCATCGCTATGAACATCCGAAGACGTATACCAAACCACAGAATCACAACACAACACCAAACTATATAGCAACACTAATAAAACAGAAAAGCCAAGCAAGACGGGAATGGCAACGAACACGAAATCCCCACATGAAAACCGTAGTAAACACCTTGGCACATCGCATTAAAAAAGAACTTGATGCTTACAGAATGCACTCTTACCAATACTATCTCTCTAATTTAAAACCCGGAGATTCCGAAACTTGGAAGGCAACTCAAAGAATATTAAGAAAACCGCAAGAAATACCAACCATCAAAACGGTTAATGCGACTCTAAATACAGATGAAGAAAAGGCCGAAGCTTTCGCAATTCACCTTAAAGCGACCTTCACACCAATAATCAGCAGCCCCCCTTCCCACACAAATGAAGTAATAAACTACGTAGAAACTCACATGCCATGTCCCACTAATAACATCCAACCAACGTCGCCTAACGAACTAGCTGATATAATCAAAAAATTATCTGCAAATAAAGCACCCGGACCAGACCAAATTACAAACAGAGTCTTAAAAAACCTACCAAACAAATACCTGGCCTATTTATCTACTACATTTAATGCCTGCTTAAGACTAGGATACTTCCCCAAAGCTTGGAAACACGCCCACGTCATGGTATTTTCAAAACCTGGAAAAAACAAAAACGAAATCGCTAACTACAGGCCAATCAGCCTGTTCTCTACTCTTTCTACAATTTTAGAAAAGGTAATATACTCCAGGCTTAACACCGAAATTGGACGTAGAGAAATATTACCACCATTCCAATTTGGTTTTCGAAGAGGATTCTCCACTGCTCACCAACTTCAGCGACTCGTAAATTTCATAGAAGATGGATTCGAAAAGCGCTGGTACACTACAGCACTTTTTCTGGACATAGCACAAGCTTTTGACCGCATTTGGCTTCACGGATTGAAATACAAAATTATTAAAATTGGTTTGCCTATTTACCTGCAAGCCATAATCTTTTCCTTCCTTGATGAACGAAGTTTCCGTGTAGCAATACATAACACCTTATCAGTAAACAAAAATATTACAGCTGGAGTACCGCAAGGAAGTGTGTTAGGCCCTCTTTTGTTCAACATCTATATCTATGACATCAAGAGCACTACAGCAAGCTTAGCTATGTTCGCCGATGATACTGTGCTGTTAACTCAAGACGAAAACTTAAACATAGCAATCTCAAAACTTCAGCAAGCTGCAGATTCTACAGTCAAATGGTTCAACACATGGAACTTTAAAATTAACCAAATGAAGTGTGAATCAAAAATCTTCACTCTACGAAAAATACAAAGTCCTGTCCCAATCAATATAAATAATGCCATCATCACCTGGAAGAACCACGATGAGGCAGTGAAATATCTTGGCCTTCATCTTGATACTAAGTTAACCTGGAAGTTCCACGTTCTCCAGAAACTGAATCAAGGGTACTCGAGACTATCACAGCTCTTCCCAATAATAAACAGAAGGTCGTCGCTAAAAACGGAATGCACCATACTAATTTATAAATCATTAATAAGATCGATGGTGATGTATGCCAGCATGGTATGGGGAAATGCTTCAACATCTCATTTGCACAAAATACAAGTTCTTCAGAACAAGGTACTTCGAATAGCTGTAGACGCCCCCTAGTTCGTAAAAAACAACCAACTACACACAGAACTAGGCATTCAAACGATAAACGAGTACATCAAAACAACTACAAAAAGATTCCACCAGAATATCAACACCTGCAGCAGCGCCGAACTGTACGACTTAAGCAGACGCTCTATTCATATCAGACTGAAGCGCAGACTTCCGCAAGATATCTACCTAGAACAAGATGAGAACAATTGAAGTTTGAAATTATCCCAATAATGCAGCCACGAGGTGAAGAGGGCCCTCCACGGTAATTTCTTGTAAATTGCTATATAAATATAACACTGCCATGTATAACATTAATATTATTGTTGATCTGGCAAATAAATTAAAAAAAAAAGTGTATTTAATAAGAAGAATGAATCTGGTAGGAATACAATCAAACGTCTTGCGAATTGGATGAAAAGTTTATCAATTACTGGTGTTGGACTTCATTGAGCATCTTATTGGAGTGACGTCTTGTGAATTGGGTATTGTCAAGTCTGCTGTTGCTGAATTAATTACTGTTTGTTGGATGTTGGAAGGAGACAGTGCAGTTGCAGCTAGTGGGTCTTGTTAAGTATCCAAGTGGAAGTAGCAGGAATCGTGTCGTGTTTTTGATTGGAAGGTTTCTTCAATTGGTGTTGGCTGATTGCGCATATTCTGGGTTTGGTGTACAAGTTGGAAAACTGCTGTGAGCGGCTGGAATGCTGTTACATCTGTAAGGAAATGGATTGTGTTCCTTGTACCATTGACAATTACAGGTATTTATAAAGACCTGAAAGAAAAGCATTAAAATAGTGAAGTTAATTAATTAAGAAGGGATTACTTACCGTTAGTATAGTGTTTATTCAATGACATATAGTAACAATGTGTATTTATGATTAATTCCAACATTCATAAAAAAACATAAATGACATTGACAGATATAAGTTAGACACTTGATTTTGAAGTAAGGTTTCATATAAACAAAAAGAAATCAATTTTCAGAAATAACGACAGTCATTGTAATGTTATGAGATCCCAACCTGTTATTAAGAGTACTTATGTTCTACCGGAGCCAATGATATTTTTAGCATAAAAATTAATTTCGATAAAATAAAACCATTTACATACGCACATACCATTACAACATACTTAATTATAACATAAAAGATACCAGAATGTGGAATCTTAACAATATTTTTGTTTAATATTTTTTTATTCTTCATTATAATTACCATATCATCTGCGTAACAAATCTCTAAAACTCTTATATTCGCCATTCGCCAGTGTCCTACTTCATAGTGTTCAGCCTCCTTTCTTGTTTTCTTGATAGCTTCGTCCAGCACTAGGAAGAAAAGTAGCGGACTCGAAATACATCCCTGCATCACTCCTTTTGTTGTTTCAAACTGTAGGTATTGATTCGTCATGTCTGGTTATCATGTAGTTTGTTGTGCTTTGGTATAGACTCTGTGCGCTTCTCACCACTTTCTGCTGTACCCCCCCTCTCTTTTAAAACTTTCCATATATCATCCCTGTTCACTCTGTCAACCGCTTTTTCTAAATCTATGATGAAGCATAAATGCACTTCTCCTGCTTCTCTGATTGTTTTTTCACTTATCTGTCTGAGTATGAAGATGGCATCCTAAAATTTGGCCTGAACGCGTACTGGTTATCCTCTAGCGTATTTTCTATCTGCCTCCTTATTCTTTTTTCTAGAATTCTTGCAAATGTTTTGGTTACCACACTGAGCAGTGTGATTCTTCTATAATTCTGGAATTCTTTTATGTCCTCTTTTTTTTTAAATTGGTGTAATTTTTCTCTTCTGCCAGCCCTCCGATGCTTGTCCCGTACTCATTACTTTGTTGAAAAGGTCTCCAATGTGCTCCCTTGTTTCTTTTGATGTTGCTTTTAGCATTTCTGCTATTATTTGGTCATGTCCCGGTTCTTTTCCTGTTTCTTTCACTTCTTCTGTTCTAATTTCACCTTCTTCGTTTTGCTCTTGTTCTCGCCCTTCCTTTGTTACTATTGTTCTCTTTTCTTCTATTTCTAGGGCTTTTCCTTCCAGTAAACCTTTAAATTATTGTCCCCACCTTTCCATTATCTCTTCTTCGTTTGTTAGGTTCTCGCCCTTTTCGTCTTTGATATTGTTTAAAGTTGGTGTTTTTCATTTTCTCATATTTCTCATCGTACCGTAGAATAGTTTTTGATTTTCTTTATATGCCCTTTCCATTTTTCCCCGTAGTCTCTCCAAGTTCTTTGTTTTTCTTCGTTTATAGTTCTCTTCACCTGTCCCCGTTGTATTTTGTATTCTTCGTAATCTTCTTGTTTTCTTGAACTTAAATAGTTTTCCATCTGTTTTTTTCCTTTTTACTGCTGTTCTCACTCTGTCCGTCTACCAGTATGTTCTTTTAATATTTCTGTGTGTTATTTTTGTTGTTCCGCAACTTTTTTCGGCTGCTTCTAAAATTGAGTTTTTCAGTTTTCCCACGTTTCCTCTATTGTTTCTTCTTTTTCCAGATATCTCAGCTTTTTCCTCCATTCTCTTTTAGAACTGCTGCTTTATTTTTGGTTCTTTTAGTTTGTAAATGTGAATCTTTCTTTTTATTATTTTTCTTTTCTTATCCTGTTCTTGTACGTTTCTGTTCTTTATTGTCATTGTTACCATAAAGTGGTCGCTCCCTATTTCGGGTCTTCGTTTTACTTTTACGTCTAGAACTCTGGGTCTTCTCATTTCTGCTTTTCCTCTCTCTCGTTATTCTGTATATTTCTTTGTGCATAAAGTGCGAGTTTCCTATTACTAGTTCGCTTTGGATACATAACTCTAGTATTCTTTCCCCGTTTGGCGTTCTCGTTTTTTCTCCGTCTTTCCCTAAGCACCATTCGAATCCGTCATTCTTATTTCCCACTCTCCCATTCATATCTCCCATGATAATGACTGGATTGTTGTAGTTGTCTATTTGTTGCTTCATTTCACTGAAAAGCTTTCTTTTTGTCATTTTCATTTGGCCCGTATGCTATTATTATCACGTATTCCCCTTTTCCTTCCTCCTCTTTCATTTCTATTGTCAATATCCTTTCACTTACATATTTTTTCCTTTTCACATATTTCGTCTTCTCTTCTTTCATGATACACGCTATTCCTGCTTGTGCATGCCCTTCCTGCTTGACCCCTGACCAGTACATCCAGTATGTTCCTGTAGTCCTTTACCTTTTTTTTTCGTTTCCGTTACCCCTGCATAATCTATTCTTGTCTTTCCTATCTCCTGTGTTATTTCTTCTTCTTTATTTGTTAGGCTGTTCACATTCCTTGTTCTCATTCTAATTATGCTTTCTTCTTTTTCTTTATTCGTCGTTCTATTCAATGCCGAGTTTATCTTTCTGTTTCCGTCTTGGATGGGTGTTCTTACTTTTTGCTGTCTGGTCGTCCTTTCTATCAGACTTCATCCCTTTTTTTCGGACCATTCGTATTTTATGTTACTTAGCTCTAACTTAGTACTGCCGGTGTCGCAGAAACGCACTGGAAAGATAAAGGACAGTACGTAACAAACGAAGGAAATACTGTCTACTTCTCCGGCTCCGAAAACCGTAACTACACAGGTGTAGCCGTATGGGTTAACAAAGAAACCAACAAAAGTCTAACAGGCTATCATACGGTTAGTGACAGAATTATATACTTATTTGGAATTCAAGGCATTGCCATTTAATTTACATGTCATCCAGGTATATGCCCCAACAGCCAAATCAGACGAAACAGAAATAACGGAATTTTATAACATACTAACCGAAATAATTATGGAAATCCCAAAGAGAGATCTTCTGATAGTTCTAGAAGACTGGAATGGGAAAGTTGGCTGTACAACAGAAGAACATCACCTAAGAAACGTAGTTGGTGCATATGGCATCGGTACAAGAAACGAAAGAGGCGAAAAACTTCTCCAATTCTTCATAGACCATAAACTCAAAATAACCAACACCATGTTCACCTTACCAGTTAGGAGATTATACACCTGGACATCGCCTGGAGATAGCTATCGCAATCAGATCGATTATATTCTGATCAGACGACTAGATACAAGGACGAGACCTGGAGCAGATTGCGGTTCCGACCATCAGATGATCACAACCACGATACGTCTCAAACTTAAAAAATGCCGGAGAAAAACAACAAAATCCTCACTCCAAATTACAGATCCTGAAGCCTTTCTAGAAACGTTCGAGTCATGGGACTGCGAATCGGAACACGACAATGCCCTATGGAGAAACCTCAAAGTTCGCATTGAAAATGCTATTAGAAAATCGCATAGCTCTTCCAACTGGAAACCAAAACAAGACTGGATTTCTACAAATACATTTGCTCTGATATTAGACCGTAGTAAATTAAAAGAAACAGGTCTTTCCGACGAAGAATCAAGACAGAATTACAGAAGATTGAATAGCAAAATCCAAAAAGGATGTCAATAAATTCTACGAAAATCTATGTAAGAATATTCAAATACATGCAGACCACAGTGAATGTAGAGAACTCTTCAAAACAATACAGAAAATTACCAAAAATAAACCTCGTAGTTGGTCAATTAAAGATGCTAACGGAAACTTAATTTGCGATATCGATAAAGTGATTCAACGATGGAAAGAGTACTGTAGTAAACTATATACAGATCCCCTTAGAACTCCAATGCGAATCAACATCCAAGGTTTTGAAATGGAACCCGATATTCTCCCAAAAGAAATCAATGCAGCTATTAAAAAACTATCGAGCTACAAGGCAGCTGGTATAGACGGAATTCCATCAGAAACCTTTAATCTGCTCGGAATACAAGGGGAACAACTTTTATGCCAGATATGTCAACAAATCTGGGCTACATGGGAATGGCCTTCAGACTGGACAACGTCTGCAATAATACCATTACATAAAAAAGGAGCTACTAACATACGTGATAATTACCGACTGATAACTTTAATATCACACGCCAGTAAAGTTATGCTATATGTCCTAAAAGAACGACCAAATAGTTACCTAGCATGGCAAATCTCGCCCGAGCAGGCCGGTTTTGTAAAGGGACGAGGAACTAGAGAGCACATTCTAAATGTCAGACAACTTGATCGAAAAGGCACGAGAGTACTACACCCCGCTCTATCTGTGCTTTGTAGACTACTCCAAAGCTTTTGATAACCTCAACTGGAACAATCTGTGGTCGATACTTAAAGACATGGGCGTACCAAGACATCTAATTGAACTCGTTAGACGACTATATAAAAGCACCAAAGCAGTGGTTAGAATAAAAGGAGTAGTCTCAGAAAACTGTGCTATCATGAAAGGCGTTAGACAATGTTGTGTCCTCTCCCCGCTCTTATTCAACGCATATACAGATCATGTTATGAAATTAGTTCTAGAAGAGTGGGGAGGTGGCGCAATCATAGGAGGACATAAAATAACTAACCTGAGGTATGCAGATGACACCACGTTAGTTGCAGGCAACATCGAAGAACTACAGAATCTAGAGAAAAGCTGGAGCAAACAAGCACCGAATACGGACTCCAGATAAACCGTCAAAAAACGAAAGTCTTAATTGTTGACCGGGAAAATAATAACCATCCAACAGTAACACAAGTCGCAGGACGCGATGTAGTACCAGAGTTTATATACCTTGGCTCTTTAATAAGTGGAACAGGAGACTGTTCGCAAGAAATCAAAAGAAGGATCCAACTTGGCAGAGTCGCCATGAGTCAACTTACAAATTTATGGGAAGACAGAAACGTTCTTAAAGAAGTAAATATAAGGCTGGTAGAAACCTTAGTCTTCCCAATAGCTCTATAAGCTTCAGGAACTTGGACAGTTAAAAAAATCGACCAACAAAGAATAGACGCATTTGAAATGTATTGCTGGCGTCGTATGCTCCCCATACCGTGGACAGCAAAACGCACAAACACTTCAGTGCTGCAGGAAATACAACCGTCAATCCGCCTCTCTCAATTAGTATACCAGCGGATACTACGATTCCTAGGACACATAGCACGTCCAACTGATAGTCTAGAAAAAAACATCGTCATGGGTAAAGCCAACGGAAAACGGAGGCGAGGAAGATCGCCACAACGCTGGTTAGACATAACCGAAAAAGTATTGAACGAAACACCGCGGTCGGCCATCCAAAAAGCACAAGATAGAAGCGCATGCAGAACTCTTGTTACAGATAATGCAATAAACGTACATTAAGGATCACAACACGTCAATAATGACGTTATGATAGACAGAGAGAGCTCTAACTTCTTCTATCCCACTTTGGTCTTTCCTTTCTCTAATCCTCCTCTACCTACCTTTCTGATTGCAGCTTGCACTTCCTGCTCTTCTTACGTAAGATCACTCTATACTGGGTGAGTTTTTTAAAGAGTTACAAGGCGATATCTCGAAATGTTTAAAATAGTTTGATGAAATTTTGGTAAGTTATAGGGAGATGACGGAACATAATTAAACATACTTTTTACATTTACATTCTTTCTGTATTTTGAAGGTGGGAGGTAACTTTGGAATTTTAAATAGCATGATGTACTTTCGTATATCTCAATTATTTGATGAACTTATACCCGACATGAGTACTACATAAAGTAGTAACTTTTTTGCGTTATTTTTATTATACTTATTTGTTTCTATAACAGCCTCTGCAAAACCTTTTTGCTTTAACTGGCAATTCTTTGTTTCATGAAAATGCACTCCCTAAGCTTTTCTGCAGATACTACTGGCGTATTACCTGAAGAAATTCTTCATTCTTGTTTTCGATCAGCAGCAATCTGGTGATTTCTTCTCGAAATTTGGTAAATTTACATTTTTTTCAAATCTTATTGCAACTGCATAATATAAGCATTCACCGTCTTTGTACCCAAAATTAATTCTATTGCAAATTTCTTCTACCACTTATGCAATGCACAATTGTAACTAAACGTTTGCTCTGATAAATTAATAGATATCTTTTTTGGATCACTGCTTGTAACGCCTCGTTTCAATAACGCGTTCTAGCAATTCGCATGTTCTTTCGGACCATATTATATTTTAAGTAATGTTCGACAGAAATTCAGGTTTATCGCCTACAGCGCCTAACTTCAGAGATAATGCACCTGCAAGGCATTTCTGGCCGAAGCACGCTCGCTTGCTTTCCTGAGTAAGCTTGCTGACAGGCAGCCAAATCCTGCTTAAAAGCCAAGATGCACCATACCAGGATCTTTCCCCCTCACGATCGCTGGACATAACATCAAATCAAACTGTAAGTACATGCATTCCTCAGCGTTTTTATCGACAAAGGCAGTTGCCACAAATATACTCAGTTCTTGCTAAGGCCTTAGAATATCCAACTGAAGCGTGTTAAATTACTCCTTTTATTAATCATTCACTTTATAACACTAAAAGCGTGAGTCATTAATCTTTTCAAAATTGGTGAAATACTTATGTACTCAAAACTCACCCCCACCGCGTCTTTTGGAAGTTGGGCCCACATGTCGAGTGCGATACACACAGATGGCGATCCTGAGTTGCACCTCGAGCTATTAATTAGCATATTTTGTCACTAAAATACTTGGAAGTTGATTCCTAAATGTTGTTTATTTCTTTTTAGGCAATTATCCTACAAATTTCATGATGCTGACACTTTAGCCTTTATGGCTTATGTATATAATTTATGTGTTACTGTGATTACTTGGGTTTGATTAAATGTCCCTATTGGTGATAATATTTTTGTGTTATTTCCGCAATCCTTTCTCATGTACAATTTATATAGGTATGAAGCGAAGCACTAAAGGTAGGTGGTGTGTTATTAATTAGCTAGATTTGTTTTTATGTTGTGAGTAACGACAAGGCGCCCATATGTTTGCAATTCTACTGTTCAATTTTAACACCTGGAGGATCATTGCCTAGTTCTTGCCCACGCCATTAACCTACCTAGAGTTTTTGAGCTAACCCAGGCTGTATCCACCCATCGTTTAAGGGAGCGGTACATTCTTTCGGATTTGCTATCCGATTTGCAGGCAATGTGCCAATATAATGTGTTTTCTTGTCCAATAAAATATTTTCCAACTCCAAATGTCCAGTGATGTATCTTTATCGACAACAACTTGTTCGCCCCTTGCATATATTCCAATATTCCAGGTGTACCTATTACAGTTAAAACATTTTACCCCACACTTGTGAACTTTTTGTATAGGTATACTGTTTTAGCAATAATCTACCCCGAAATGGAAAAACAGACCCTCCAATACAGAAGGAAGATAGTGAAAATGTCTTGATATTATTCCAGTAACTGGTTGCTTGATTTTCTTGAAGTTCATTATTATGAGAAAATGCCACATTGGAAGTAATAATTCAAATATATTCCTTGACATATCTGCAGGAATCAGAAGGTTGTAGTATAATTTATGTTTACTCCAATAATTGTGAATAGCAGTCATATGAACGAGACCCATATAAATACATATAACCAAATACCAATAAAATTAAACATTTTCATATTTCGCTAATATATAATTTGGCATTCTTTATGTCCCTTGGATGATTTTGTCTACTCATCCACACTGTCCCTGCAGTGCGCACCTTTTTATTTGAGAACTGCAGATAGGGGTTATACCTACTATTATAGCACAATATGACAATAAATATCAAACACCGAAATTAAAAGCAGGATAGCACTAGCAATGGAAATGGCAATTGCCGCAAATCTCTCTCTCCTATGGATCTACAGCCCAAATCGGCGCCTGGCCTCCTTCAGCTTTTGTCTCCATTCCTCTCTATCTTGTGCTGTCCTTTTCCAATTCCATGTTTTGAGCAAGTCTCTCGCGTCTGCGTGCACTAGATCTTCCCAGCTTATCCTTGGTCGTCCTACTGGCCTTTTACTTTGCATATATGACCATTGAGTGTTCTTTTTGGTAATCTCTCCTCATTCATTTTTGCTACGTGACCTGCCCATTGTAAACTTTACAATACGAAGCCTGATAGCGGTGGTTCCTTCAGGTGTTGGTATATCTCATGATTATATCTTACTCGCCACATGTTATTTTCACAGACCGGTGCTTCTTAGGATTGTCCTTTCGAATGCGTTTAATTTGTCTCTATTTTTATGTGTTAGGATCCAGGTCTCGCAGTCACAGGATGTGATTGGTCTGATGATGGTTTGAATAGGTACTCTCATCTTTGTCTTACGATGCGATTTAAAAATGTGTGCTAGAGCAAAGTATACTTTGTTGGCTTGGATAATTCTCCGAGTTATTTGCTGCAAATGTCATGCCGTAAAATTGAACATCAACAGGGAATCTGTATCCTTAATGGCAAAAGATACTGGTGCATTTTCTTACAAAATTCAGACGTTTCACAAGCTGAATTTGCAGATAAGTGTTACGTTTAATATTGTGCTCGTGTTATGGCCATGCAATATGAAGATAAAGAGTTCCTATCAAACATATGGTTTTCAGATGAATCCCATGTATCATTGTCAGGGCACATCAACAGGCAATCTTACAGATTTCTTGGATTCACATCTCTTCACGATGACCGAGTAATTTTTTGGTGTGCAGTTTCTGAGCCTGGCGTTTTGGGTCTGTAGCGGGGCTGTGCCATGCTGCCTGAAAACGTCAGGAATTGCCCTTTGCAATTAGAATCGTAAAAATTCCGCCGATAACACTAACAAAAAGGAAATTCGAGGTGCGACGAGTCGAGCGAAACAGTCAAAGTAAATTGTGTGCGTGCAGCTAAAAAATCATATTTAACTTCTGATTTGGGTAATGTCATCTCGCAAAGAATGTAAATAAACTTTTCAAACATTAGGCAACAGTTCTCTAAAGAGCAGGCAATCCATATCAACACAGCACGACTTCTATCTACCCTTTTACGTCATGGAACGGAGGCAATAAACGGACGAGCATTTGCCCCGACTAACAATAAACCAGATGAAAGTGAGAGTCAACCCTGATGGACAATAAGATCATAAACTCGAGCAGGGAATTCCTCTTCCAGGCGAAAGTTATTTCAACCCTCAGCTCGTGCCCGGGCTGGACAATACCTATTGTATTCTAATAATAGGAAACTCTCTTACTTGCATAAGCGATTTGTATATAAGCATGGACACTCTGGGATTCAGGATTGCATCTTCTTCCGTCTTGTGTCACTCTGGTCTAGACAAGGGCGGGTTAGATTCCTCAGCTTTTAATTGCCACATCAGGTTAAAGCGTTCGTTTACATATAATTCGCCAGTTCTATGTGTATTCGCATTTGTATTTTTTACAAATTAGCATATTTGTACATGTTTGTAATTGGTGGTCTACACAATCGGTTACACCGTATTGAAACAACTTTAATTCCAAAGGCAAGACAAAAATGGTAGCAAGTGCGTGCGCCAAGGCAATTTTTACAATCAGCTGATGCAAGACGAAACGATTAGTGCCGACTCTAATTTTGATGCAAGTCTCATGCAATTCTATTAATTTTTGTAGTAAAAAATTTGGTACCAAACACCAACCAATCAAATTGAAATTAGCTTCATTCGTAAATATTTTTTATAATTGTGCAAATCTTGTGATGTAATAAATTAATTTATTAATGTTATATTTCCTTTCTATCGATTTAATCAAGGCTTTACCCAACATTTTTTTGTCTTCTTTTATTTTGTTATTTAAATAATAATGTAATACCATCATGATTAAAGCTAAAACTATCCCTTTTATTTTTCGTGTCAACATTTCTTAAATAAAAATGCACAGCACACTAGCCCACTTGCATAACCTAATAGTAATTTACCATACAACTGCGTAAAGCTAGCCTTTAGTCACAGGTGAGGCAAAGTTAAAATGCGAGTGACTAAAGATGCTTTACGCATGTGTATCGCACAATGTTTTATCTACGATAGATTCTAGAAAACACGGTAAATATAAAAAATAGTATATTATGATACTAGTGTATAAGTACGCCTTTAAAGCACGTGCGGCGAGTTTAAGAGCACAACGCAGAGCGGAGTGTTTTTAAGGCTGGGGAATTTGGAGATAAAACGCAGCACTTTAAAATGTCATGTTTAGTTACCAAACCAATTAATATCTTCGGCTGCGCTTTTGGACAGTAGTTAATTAAAGATAAGTGATGAGATTGATATACATTTTCATATGCATTTCATTTTAAAAAATGATTAGAAAAGCTCGCAAAAAATAAAGAAAAGTAACCCTACTACTTCATAATTTAAACTGCTCATTTTTACTTTGCATACAAAATAACCTATCTGAGTCTACTCTCCAAGTGCATTTAAAAGTATATAACTAAAATAAATTACAAATAAACTGCTCAATTACAGATCTAAAGAGTAGCTTCAGAACGTGACCACCGAAGTTCTGTAGATGGCGCCAAGTGGAATTATAGCGCACCCAGAATGTGTAGTTCAAAACGTGACCACCGAAGTTCTGTAGATGGCGCCAAGTGAACGAGCCGCCACCGTGCTAAAATGCTTGGAAATTTTGTTTGCAAAGTGGAAAATCGCCACCTTTCGCCAAAACCAAATAGCGCATGAAGGTGCTCGGGACTTTAGCAACAACTTTGCCCTCTTTCACAATTTCGATATCTGTAGCCGTTCGAAAGTTACAGGCGATCCAGACAGACAGACAGACAGACAGACAGACGGACGGACGGACAAAGCGTTCGCATAAGTACGCTGAAGCTACTAATAAGCGATTTGTTAATTAGTAGTTCAGGACAATAGTTTACCCCATAAGGCCTGTAGAAATTTAAAAGGACCGCCATATTTAGCAACAGTTTCTGGTTACTTCGTAATGCAACCAATTTTACATAGATGGAGCCTCTGTAAAACCTGATAGAGAACTATAGCACAGATTGTAATAACCATGGAGTGTCTCCATGGTAGTATTCAAAAACTAAATGTGATACTTGGAAGCAGTTATATTATTGGTTTGTGCATTTTAACCTCAAAGTTTGTAATATCCACAATAAGATTGTTTTGCCAGACTACATTTTTGCAATAAAAAAACTATTGATGGATTGTGCAGTTATAAATTATTAACTACTGAACGATTCCTTTTAGAATAGTATAGTAGCATTACTGTACTTTCACTTACGCATTAGTATATTACGTTATAAGATGGGTAAGTGCCTTAGAACAGGCCGAAAAGAGTTAGAATGAGGCTCGAAGCGCTAAGCTCTGCTTTTTTTGAGGACTGTTCCTGTAAAGCACTTAACGATCAAGTCTCGTATAACATTTTTTGCGCTATCAACATAAAAAATACCGTTGAATATGACAAATATATTATTGTGTGCCTAAATAAAGTGCGTGATTGTTGTTTCTATAGTAACTAAATGAAAGTATAATCAAGCAATAATGATCGGTTGTGCTGCTAAAGAATATTCTCGTATGCATTATTATTATTATTAATAATTATTATCCAGAACATGATATAAATACAAGGGTATGCTCGAGCGCAGCTTTTCTCAACGACCAATGAGAAAGTGTGAACCAGGCTACGTCATCAATAGGTGGCAATTTGAAAGTTACGTTTTAAAAGTCTCCCGGAAAAATCGTATTTTGCATTTGTAGTGGGTCAAGTTAATGGTAAAATGGAGGGAAATCGTACGCAATTGTAATAAATGCTATTTTTCGTGTGAATAATACGCGGTTTTATTGATTCTCGTACATTATAACTCTTTTCCGCACACAGGAGAAAAACCTTATAGTTGTTCTAACGCGATTTAGTTGGACATGCAAAAATCCACACAGGAGAGAAACCGTATAAATGAGGTTAAGGTTATCGACGTGCAATGCGTGCAACCATCGTCCAACATGCCGAAGCCCTCCTGATATACCCGAGACCATGATAATCATGCCCGAGCAGTGTTGCCAACAGTCGAGAATCAGTTTCCACCAGAAGGTTAAATAAAATCTACCAGAATTCCACTAATAATATTTTTTGCCAGATTAATCTTTTATTCACAACAGCACAGATAAACAAAAGTAAAAAAAATAACATTAACATTTAAAGTAATTTTAAAGTTTATTAAAAATAGGAAACAAACATTGCAGCACAAACATACACTTCTACAGTTGCTGTTAAAGATGTAGATTCCCAATGATGCTGCTTTAATTCATTTTTTAACACAAATATTACACTTTTTATTCGTTAAAAGTCTCATCAACAAAATGCAAAGCGCAAGTGACGTAAGACTCGTGAGAGAACCCTTTTATAAGCTAGTTTTACATGTTTTTTCCCCTAATTACGAGCAGATAATTTTTAAAAAATCCCCCAGCTGGCCATGCTTCAATAGTGTTGACATTGCTTTTTACTAGAGGGCAGCACAAAAAACGTGATTATCAAATACAACGTTTGCTGTAATAAAATTAAACAGAGTGCTATATATGTATTATACAAAATTGAAGAAAAATACCAGGAATTCACTAAAAAATTTGTGTAATCTACCAGATTTTCTACTATCTACCAGATTGAAAATGAGTCCACTAAATACGTGATTCATTCTACCAGATTTAGTAGAAAATCTACTAAGTTGGCAACACTGTGCCCGAGACCTTACGAATGTGACGTCATGTGGTTCACGTGCGCAGTGGGTTACCATCTCTCGAGCATGCCCTTGTATTTATATCATGATCCAGAATAGAATAACACGATGGACTTTAAAACTGCCTGCACGAAACTGACGAGTGACGACTGAATTAATCCTTAATTCCTTACTAAAAAATTAAGTATAATAAGCATTTCTCCATGTATGGACGCGTTGTGTGGGCCGAGAGTGTGCTGCGTGGACCTTTTACATACATTTCTGAGAAACCTATCAGCGTAAATAAGGAGGAAACTAAATATCAAATGACTGTGTTGATCTTTGGTTCGTTCGTGGCCTTTCAATTTTTAGAGTAAGTTACGATGTGTGTAGTGTGTTTTTAGATACACCGCTAAATACCGCCAGCATGTTTTCGTTAAAAAGCTAGATTTTCCGTTAGCCGCTGTTGGTCAAATTTCCCCGCCGAAGCAAACTACAAAAAAGCTAGAGTTAGCGGTAAAACCGCTAAGATGCAACACTGACCGTTTCAGTGGTTTGATCCGCAAACAGCTCGTTTGCAATTTATTGAAAACAAAAATTCCCTAGTAGCGACCCCTTTCGGTTGAAGTTCAAACAAGTTTCGATGATATTACGTAGCTATGCAACCAAACAAGCATATTTCATTTTCAAGCATTTTGTATAGCCCCTATATTTACATATAGTAGCGACAACGATTGATGTTGCCGCTGGGGCAAAATCACATTGGTATCCCTTAAGTCCCTAGCATATTTGCATAATTAAATTAAAATGTGACATTGACAGTTGTCGTGTTTTTATTAATTTTTCTCTTCGGGGGCTAATTTGAAGTCGAGGACGTGGAAATGCTAGGGTGTTGTGTCGATAAGTGTAAAAATAGTGGCAGAAAAGGATTTCAGGTATTCAGATCTGCTATTTTTTCACTGTTTACACTGAAATTTACCGTTTAGTAACTTTTTGTATTTTCATGTTTGCATCAGGTTTGCCCCATGATGTCGCTACTATTTGTAATAGAGGGGCTATAGCATTTTGTACAGTGCCTTTATATAGACAGTGGCGACAATACAACTAAGCCACACCCCCGCCGCCATATTTATGCAAATTTCTAACGGGTGTTTATTTAAATCCGTGATCAGAGTCGACTGTGATACGTGTTTTACGTTTGCCAGTACTGAAAACATTTGAGATTTTCAGGTTAAGATTTGCGTCAGTTTGTGCCAAAACTGACGCAAAACCGAACCTGCTAACCTCGAATTTGACATAGACTGACAATACACTTCAGTACTGCCAAAAGTATAACACGAATCACAGGTGATTTAGCATAAACATGGCGGCTAAAACCACGTGATCTAGGGAGCCAATCAAAAATAGGACACCCCATTGTCGCCACTGTCTATATAAAGGCACTGTAGCATTTTGATACACCGACCGCCCTCTACAATTTATGTTGTGCGTAACACGGAAATTCTCCAACTTTAACGTCGCTAGTACTTTAACGGCACTTATACACGTGTATCATACGCTATTTTTTCTACGATCGTAACAGAAATATAAAAACTTAGTTCGGTGACGCTTTTTCCGTCACATTGTGTTAGATATTCCAGGTTACGTTGGCATTCAAATTTACGACAAAGCGTGTTTTAATATAGTATTCAAACACGCCACCAAAGACGTAATTCGGGCTCTAATATTAAGAGTGCTACAAACATCACTTTTGACACTAGAAACTGGAAAAAATATTTAAATTAAATTAGTATTACTAGCAAACGGTCTCCATTTTGCGTGGTTAAGCATTTTAAAACACGTTGCTACTGACGACGTGCCTAATGAAATCTTTTAAACACGTTGCTATGGACAAAGTAAACTAATGAAAGCATGTTATTATTAACAGTCGTTTTACAAACTTAAAACTGCCAATTAAAAATCAATCTTACACACTGTCGTAGATAAAATTTATTGATGGATATCTGCATTTTTATCGATTTTTATGTATTGATAGTGGGAAGTTTTGTTTACAAACGTCATGTATTGCATAAATGTAAAGTGACACGCAATATTAATTTTTACATGCAATTCTTCGTATTGCATTGCATTGCACTAGTCTTGCTTAAATTCCAAGCGCCCTTAAGAAATATAAAGTATTACATTTTTATATAAAAGTGACATTAAATGTCAAAACATAACCAAGCTGAGCAGAGCTCGTTCCTATGTATTAAAGCATAATAAGCAGCTCCAGTTGATGTTATGCGTTTGGCAGTACTAATTGCTGGTGGTACTGTAAGACTATGTCAAATTCGAGGTTAATAGGTTAAGTTGTGCACCAGTATGTGTCAAAACTGACGCAAAACTTAACCTGCTTATCTCGAATTTGACATAGACTTACAGTGCCACCAACAATACACTTGAGCATTGTGAAACGTAAAACGAATCGCTGTTGCTATGCAGAAATATGTTGTTATGCAGACAATTTTTGAATTTAGTGTTTTTTCCGCATTTTCCGTTTGTATTCCAAATATTAGTACTTTTCCCATTTTATTTACGCCCACATATGCTTGCTTAGCGTATAATTAACGCCCTATCTTAATTCCTTTTCGGCTCCAGACTGTCGCCCGTTTTGTTTGCCAGGTGAACAACTTGTGCACAACCTGACGCAATACTGACACTTTCTGTGCAGGTTAGAGAGAGATCCTGTCTTCCGGGTCTTTCTCCCCCCTTGTGCAGTTCGAGTCTCTCGACATTCATATTCTCGTTCTAAGAGAGTCAACTAGTGGTTTTTGCTGAGAGCGCCCTCGGCGACGCGCGCGCTCGCGCTTCTTCGTGGTGCTTTTGTGTTGCAGTGTTTCCTTTAATTATCTTTGAAATTGGAATAAGTGCAGTTTTTATGTTGTGCTATGGGTGCTTTTTGGGGTCGTGTCGCTGAGGGACCAACCGAGAGGCGAAAAGGAAATATGACACCGGTGTAACCCATATTGGCAGTTGGCAGACCTCAAACTTACGCTTTTGGCGATTTTTTTCTAAGATATCACGCAACGCTGTGTCAGGTCATTTTGGTATTTTAAATAGCCACCTAGGCTTTAGGGCAGCGTGCCCGTATGCTAAACCCTTTTAGTTACTTATTTGGCTCCATCGCCTAATTCCAGAATCATGATTTTGCACATATTTGGCCCCAAACGCAGTATTTCTCGTCGGTTGGAGCGCCCCTCTGATGGCGCTTTGGCAGCCGAGCGTTATCGCTCGCAAAAATTCCGAATCTTCTAGAAAACACGCCGTTGCGGCGTGCTACCATTGTCGCCGGCATTAATTTGTTTCATTTTATCGCCTCGCGATTGGCTGCCGAGGTTTAGTCACGTGGGGACGCGACCGATGTGACCTGTGGCAGCGCTTCCCTCTGGGCAGTTGATCGCAGCCCGTTGCAGAGAACGTTCGTGTGGTGGTTGTGTGTGTGAGTTTCGAATTGTTTTCGGCGTAGCGTGGGTGCATCTTGAGCCCAGTTCCTGCCCCCGTAAGTAAGGGATCGTGCCCCTTCATCTCGACCTTCGAGGATCTGTCCCGCAGAACGAAAGTGGCCCATTTTTCGTCGTCCAGTTGTACGCGTCCTGACGCGTCTCACGTCCCCAGTATGGCGGATGTCCACTCATCCCTATAGCCGTCGAACATCGAATGTACCTGCCACCTAAGACTGCAGCCTGTCGCAACTCAACTGTACCAGGCTCCCCAACCGCCTACATATTAAGGTATGTGTCTTTAAACTGATTACCGCTGTAAACGCGAGTGTACCTGTCCCGCGGAGAGCATTAAGCCCCGCGTGCGAGCTGTATTGGGACGCCGCGAGCGAGCCCGTCACATCTCTTGTGCCTACAGGCACTGTCGTCATATTTGTGCGTTCATTCCGAATTACAGACTGTCTATTTTACAAGGGCTTGGATTACTGTTTGTTGCACAAGGCGTCGCGCCCGCATATTTGTACGTTCATTCCGAATTACAGACTGTCTATGTTACAAGTGCTACTTTGTTCATTACTGTTCAACATCTGTCGCTAGGCTTAGAGCGCGCGCCAGCTGGTGTTTTCTTAGATATAATCTATTCATAAATATAGGGCTACGCACTCCGCTGCCCCACTGTAACCCGTGATCCAATACATGATTTCTTAGTTAAGGGAACTATTGTTTTGTTTCGACTTGTGCATGTTCTGTTTCAGATAAGCGCCCCCTTCAGTGTACTGATTATTGTGCGACGGGACGAGGGAGCTTTGAGCGTACAGGTGGGTGAGACAGCTGCGTAGTCGCGGTCGGATTGGCATCTAATCACAATCTTTGCATAAGGCAATCTCGAAATTGTTATTTGACCTTGCAACTCTTGAGTAATCCTATCGTCGGAGTATTTTGCGTGCTTCGCTCCCGTCTAACCGTCCAGGCCCGGTTAGTCGGGTTAAGACAGGCTTGGTGGCGCCCTCATAATTCTGACATACCCTATATATATATATATATATATATATATGCCGCAACACGCTTGCCCAGAACGTATCGTGTGACTCACGCCCGACTCCCTGAGCGTTCCAGCCGTGGCCTTTAGCCTATTTTGAGCCGATCTCAGGGCAAGTGTGCCAGTTTTTCAGGACTGGTTCCGTGGTGCGATGCTCACCTTGGGTGGGTGTCGTAAGGTTCTTTTAATACCGTAACAGCTGGTCTATGTCGAGGAAGGCTTAGCCGTTCGAAAAACTGCTCATCGTTTATGCCACCTTCTATAGCTCCCGTCCGTGGAGGATTAATCCTGTCCCCTTGGTGGTTATCGGGGGCGTTTTGGTTCATTGAAGTCCTGTTCTTGCACCCCGTCGAATAAATCAAGCAGTTGCTGTTTTACTCAGCCAGCGGCTTCGCTGGACAATCAAGCAACGACTCCCGAAAACTCTAAATCAGGTACTGTGTATTTAAATTTTACAGTGAATTTTATTCCGATCAGTGTTGCGCCATTCTCGATTTGTGTGACGTAGTATAACTGCGCTAAATTGAAATCCTGTCTGCGCGACGTACCTTCAGATTGGCAGTGTCCCTATTTTTAGATTTTTGTGGTTCGTCCACAACGGAACGATATTAAAGTAAATTATGTAGCTTTCGTTGTGTGTTTAACGATTACTGTTTTTAATGTCGTATGTGGACTTTGTTTATGTCCAATCGTCTCGATAATATTAATTTTACAGCAATAGTACCCTTTGCATTTAATTTGATGTTTGTAAAACGATTTTGTCTTTGTTTTTTTTTAATCAATACGTTTTATTCTAAATTAGTCGTTCCCTCTTATTGCGTATACCTCATGTTACATGCAAATTTAGTAATAGATGTGGTGTTCTTCTTTTGTACGAAGTTTTTGGGGAAGCTAAAGGAATACCTACATGTAAGGTAAGTTCGCCGTGCTGCACGCTGGCTGTAATCCGCACTGCAAACACCTTTTAAGGTCCGTTTACTATTTCTACTTTTAGGTGAGCGGATTTACCGATCTAAAAGAGGCGGCATCTGGCATTTAACACCTTTATTTCGTTTACCCGTGCCAGGTGTCAGTTTCTGGGAAGGAAGGGCTCCCAATTGAGTAAGGGTTCTTCGCACTTCATGGAAAACACACTTAGATGGGGAAATCCTCAACCCCTACACGGCGCGTCCCAATGGCTGATAGGGAACGTCCTGTAGATATGCAGGACAGGTGTGAATAAGGCTTAGTCAAATAAACACCCGCGGATCAACTGAGAATATGGCATAGGGCAGCAGTTATGTCATTATTGAGTCGGGGCAACAGAGAAATGATCTCTGAACTGGTCTGATATCATACAATCACAGGCGAAAAGTCAAATTACGACTTAATCGGCTGTGCCACTGCGATGAGGAAGGCAGAGGACAACCACCTCATAATTTAGTCCTAGTATATATCATTATGGCATTGACAAAGAATGTACAAAAACATACTGATCATGGAGGGAAACCAAGATCCGGCAGGGGAGGAAAATCAGAAGACTGCGGGGCCTCCTCGGTCGTCATCCAGAGAAATCCCTGCAAGAAAAACAAAAGCACTCTTCATATACCATCAGCCAATATCCTAAGAATAAAATCATGTAAGAGAATCGGCACGTGGAACGTCCGTAGTATGTTTCAGACTGGAAAAGCAGCAAACACAGTCAAAGAAATGAGACGACTAAAAATTGACATACTAGGTATTAGCGAAATGAGATGGCCAGGCAATGGAAAATGTGAAATAGACGAGCACCAGATCTACTACGCGGGAAATGATAATCCACAGCATCGTAATGGAGTGGCCATAATAGTCACTAAAGAAACTGACAAAGCGGTACTTGGATTTGTACCTATATCTGACAGAGTTGCTATAATGAAGATCAAAGCAAACCCGTGCAATTTAAATATAATGCAAGTCTATGCGCCAACTTCCGAGAGCAACGAAGAAGACCTTGAACAATTTTATCTGGACATAAAGGCCGCTCTAAAGCATACAAGAAAAGAAGAAATAACACTACTTATCGGAGACTTCAATGCTAAGGTCGGGAACAACATAGAAGAAGATATAGTTGGAGGCTACGGTCTGGGAACCCGTAATGAAAGGGGAGACACACTAGTGCAATTTTGCAAAGAAACAAATTATGCGATTATGAACACCTTCTTTAAACTACCGTCTCGAAGGTTATATACGTGGAAATCACCCGCTGATAACCAACAAAATATCGTTAGAAATCAAATTGATTTCATACTCGTGAATAAACGATTTCGAAATGCAGTGACTTCAGTGAAAACGTACCCCGGAGCAGATGTTCCTTCAGACCACAATCTCTTGCTAGCCACACTAAAACTACGACTTAAAAAGATTACACGATCAAACCGACCACCCAAGATAGATATGCATAAACTCAAAGATGCAACTACAAAACACGATATAAGAAAAGAAATAAATGAGAAAATACTCGAAATCAAAGAGAGCGCAAGCAGCAACAGCATTGAACAAAAATGGCAAGCCGTTAAAGAAATTATAGTAAGAACTGCAAAAACAAAACTCACTGTGAGCTCGAGAAGGAAGAACAATAAATGGATGACTGACGAAATCTTGGATTTGATGGATGAACGTAGAAAGCACAAAAATAAAAATGAGCTTCGGTATAGACAACTCCACAATACAGTTACAAGAAAAATCAAAGAAGCGAAAGAAGCTTGGCTGACAGAGAAATGCTCCGAAATTGAACAGCTAGAACGCCAACATGACCTACTTAACTTGCATAAGAAAATCAAGGAAGCTGCTGGAATATACAAACAAAGAACCTCTGGAATCATCACAACAAAAGATGATGTCACATTGTTAGATATTGACGATAAGATTAAACGGTGGAAAGAGTACATGCAGACGCTATTCAATGACGAACACCGAGAAAATCTTGAAAATATGGAAGAATTATACGACACAGCAGGGCCATCTATCACCCGAGAAGAGGTTGAGAATTCTATTCGAAAGATTAAAAATAACAAGGCAGCGGGACCAGATGAAGTTTACGGAGACCCACTTAAGCTCATTGAAGAAGACAATATAGATGTTGTTGTTGATTTATTTAACCACATTTACGAAACTGGTGTGATTCCAAAAGACTGGCTACTATCAACGTTTATTCCAATACCGAAAACAGTTAATGCAAAGAAATGTGAACAATACAGATCTATAAGCTTAATGAGCCACATTTTAAAAGTCTTCCTAAAAGTTATCCATGAACGTATATACCCAAAACTTGAAGAAAACATCAGCGAGACACAGTTTGGATTCAGAAATGGCCTCGGTACCAGGGAAGCACTGTTTAGCCTTAATGTTCTAGTACAAAGAGCACGAGACGTAAACTGTAATGTCTTTGCTTGCTTTATTGACTTTGAGAAAGCCTTCGATAGAGTCAATCATGGAAAACTAATCGAAACGCTCCACCAGGCGAAATTAGATGACAAAGACATCCGCATAATTTCCAACCTTTACTGGCAACAGAAGACAGCCGTCCGAGTTGAAGGCAAAATGTCAGAAGAATTTGAAGTTCGTCAAGGGGTCCGACAGGGGTGTGTGCTCTCTCCATTACTTTTTAATGCGTATTCTGAAAGACTATTCAGGGAAGCCTTAGACGAAGCACGTGAAGGTATTCTATTAAACGGAGTGCTAGTGAACAATCTACGGTATGCAGACGATACTGTATTGCTTGCCGACACTGCAGCCGGACTACAGCAACTCATAACGAAGGTGGTAAGAGCAAGCGAGCTATACAATATGAAGTTAAACATAACCAAAACTAAAGTCATGATCGTGAGCAAACACGATAACGTAAATGGCCAATTCCACGTAAATGGCTTCCAACTGCAAACGGTTCCAACAATTAACTATTTAGGTACCAGTTTAAACCAAAAATGGGACCAGATGCAAGAAATAAAAATTCGAATTGAAAAAGCGAGAACTGTCTTCAATCGCATGAGAAATGTGCTATGCAACATGAATATAACTCTTCATCTCCGAACTCGCGTTCTGAAATGCTACGTGTTCTCAGTGCTGATGTACAGTGTAGAGACTTGGACCCTTACTGACGCTACATGTAAACGATTGGAAGCTTTTGAAATGTGGTGTTATAGACGCATGCTGAGAATTTCCTGGACCTACCATGTCACAAACGAAGCTGTAATCCAACGCATGCAGAAAGAGAAGGAAATTATGAAAACAGTCAAGAAACGAAAACTATCATATTTTGGACATATTATGCGAAACAACAAATATAATCTGCTGCAGCTCATCATGCAGGGAAAATTTGACGGAAAAAGAGGGCCTGGAAGACGTCGAATATCGTGGCTGCGAAATTTAAGACAATGGACCGGAATGACATCGATAGGCCTGTTCCGCGCTGCAGGTAACAAAATTAGATGGACCATAATGATCGCCAACGTCCAATGAAGATACGGCACAGAAAAGAAGAAGAAGGTCGTAGCCTTAATTAAGGTCGAAGGAACCCTCATTCTCCTTCAGAGTGTTAATCGGCAACCTTTGTTACAGACCATCGCAACGTAATTGGGGTAACGGATCCGGAAATTTTCCTAATTGTGTCGTTATATCGGGTACTTGACGGTTGAGTATTTTGGATGACAAATTCATGTCGTAATGACGTTTGCGTCCTTGGGAAAATTGCAAAATCCTGGGCCAATTCCCCTCCTATTGTTAATATTAATTACTATTAACCATGTTTCTCTAGTAACCATAACTAAATTTGTAACGTTTCGCCCAGCACGAACTCGATTTTAGAATTTAAAATAAATTTGCTCGTTCTCCTTGGGCTTGCACCACATTAGGTACCGGAGCGCCGCGCTTAGAGCAACAAAGTGACGTCACCGCGAAGAGACGCATTGACACCTCCGCGCACCTAAACCACGAATCCCCGCTCCAGCGAGCCGACGCGAACCTCTGATCTGGACGCTAGGATTGTCGAGAGACTCTTCAGCGTCGTTGTCCAAACACCTGGACACTAGGATTGCCGTCAGACTCTTCAGTGTCGCTGCCCAAGCACCTGGATGCTAGGATTGTCGACAGACTCTTCGGCGTCGTTCTTTAAGCACCTGGACGCTAGGATTGTCTTCAGACTCTTCAGCGTCGTTATCCAAACACCCGGACACTAAAAGTGTCGTCAGACTCTTCAGTGCCATTCCCCGAGCACCCAGTGATCTAGAAAATCTTCTCAGGCCCGACGACGACGACGTCGAACACCTAGTTACAAGGAGAGCTTAGCCGAACCCGCCGACGACGTCCTCCAGTACTTGGGTACCCGGGAGGCCAAGTCGAGCTAGCCGGTGACAATTCCGTCCGTGAAATAAGTTTCCCCGCACCAGGACATCGACGCAGACGTAATTAAACCTGTTAATTGCGTCTGGAATAACTTCGCATCATCAAAGCCGAAAAACGTGCACTAGGAGGTCCCGCCTACAGTGCCTTTATATAGACAGTGGCGACAATGGGGTGTCCTATTTTTGATTGGCTCTCTAGATCACGTGGTTTTAGCCGCCATGTTTATGCTAAATCACCTGTGACAGTACTGAAGTGTATTGTCAGTCTATATCAAATTCGAGGTTAGTAGGTTCGGTTTTGCGTCAGTTTTGAAATAAACTGACGCAAATCTTAACCTGCAAATCTCGAATGTTTTCAGTACTGCCAAATGTAAAACACGTATCACAGTCGACTCTGATCACGGATTTAAATAAACACCCGTTAGAAATTTGCATAAATATGGCGGCGGGGGTGTGGCTTAGTTGTATTGTCGCCACTGTCTATATAAAGGCACTGTAGTCCCGCCTAGCGAGCCAGGGGCCGGCGTCCATAGGCACGCACGTTTGAATCAAAAGTAACCCGACGGGGATCATCGCCAACAAGAGACAATGCTTATTTGATCGAAATTCACTGATAGTTGGACCATCCAGATCTCGTCTTTTATTTTTAAGGTTATAATGTCAAATTTATTTATTTCTATGCACTCTTCGTGGAAATGTATATAAAGCATCGCACAACCCTACGATAATTATCAGGTAGGTACTGGTTAATAAATGCAATAAGTGACGTTGAAAGAACATCGACATTATTAACCACTGCAATACCCTTCTACTAAAGCGTTCTTGTAATGTGTGTATTTCTGTTTCCCGTTTGTGTTTTCCGTTTCTGTTTTCCGTTATCAATTTAATTGAGAACTAAATATTTTGGTGTTTAATTTGAAAATGTGGTTAAGATGTAACTTTTGCATTTTTTAACCAATACGTACCTGATAATTAAAGTAGTGTTGTGTGATGCTTTATATACACATCCACGAAAAGTGCATAGAAATAAACAACTTTGACATTATAATTTTAAAAATAAGAAACGAGATTTAGATGGTCAAACTATACCTGGAGTCGCAAAACAGCTGGCACAGGTAAAACAAATTAAACTCGTCGCCCGCCAACTGTACACTTGCAGCTCTACCGTTAAGCACAAGATGCACCAGGTATGCATGTAATTTAACTTGATATTGACCGCACTTTCGTATATTTAACAATTTCAAGACCGAGTGTAATATTTACGTCCGCCATTAAGCGACGGTTCGCTAATCTGTCATGTTATCTGCTCAGGTCCGTCGCGATGCCTACAGGACACTAGAACTAATGTATATACAAGCTGTCCCGAAATAAAGTGTCACCGCCCGATTATCAGCAAGCGAAACTCCCCGTTAAAGGAGTTAATTTATTTTACAAGCATCGTTACATTTTATTTTTGTTATTTCCTGTATTGAATACAATTTAATTTGATATATTTAGCTAAAAACATTATACAATGATAAAAAGTTGTTCTGTGTTTCTTTCCTACGTTACTGAGTTTACTATTTAGATCTTGGCATTTTTAACTATCCTTCGGAAGCCAGTATCAGTCTGGTGATTGTAGCAATTAAATTAAATTAAACTAGCCCACCAGGCTACAAATTTATAAAAGAAGCAAATAAAAGGAGGGGAATTGGTCCCGGATTCTGCAGTTTAGCCCCGTCCTGTAACAATTTCTAAACGATTTTGAATGTCGAAATGTAGAACATTACCAATGAAATGTGATAAAACACTTTTATCTTCATCGGTGTTGTGTAACGCCCCATTTCAATTTCGTTTCATGGCCCGTTCTTTCAATTAGCATCTTTTTTCGGACCGCCTTGTATCTAAATATTGTAGCAAGGGAACGCAGGTTTATAGCATTAAGCGTCTGCATTTAGAAATAATAGACACCTGCATCTTTTCCTGTCAAGGCACGTTCGTGGGATGGCGGCTAATTTAAGAGTACGCTGTCATGTGCATCAGAATTGATAACACAGCTGATACGTTGTGGTTATGACAAAGGACGTTGAACATGACAATATCAAGCACATTTTATAAGATGCTCAGAACTGTGTATGTGTGGTGGCGATGAAGAGATCTGTGAAACAATGATTATGCAGACAATGAAAATGAACTGTTGGATTCAGAAGATGACGTTTTAAACCCTAATAAATCGAGTAATATATTTCATGGTTGTCAAATTAGTTATGACAGATTTAGTGGTTTCCAGTAAAATATCAACATAGAGAACTATATCGAAAACGCAACAAAAAAGATTCCCAGCCCCAGCACAAAAGCTATAGAACCAGCTTCAAACGAGTTGCAGAGAAAAAGAGATACGTGTCATTTCTGCCGACCATCTTGAAATTATGGCATTGCGAAGGCTCTCTGCCACAGATTAAAACAAAACACCTGGCAAAAATGATTGACATATGGAAGAAGCCGTTTTCTTTAGCAAAATTCGCAGTGAAGCACGATAACCCAGCAGTATTCATATCATCACAGTGGCAGAAGAAGCCGGAGCCCAGTTTAGCCTACCTAATCTACAGATGGCTGATAACAGTATTCTTCGCGGTGTGCTGGGTGATGTCCATTGTGGATGTGCCGCACATAGACCAATCGGCATCCCGTCGCGCGAAGTGGATGATCTACCTCACCAATTGGGGCTTCACCTTGTGCATGTTGCAGACGTTGCTCAGCGCTGGCATCCTCTCCAGCTGCTTTTTGACGGCACGCAATCGCGATACTGGACCGACTGCTGAAGGGGATAATAAGCCTCTTAAACTATATAAAATATATTGGGTAACCAATACTACTGCTATAGATATTGCTTTCGGCATCACGATTATTTACTGGTTGTTAATATACGATGCAAAAAAGGTGGAATTGGACGCGATGAATATAATTGTTCATGTGATAAACTCTGTACTGATGTTGCTAGACTTATTTATAGTGGCTCATCCCGTACGCATTTTGCACTTCTATTGGCCTATGTTGTTTGGAGTATGCTACGTCATATTCACTATTATTTATTACGTTACTGGAGGTACAAGCAAGGAAGGCTTTGTTTACATTTACCCGATTTTGGATTGGAGCAAACCTGGAAAGACAGTATTGGTGTGCGCAGCTGTAACAATTTTCCTATTAGTTTTACATTGTTGTTCCTACGGACTATATCGTTTACGAAACTATATTTATAATCCTACTGATCAATTTTAAAGCCCGAAACATTTTATTGCCTGGTCCTTACCCCACGCCATATTCTGCCGAGAGTTAAAAGAGCTAGCCCAGGTTGTGTCAATCGCTCGTTTAAGGTTGGTACAGTTGTTATAAACTATTAACCAAATTAATTTTAGTGTCGTTAAGAGCTTCATTTATATAAAAAATACATTGAAACAGAATTTATTGATGAAGATAAAATATTGATCAATACACGTTTGCTTATGGCACTTAACGAGACTCCTTTGATTGTCTCAAAACTCGTTTTACCGCCTCGTTTTGGTAATCAAACTGGTTTCGTTAAAATCCTCATAGTCAATCTTGTATCGTTAATATCTATTATGGGCAACCGTGCCGAAAAGTTTATTTTACAGCTGCAAAAACAAATATTTCAGCCACGTCCGTAACTGTCAAATTTTCAGCATGATTGCACAAATAATTAATTATGGGTTTTTGATTACATCACGTCTGCAAAGGTTTGGCTTCTTCGGAATAATTTGGTGGACTCAACTTCATTTTGTCTGTCAAACATTCCTCAATATGCCAAACAGTAATTTCGCAGCCTAGGTATAGAAATAAGTAACTATAACTTTTCTTTGGTTACAGACTTCCAATTTTAAATTTCATACTGTTCCTTAAATACTTTCTCAAGAAAGACTTCCACAGCATATTTCAGTTTGTGTTTTTACAAAATTTTCAAGGGTAGTATGTAGGGATGTCGTAGCCGGTCTAAAATCAAACTCGGGTACCCGAAAACAGTACCCGGGTCTCTGAGGTAGCTACAATTTCTTTCAATTTTCATTTCAAAAGATTATGATTATATTATCTCTTCATTCATAATCAATATTCTTTGCCTTGATTCAGAACCAAAAGTTTATTATCTTTTTGAAAACCAAATGAGTTTATTTCGATTATTTTCAATTTACGCAATTGATTGTTCATGTCAAAATGGAGATACGGTAGCTTTTTCGACATTTGACATGGGGTAGGTATGACGAATGATAATAGTTTTGCATCTTATTTCTCAAAGGACAGGTCCTTGTTGACATCCTCACAAAACATACCCTTATTGCATCCTTATCTGGAGCTTGAAGGGGTTTTCTTACACGGTTTAAATTTTTTAATACCAGCTCTAGCATCTGCCCCCTCGCCATGGTTCATGATGAACTTGAGCTAGAGTATATACAATTACCTAGCAAGGCCTCTTACATATGGGGAATTTATAATCACACAAAGAATTGCACGACTGAATATTTCCCGACATAATTGCCTTCACACACGGACCATAAAAAGTGTCTTTATTCTCACTTTATCATCACTGTGAAGATAAACTTTTACAAAATAGCTTGTTGCTACTATTTTTTTTAAATAAGAAAACCAAGCTGCAAATAAAGTGGGTACATCCCTATGTTAATGAAATACTATTAAATAATACATTTTGTAAAAAGTTTACTCCTTTAGGGAATCGCCCTCTGAAATGTTTTAATAAAATCAAAATGAGTTGTGACAGTTTTGACAGACTATTGGTTTTAATTGAACTCGAATTACCTACATATATGCCGTGCACGATCTTTTTGGGCCAGGTGAGGCTAAAATTTTCAATAATATCAACAAACAAATATAGCATGCGAATAAATGATTTTTTCAAAGTTTAACACCAGGGAACTTTATTGCACCTATTCTCAATATCAGTGGGTGTTGCAAATTTTGCTTAATTTCATTTTTTTCTACTAAAGATTCCTCCTTAACCCATATTGTATTGGTGGAAAAAGTTGACAATGTTGAATCTAAAATTACGGATACATTAATAAAATCTTACAATTTGGAAATGTGTTAATTGAAGTGGAAAATATTAAAAAGCTAATACAAGGTGCTAATAATAAAAAAATGAGTTATGCGGATGCAATCAAAAGCACTACTAATGAAGAAGTATTAGTAGTAGAAACTAAAGTCAACAATAATAATGATCCTACAAAAATTAAACACATGGTCACCAACGCCATCAGACCTAATGAATTAAAAATTGGAATTAAGAAAATGCAAAAGATTGATAAGGGTAGAGTGACAATTACTTGTGAAAATAAAAATTATATTAATAAATTAAAGGCAGAAATAGACAATAAGTTAGGTAATCAAATTAGTACCTGTGTGAAAGCAAAGAAAAAGCCTAAATTAAGAGTAGTAGGAATTGATTACTCAAATGAGAAAAATGAGACCACAAATAGAATCTGTAGATGGAATAAGAATGAGTTAAAGAAGTGCATAATTGCAGCAAAATGAATTAGAGGGTAGTGACTTTGAAGTAATCGCTATTGTACCAAGGAAGAAATCATTTAGTGCAATAACTGAAACAGACAAATTAATGCATGATATATTACTCAAAACATCAAGACGGAAAATTGGTTGGGGCTGTGCAAAGTGTTTGATCATATTGATTTAACCAGGTGTTTTAGCTGTAATGGCTACAACCATAAAGCGGAAAATTGTAAAAATATTCCAGCATGTGGATATTGTGCAGAGGCAGATCATAAGGCAGAGGAACGCAAGGTAGAAAACGATCAGGTAGCTTGTATAAATTGTATCAAAGCGAATAAAAAATTGAATTTGAAGCTCAATACAGAACATTCAGCTTTTGATACTGGTTGCTTGGTGTACCAACGGAAAGTGGAAGAGGCGAAAAGAAGGTTTGACTATGGAGACAAGTAGCAATTAATAAACAATATCCAGCAGTGCGTGTATCTACAGAACTGTCAGAGCCTAACTGCGCATTTCGACGAATACAAACTTTTTATTACAACAGATGCCCCTGTGTTAATTTGCCTAACATAGACCCATTTAACTGGAGCTATCAGTGATTTTAAAGTTGAAATTAGTGGTTACAATATTATCAGGGCAGACTCTTCAAGCAGATTTACAGGTGGTGTACTGTTTTATATAAGAAATGATTGTAAATATGAAGTAGTTGGTAGATATGCATTGCAAAAAAATAATTGGTTTTTGTTTTTAAGACTAAGTATACTAGATAAAAAATTCTTAGTTAGAGGAGTATAGCGATCGCCTAATAGTTCTTACTCTGTATTCTTAGAATTCTTTGAAACATTGTTAGAGGAAATGCTTCTCAACGAAATGCATACTGTCATAATAATGGGTGATTTTAATATAAATTATGTAGGCAATAGCGTATATACAAATAGACTTAAGCGTTGTTTAAATAATAATGGACTAAAACAATGTGTTAGGTACCGATTGGACACATATTTCACCTGCACTACAATAGATTTAGTTATTTGTAATGACACCACACTTGATTGTAATGTTTTTAGGCACCATAATTTTAATCAACACTCCCTAATTCAAATAAATATACAGGGTGTCCAAAAAATGGCGGATTAACTCTACGGTGCGTTACTGAGGGATGCCTTATGAACCCTGGAAAAATATGAAAAAAAATCCCTGGGCCGTATTTTTCGAAATATTTACATACTTTTCGGAAAAAATTAGTAGAAATCGATCTCTTTAAACAAAAAATCAATAATATAGCGTTATATTACAAATCCCATAAGCTGAATGATAAATATGACAATTATTATGCGAAATTAATAGAAGTGATAAATGAAATGATGCCCATAACACAAATAGTTGTTAAAGGAAAATTTAATCCATGGATTGGTCAAGATATACTAGCTCTAACCAAATTAAGAAATATAAAGTTCAAAAAAAATTTTATTACAAAAAATCAGGTGGATTGGGTGGAGTATAAACAAAGTAGGAATAAAGTTGTTAAACAAATTAGAAGGGCAAAATTAATATATTATGAAGAAAATATTGATGCCAACAGAGGTGAACCAAAATTAATGTAATCCAGGCAATGGGTAGTTAACGACCAAAATCAGTTTTTGTAATTATCTTCGTTCCTATTGGTCCTACGAAAAAAAGTAAAGTTGTGAATTGAAGAGCATAAAATTGTACATAAAATATGTTCAATAAATTTTTTTCGTCAGACCAAGAGTTTTTCAGATACAGCGCGCCAAACGCAGGCGAGTAATGGTAATGTAGCGGTGGAGCAGACGTGTCCGTACAAAATATAATGTAGAAAACTGTGCAAATGCATTTGATAATAATAGATATTTATGTGGAAATTACTTTGCACGTATCACTTAGCTCACATTTAAGCAGACAGATGCAGAAAAAAACGCTCCACCGCTACATTACCATTATTTTCTTGCGTTTGGCGCGCTGTATCTTGAAAATTATTGGTCTAACAGAAAAATGAATAGAACATATTGTATGTACAAGTTTATGCTCTTCAATTTATTATTTCACTTTTTTTCGTAGGACCAATAGAAACGAAGATATTTGCAAAAAACTTATTTTGACCGCAATCTCTCCAAGATGGCGGGGCGAGCGGTCCTCGCACAAGGTCAAAAACTCAGGGTTATAACCAGGACAGTAAATTTTACGATCCTACCAAATTTTGCGTGGTAGACCCCTTATTTTCGCCCCATTGCTTGGACTAATGTGGAGAACCTTGAAAAATATTGTAGGTAATAGAACAAACAAAGTTTTTAGAGAAATTAAATATAATAACATAGTTAGTAATGACTTACAGAGTATATCTAATAATTTTAATAAATATTTCATTGATAGTATACAAGAAATCGTGGAATCAATTCCGCAAGCAGATTTTATATATAATATGAACAAATTACATTGCAAAATGAACTCATTTACATTGACTGACGAGGAGGCACTGACAAAGATCATTTTACAGTTGCCCAATAAAAGTAGTCCAGATGATGTCTCAATTAGCATCATTAAATTAGCGCTCAGTGAATTCATCTTACCATTGCTCCATGTCATTAATACCTCCTTAGAAACGGGTGTCATTCCTGATAAGTTAAAAATTGCCACTATTGTGCCCATTAGGAAAGTTCCAAACACTACTAATATTCAAGAATTCAGGCCAGTGAACATGCTTCCTGCCATTGCTAAAATAATAGAGAGGATAGTTTGTAATCAATTACTTGATTACATAACCGAAAATGAAATGCTAACAATTTATCAGTCAGGATTTAGAAGGGGACACAATTGTGAGTCGGCTCTTCAATACTTAGTCAATGGATGGGCAGAAAATATAGATAAGGGGCTAGTTACAGTGGCAGTTTTTCTAAACTTAAAACGAGCTTTTGAAACAGTGGACAGGGAGTGGGTTGTACTGTGCTCAAATGGCTTCAGAATTACTTAACGAACAGGAAACAAAATGTAAAATGTGGTAATTGTATTTCTAATACTGAAGCGATTAATCACGGTGTTCCTCAAGGGAGCATATTAGGTCCCTTACTTTTTTTTTATATATAAATGACTTGGAATATGTCTTGAAACACTGTAAGTTCCATCTATTTGCAGATGACACTGTGTTATATTTATCAGGATATAATCTGAGTATGTGAAACAAAAATTAGACCTGCGTAGCATAAATAACTAGATCAAAATTAAAACGCTAAAACTGAATGTAGGTAAAACCAAAGCCATGATTTTCAAAAGACAAAATTTTATTAATTTAATAAACTTCGAATTATTTATTGACAATGATAGAATTGAATTAGTACAGACGATCAAGTATATAGGAGTGGTTCTGGATAATAGGCTAAAATTCAATGAACATATATTTGTAAAAAGATTTCGAAAAAAATTGGTATCCTTAGAAGATGCAGTGACTGTTTTTCATGTAGGACACAAAAAACTGTTTACCGGTTTCAGGATATTAAGCCTTTTTTTACATATACAAAAGTGGGCTGGTAACTAGGTCATAACTTATCTGTAGGGTAATGGAATATTACCCTACATGGCAACCATAACCATATAGCAACCGATAAACTATTGAACATATCACGGATGTTATGATCATAACAGCCTCAGATGTTTTAAAATCCTCGCTCTACGAGCTCGGATTTCAAAACATCTGCGGCAGTTATGATACTCATAACATTCCTAGATATGTTAATAGCTATTACAATACCATTGTATTGCCGCATTTTCAGTATGCTGCAACGGTGTTGTACCTGGCAAATAGTGGAGATATGGATAGGCTTCAACTGCTTCAGAACAGGGCCATGCGAATTATTCTGAGATGTGACAGGTACACTCGTATTGAATTGATGCTTGAGATGTTGAATTAGATTAATGTCAGAAGTATGCTGGAAATGAATGCCTTGACCTTTATACATAAAGTTCAATTAAATGTAAGGCCAAAATACTTTGATAATATATTAAACCATGGTAACAATGTACATAATCACAACACCAGGAACAATAATGATATTGTATTACAATTTAAAAATACTAAAGCTGGTCAAAACACTAGGTTTTATAAAGCAGCAATGAAATATAACCAGCTGCCCAATCATTTTAAAAGAATTAATAATGTGTAAAAATTTGTAACTGAGTTAAAATCATATTATAGGAGAGAGAGATAAGAGATACATAGATAATGAACACTTGTGTTTGTTGTTTCATACTTGTTAGGTAATATGAATTATATATGTATGTATAGTCTATTTTTTTTAAATCAGCTGTCAAAGTGTTGTCAAGTTGGTATGAGGAGTTGAAACTAGTAAATAGTGTATTTCGCAATGTAGGTTGGCAGCGTCGAGCCGTTTAAGGTCATCGGCGCTGTCATTACGCATAACTGTCATTGCGTTTGTGTTGAAACATTAACGCACAAAATTTTAATAGATGCCTTCGCGAAAAAATGGTGGTGGGCAGCCCCTCACAGAGCGTGAAAAATGGCCCTGATTCAGTATTGCGAAGAGGTGAAAGTTGACAAACCTGAATTGGCTAAGAAGGCGATTTGTGAGAAAGCCTCGAACATATTCAATGCATCGTATTAAATACCTATTTTCTAAATTCTCATTTATTTCCGTAAATACTTTACTAGATACATTGGACGTCTGCACTCAAGATATGTAATAACTTTAAAACGACAAAATGTGTTCAACCCCGTAGCAAAGGACGGTCCAAAGTTAATTATAAAACTGACCCAGCCTTTTTATTATATAAAAGAAGAATTGGGTAGACATATTCATGCCCTGCACGCAAAAAAACAACATTTCACCCTTGATGATCTCCATCAATATGCAAACAATGAATGTGATTTTATTGATTGTATCGGTAAACGTTTTCCCGTTTTCTATTCTTGTTAAATTGCTTTCATATAACAGCTGCCTGGTGGCTTGTATAAGCGTAGGTTCTATGTCAAGTTCCTTCATCTCTCTCCACAATCTAGATGTTGGTACACTAGCATATGCTTTTTCGAGGTCTATTAAAGCTATGTGTGTTTCTCTATTTCTTTGTACTCATTTTTCCAGTAAGTACTAACTTCAACGAGAATAAGTTATCTATTGTGGATCGGCCTGCTCGAAAGCCCGCCTGTTCTGCTGGTTGCTTTGCTTCTATTTATTTCTCAATGAGGTTTTCTAATATTCGTGAGTATATTCTGCCCAATGTATTTATGACTGCTATTCCTCGATAGTTTGTTGGGTCAAATTTAGGTCCTTTCTTATGTATGGGAGTTATATAGGATGTTTTCCATTATTAGTTCTGGGTAGATACCTCCTGGTCCGGGAGCTTTCTTCAATTTTGTTTGCATAACAGCTTCTTTCACCTGATCTACGTCTATACGTACTAGTCTACCATTATGTACGAAAGAACATGCTCTACAAAATACTGTATATAGAACTATCTACATCCTATATAAACCTATAATATTAAAAATTTACATTTTATTGAAACGTTTAACCATGCACGTTTTGCCATTTCAATTACGTTAGACAGACATAACCTCAATTTTGACATGGGAAAAACGGTTATACAGTTGGTCGGTAAGTACAGAATTTAGGGTAACACAGTCTGGTTTTTTATAAAGTTTTGACACTGACAGCTGATTTAAAGAAAAAATGGACTGTATATTTTAGTATAGTGACGTAAAGTGTGTAAAAGTATGGTTACGTAAATATCTAATAAAATAGAACTAAAAGATATGCAGGTAATGAACATATTATTGTTATATATTTTGTTAAATGTGTTACCTACTGTATAGCAAAATGATGCTAAAATAAAGTTATTATTATTATAGAAAAACTAACGCTTCTGGCATTTTTAGTGTGAGCTCTTAGATAAGAGCAAACACAGGAGTTGTTTTCCATGGAAACAATTTTGACCACAAACTTTTTGGGAATATTTTTGTGTCTTTAGCTCTACAATCACAAAGTCATTTTCTTGGCAGTAATCTCTAATCTCTAATAGTTTTTGATTTTCATCTTCTTCGGTGTGTACTAATATTTAGCTTTCATCTCCAGTCTCTAATATTGAATTTTGATTCTCACTTTCATCTTCTTCAGTCTCTATGGGATTCTGGTTTTGATCTTCTTTTGCTTCATATGAGTTATGGATAGATTCGTCTTCAGATCCCGTATCACTGAAATGTCTAGACGAAGGGCGTTTCTTCTTGAAAACCTCTTCCCAAATGTCACAGTCTTCGATTTCATTATCTCATGAAACTTTTTAATTTGTTGGTTTCTTCTTTAGTTTTGTATTCTTTTTTGATAGTTCGGATTACAGTGGTAAAATTTGTTCAAGTGAGACACTGAACAGAATTGCCTGGAGGCCTCTGATCAGGATTCCGTTGCTTTGCGCTGGTTCTATCCCTCAAGCACGTAAACAAGACTGTGTTTACGTTTTAAACCAATGTAGTCAATGGTACTTGAAAGGGACGACAGTAAACCACCCTGGGAGACGCAGCCTCACGTCTCGATGTATTATGGCTTAGTATCAGGGTGGCGACGTAGTAAATGAATCAAACATTAAATGCAGATTGTTTTATTACGAAAATAAACGGTGTATTTATACAAAACAAGAATGCTTAACTAAGTAACAATTTAAAGTTCATAATAGTGGAGTGTAATAGAATGCGTTTAAAGGTCCGAAGACCGCAACTCAGCACGATAAGCCTTTTATAGTTCCGCATGGGTTTGCAGACTGAAGCGTTGAACTTGGCTTTCTAGGTCGCTTATTAAGCGAAATGCCGAGTTGCATTTTTACTGCGGTGTTTAAACTCAATGTTGGTGAAACAATATTCGTTAAGATTTCGTAAATGGGACTGAATTTTGTCTGTTTTAATTCAAGATTAAAACAGATATACATTAAATATAAACTTGAGAAATTATGAAGTAAAACTTGAGGTTAAAACTGTTTGTTGATGAAATCAGAATTACATTTAGAACTTCTGACTGGTTTCGTAAATTTTGTTATTAAAATGTATGTGTGTTTAAATCAAGTTTAAACATATTGCCAATTCTAGGCTGAAGAAAAGAAAAAGAAAAAACTATATTGTTTCTTCCACATTAAGGGTTTTTAGAGGATATTCTTCTACGGCTGACTGGCGTTGTTTGGATTGATGCTTCCTTCGGTTGATCCTTTTCCGAATGTAGTAGAAAGCTCCTATTAGAATAGCCCCTCCCAATAGGCTGCCTGTGATCCCGCTGGATAGATAGGAGTGGTGGCGGATGGTTTTCCAAGTAATGTCCTTTGGGTGCTGCTGGAATTCCAACTGCGAAGTTTGTAGATCCTCGAAGTGGTCTGACTGTTTTAGTACCTACTGGCTCCTCTGCAATTTCTGAAAAAGAGTTGGGTGTTATTGTGTTGGTAAAATTGATGCTGACGGCCTTGGAATATCCTGCTAGGATCTTGAATTTCTTGTTATGCCTGGGGGTTAACGTATTCTTTGTAGTTTGGATGATGCAGTCTGACGAGATTTGAATTACACCTGTAGTGTTGACAGTGATTTCTTCCCTATTGCCACTACAAGTGATAGCTATTCGGGTTGGCTTGTTGACTACGAACATCCAGGTGTTTTCCATGTCACGTTTTTTAGACGCTGCTGATTATTCCTCTGGAGATGTGGTAGCAATGTCGGATGGCTCTCCATGCTACTTCCTTCAGATGATGTTGCAGGTCTGACCGAGAGGGTTGTAAATCCTCGAAGTGGTTCGGCTGCTGCAACACTGGCTCCTTTGCTATTTCTGTAAAAGAGCTTTTGTGTTATTGTGTCGTTGAATATGTTACCAATTGGTTTGGAACATTCCGACAACGTCCATCTGCTGGCTCTTCCTTTGGAGACGAACATTATATGGGTGGATATGATAATTAATATCACTCTTGCCGAGGTTAGCTGTGTTAGAGGATGCCGCATCGGTATTTCACATTGCGTGTTTTCGGTAAATTCCCTCGCAGACTTTAATAAGCCGTCTTCTTGATACCATCTTCTACGAGGGGCTAAGAGCTTAATATTGTGTTTATTGTTTTCTGAACTTGTTGCTGTTAGTTCTTGAATCCACCTTCTATTAGGCGTTGAATATTTGGTTTCGGTTTTTTCATTTTTTGAATTCCTGGCTGCTGCCATTTCTTGGTTCCACCCTACACCGGGTGCTAAGTATTTAGTGAACTCGGAGGGTTTCTCGTGTACTGCAATTCTTGCCGCTGTGTCTTGTTGCCACCCTCCACTCGGTGCTAAGTTTTTAATTAACTCGAAGAGTTTCTTGTTTGCTGCATTTATTGCTGCCTTTTCTGGGTGCCACCCTCCAAAGGTTGTCAAATTTTCAGTGGACTCGGAGAGTTTCTTGTTTTCTACAATTCTTGCTGCTTTTTCTGGGCTCGTTCCTCCACCGGGTGGCACATTTTTGGTGGACTCGGAGGATTTCTTGTTAGCAGCAGTTATTGCTGCAACTGCTTGGCTCCATCCATCGCTAGGAGCTGCTGTAGAAACATCTGGAGGAGTTCCAACGATTCGTTCGTGGCCTGCAATTTCTGGGCTGCATCCACTGCTTGGAGCTGCTGTAGGAGTTTCAACGATTTGTTTGTAGCCTGCAATTTCCTTTTCTTTCTGTCCATCGACTTTGTAAATGGGAACTTCCTGAATGGAGACTTCGTGAACGAGGACTTCGTGAATGAAGACTTTGGAAGTTCCATGCACTTGGTGATTTTCTCGTGGATGAGAAGATGCTATTTTTTCATATTCGATGATAACAGGATGTTGAACTTCCGTATTCTTTATATTGGCAGCTGCGATTGCTCGTTCTTCCGCTGTAGGATCGGTTGTTGATATTTTGTTCACCTGCTGGATTGTTACTCCTGGGATGGATCCATTTGATGCGGGATGAATCTCTTTGACTGTCTCAATAATTTTTTCCTTGCATACCTGATATTCTGTGGAAAGTTTTCCTTGAGTGGGAACTTCTTCTATGTTCCAGAATTTTTGTAACTGCTCGTCTTCTTCAATTTTGGCAACCATGGTGTTGACTCTAATGCTGTCGTTATGTTGTCTTCCAATGGTTCCAGATAATATCCAACCCAGCTCGGTATTTTGTCCTAAGATGCCATCCTTTGTTTTAGTGATTCCTTCTAGAATTATTTTTGAATATTCTTCGGCGCCTAGAATTATATCTATAGGGCCAGGTTGGTTAAAAGTTGGATCGGCGATGAAAATGTGGCTCCATTAATTGATATTTATATTTGGGATGGGGGATGAAGGCATGGCTTTGGTAAGTTTAGGAAGTATTAGTAAATTGACAGGTAGGGAAAAGTTACTTGAAAATCTAGGTGTGATCAAACCTGGGATTTTTCATTTGGCAATTTTTGGCTTGCTGTTCCCGATTCCTGTGATTTCAGCTCGGACTTTGGTCCTGGGTAACGCCAATAATTCGGCTGATGCTTCCGTGATAAATGACCCTTGAGACCCGGGATCTATTAATACTCGTAATAGATGAGTCATCCCGGATGCTGCCTTTACTTGAACCATTGCTGTGGCAAGTAGAACTTGGCTCTCCTGTGCGCCTAAATTGGCGGTGATGATGTCCGACTTCGGCTTCTTCTCTTGAGCGTTGGAAGTCTTCATCGCTGCTGCATGAGCTGACGTCCTCATCTTTTGGGCAGGGAGCGACCTTGATGGTGGCTGCGCCTTATGAAGCAGTGTATGATGCGGGAAGCGACAGATCCTACAATTAAAATAGGCACGGCATGGTATATTTGAATCGTGCCGCAAACATCGATAGCACAATCGATTGGTTTTTACTGCTTCTTGTTTTTCATGGGTAGGTAGCCTCTGGAATTGACTACAGTTGTCGATGTAATGATCTCCATGGCACAGCTTGCAATTTAGGAATGCGGAAGCGTAATTCTTCTGTGGTCTTTCCTGCGTGGGCTTTCGAGCTCCATCGATGGATTCCAGGGATTGGAACCGCACTTGCAGGAAAGCCATTAAATTTTGGTGATCCTGAACTTTGTTTGGACATTGGAGCGACTGCTCATATAATTTGTTGGTTTCAGGATCCCATTTTCGAGCGATAGCTCTGTTAATCCACGGACCCCAACTGTCCGTGGAGATGCCTAAATTTTTGATTGCCTCCACACATTCCTTGATGGAGTCGTGCAATCTTTTTAACCCTTGGGCTGACTCTTTGGAGAGGACCGGCAGATCGAATATGGTATCTAGCAATTTAGTTAAAATAAGGCGATTATTTTGATACCTTTGTTGCAGCAGATTCCAGGCGGTGTTGTAATTTGCTTGGGTAACAGCTAGATGCTGGATCAGTCGGCTTGGCTCTCCCTTAACATGCGTCTTTAGATATTGCATCTTGATGACATCGTCCATATTTTGGTTGTCATCTACTAATTTGGTGAACAGGTCCTTGAAAGTGGCCCATTCCTCATAATTTTCTTCGTATATGGGAATTTTGACTTGAGGAAGCCAGATGGCTGCTGCTTGCTCGTTCCTTGTCGGCGCTTGCAATAAAATAATTAAATTTCTATACCTGTCTTCCAACGTAGTATATTCAGGACTGAAGTGCATTTGTTCTGAAGCCATGTCGTTTGACATAACTTCTTCGTCCATCTCGACCACACGATCCCATTTCTCTCTTAATTCCCTTGTCGTGATGGCGGGCCTCCCTAATTCTTGTGTTAGTTCGGCGTCGTCCATCGCTTGCTTAAAATTCTGAATCCGAATCTGCAGTTTTCGGATACGAACCTTTTGCTCGGAGTTGGCCACCATTTCCTCTTGAGTTCTGTTTACGGAGGGGTTGGAAATTTCCGTTGATTTTGAACAGCTCTGCAAGTAACTTTTTGCTTCGCCGTATATGGCTTTAATTTGGTCGTAATACCCTGTTTTAAAATAATTATGAGTTGGAATACTTAGCTGCCCCATTTCTGCATGATTTTTAGTTGCAGTGTTCCAAAGTTCGTCCAGCGTTTTGTTGCGACTGGCGATGTATGCTTCGTTTTTTCGGCTAGCAGGGTCCTTTTTGCTGTTAGATAATACTTGCTTTATCTTCTGCGCGAGCTCTTCTTGGGCGACAGCTAATTTGTTGAATTCCTCCATGTTGTTAGCCATTTTCTGGGAACTGGGTGGTTGGCAGATGTTGTCTTCTTCTCGGGATGTGTTTGTTCGTTAGTTGGAGACAGATCCGGCTCGAAGGACCATGAACAGAATTGCCTGGAGGCTGCTGATTAGGATTCCGTTGCTTTGCGCTGGTTCTATCCCTCAAGCACGTAAACAAGACTGTGTTTACGTTTTAAACTAATGTAGTCAATGGTACTTGAAAGGGACGACAGTAAACCACCATGGGAGACGCAGCCTCACGTCTCGATGTATTATGGCTTAGTATCAGGGTGGCGACGTAGTGAATGAATCAAACATTAAATGCAGATTGTTTTATTACGAAAATAAACGGTGTATTTATACAAAACAAGAATGCTTAACTAAGTAACAATTTAAAGTTCATAATAGTGGAGTGTAATAGAATGCGTTTAAAGGTCCGAAGACCGCAACTCATCACGATAAGCCTTTTATAGTTCCGCATGGGTTTGCAGACTGAAGCGTTGAACTTGACTTTCTAGGTCGCTTATTAAGCGAAATGCCGAGTTGCATTTTTACTGCGGTGTTTAAACTCAATGTTGGTGAAACAATATTCGTTAAGATTTCGTAAATGGGACTGAATTTTGTCTGTTTTAATTCAAGATTAAAACAGATATAAATTAAATATAAACTTGCGAAATTATGAAGTAAAACTTGAGGTTAAAACTGTTTGTTTATGAAATCAGAATTACATTTAGAACTTCTGACTGGTTTCGTAAATTTTGTTATTAAAATTTATGTGTGTTTAAATCAAGTTTAAACAGACACTCTTCCGGGTTCAATATTCAGTTTCTTTCTTTTGCCTTTCACTGGTGAACCTTGTTTCCTGTATCTGGCATTTTTAAACATGTCTTGTAGGGCAAGAGTAGCAGTTAGATCTGCTTCTTCGTGTGGAATGACATCTTTGGGCAATTTATTCAAAATTTTATCTCATCTCTGCACAACAGAAATATACCTGTGGCTTCAAATCCAGATGGGATGTTTTGAGCATTTTGTGCATCAACCTCTTTTAAGGTCTGATTCAGAAGACGTCGAAAAACATCCTTTCGAACTACCCCTTTGTTACTTCTCTTCCAAATATTAAATTTTAAGCTAAGCGTTTTCAATGGGACGGAAAACGCTAACATCTAGAGACTGTATGAAGTGAGTACTGTTTGGTGGCAATAAGATTAATTTTATATTTGTTTCTTGGCATAGTGATATCACATGTATGGAAATTTGACTCGCCAGATTGTCACCAATTAAAATTTTTTGCCCATCGGGAACTCTTAAAATATGGCAGAGCTATTGTGCAGAACCATTCCTCAAAGAGGTTTGTGTCGAACCACCCAGACTTACTCCTGTTATATCTAGCTTTAGGTGGTCCGTGTTCTGTACAACTGGTCCAAATGTGATCATCCTTGTAGACAACATAGATGAGAATCATTTTTCCGGATGCTGCTTTGGACGAATCCATAATTTTTTCTGCTCTCTTTGAGGTGCGACCAACGACAATTTTAACTCGGCCCGGGTCATCAGTAAAATTCGTTTGGTCGTAGTTCACTATAGCTGCTGGGTCTACGTTTTCCAGTGCAGTAGTTAAATTGTCAAAATACAGGTTTATGGTCCGGGGACTAATTTTAGCTCGACTCTCTTTGATGGCTTGAGATAGTTCCTGCAACAATACGTCTTTGTGCCTTCCTATGAATGATAGGTACCAGTCCTTGCCTGGTTTGTTGTACTTAAATATCGGTGTTTGGGCACCTCTCCTATTTAAATAGTTTGTAACTAATTCTCTATATCATCACATTGTAAGGGGAATCCCCAGTCATCTGCAAGAGCAATAGTATCTACAATTGCAGCTTTATCGACACTGGTTAAAGCAGTTTGACCGCCAGGAATTTTAGAGTGTAGACCTTCCACTTTTCGATATAAAGTTGCTGATGGAATTCCATATTATTCCCCAATTGCTTCAAGAGTTCCCTCTCCGTTTCTATATTTTGCAACCGCTCGTCTCGTACACTGTGTACTTTCAAATGCCGGACATTGCGTAAATTCCCAAGTGACCACAAGATGTCACTGCTACATCAAAATTGTTTCAGTCCCTGTACAGAGACTCTAAAAATTTTATCTACAGGATCACCCGACAATTTCAAGTATCCCCATTCTACGGTACTGCAACTACACCCCAACAAAAATTTTGTGTTCCACAACATATTTTCAACTACAGCTTGTCTCAAGCCCATAGGATGGTGAAACGCACTTTAGGTATATCAGCCAACAAATCGAGAATATTTCATAGATCTCTCAATGCCACGCTTGAATTTTTACTTCCTTTTACAATAAAAACGTATTGGATTCACCCCAAAAATTCAAAATTGAGTTTTCAACAGATCTTCACGTTTTAGAGTCCCCTGAACCCAAAAAAAAATGTTTTTGTTGATTGGTCTGTCTGCGTGTGTGTGTGTGAACAGAATGTCTCAAAAACGAAAAGGCGTTGAAACTTCATACATAAGTTTTGTGTACTATCTAGGTGCGACAGCAAGCCTTTGAAGAAAATCACATGACCGAAAGTATGGTGTTTACCCTTGATTTTTCAGTTTTTTTTAAATTACATTTTAGGGTAGGTGATGAATGTCTTTTTTTTTATTAACTCTTATTTTATAGGGCATTATATAGAGAACTAATAAAATTGAAAATCTGAAACTTTGGCCATAGATTTTATGTGTAAAAGCAACTACAACTACAATATTTTGAGTGTGATATTACTTCCGGTTATACCGAAAGTCGCTATCAACTTTGTTATTTTAAATATAACACCGGGTATATTATTACATTTTTGAATTCCGCTTAAAATTTTAGAGAAAAGTTATCTTTTCGATTAACTATTTTGTACGGTTTCGTAGAATTTGTAATTTTTGAAAATTTTTGACAAATGCTTAAAAATTAAAAAACAAATATTTGACTAATTATAAGATCACTGTAAAACGATGTGTGCATGTATCACACCAGATTTTATGATATCATTATGTACTGTATGGTTATTAAAAACACCAAATTCCTTTTAAGCGGTTATATTCAGTCTAACTTTCCGACAACAACAATAACTATTCATAAACATGACAACGTCAAAAACAAGGCCCTCTCGCCAGTCGCGATTAGGCGGGGTCGGGATCTGATCGTCTACAGCGAATACTGGATTGCTTATAATAAGGGTCCATTTCTACATCTCCCCCTTAAAGATTGAGTCTCGTTGGAGGTCGAATAGTTCTTCTACTGCGACGCAGAGCTGTGAACTAGGGGTTTCTGTCACTCTTGGTTGATCAAGACGTTCAGGACTTTGAGTAGGCTCCAATGTTGGAGGTTCATCCTCATGCCTCTCTGGTTCTTCCTTCTCAGGGTTTGGAATGTTACCCAGTTCAGGTAGTGGGTATAAGAACTTCCTATTTCTTCTGTATGTTCCTTTCTCTCCTTGAATCATATAAGATCTTGGTGAGTCGTGGACATTGGATATTCTTCCATCTTGACGAAGATCTGATATCCATACTTTTTGACCAATAGACAGTTCTGGCAATTGAACTGCCCTATGGCGAGCATCAAAATTGTTTTTTTGATTACATTTCCTCTCCTTCTCTTCTTGGAGAACCTCGGGATAATTCGGAATAATAGGATCGAGTTGACTAGATATCATTGGAACAATGCTTCGTAATTTTCTTCCCATTAACAGCTCAGTTGGGCTAAATCCATTCGGAAGTGGTGTTGCCATTAACATTTTATAGGGATCATCAGATTTCTTGAAATGGTCTTTGAAATTCTTCACCTGTGCCTCAATAAAACCATTGCTTTGTGCATATTTTGGGCTTGATGTTACTATCTTGAAGCCATAATCTTTAGAGAACTGCCAATATGAGGATCCAACGATTTGAGAGAATTGAGTACCGTTGTCACTCCTTAAAACTTCTGGAACGCCATGTAGTGCAAATATTGACTTAAGATGGTTAATTACACAGTCTGAAGTTATGTTCTCAAGTTTTGCTATTTCAATATAACGGGAATAATAGTCCGATACAATGAGGAACCATTTTCCATTTAACTTTATTCTGACGGAATTAAAGATTCAACTAGATCAGATTGGTTTTTTATGCAAACCGAACAGTTCTTTATAATTTGTTCAAGCTGTGTGGATAGATCAGGCCACCATACCGCTTGTTTCGCTAAGGATCTGCATTTACTTATGCCTTGATGGCCGATATGTAGTCTATTTAAGATGTCTTCTCTCAGACATTGCGGAATGAGAAAACGAGAATCTTTCATAAGAATGTTTTCAGTTTTAGTTATTCTGTTTCTATGTTCTCAATATGGAATACATTCTTGAGATATCTTGTGACGTTGGGGCCATCCTGCAACACAATATCTTGATATTTCGCAGCAAACTCTATCTTCCAACTGGCCACTGATAATTTCCAACAACGTTTCATCAGATGATGGAAATCCTGCTACTACAGACTGAACATAAGCCGAGATTTCTTCTGCTAGTTCCTGTGAGTCCTCACAGCTGAAGGGCGCTCTTGATAAAGTATCAGCGATGATTAGTTGCTTGCCTGGTGTATATTTAACTTCATAGGAATATCTCATGAGTCGCATTCTTATTCTCTGCAAACGTGGGGTTAGACTATCTAAGTCTTTGTATCCAAGTATAGAGACGAGTGGTTTGTGATCGGTCCCTATGGTGATCATTTTACCAACTATATAATTTGAGAACTTGTCACATCCCCAAGCGATGGCCAAAGCTTCCTTCTCTATCTGAGCGTACCTTTTCTCTGCTGCAGAGTGTGCATGATGCATAGGCCACAGGTTTGTATTGCCCATTAGATGCGCACTGCAAAAGGACAGCACCAAGGCAATACGACGATGAACCGACGGACAGTCTCGTTAGCTTGTGACTATCATTAAGTAATAAAACAGGCGAACAAGATAAAGCTTTCTTCGCTTCACTGTCTTGGTCTTTGGACCAAAGCCAATGGTTTTCAGACCTCAAAAGTTCGTATAGCGATTGTGCTATAGTGGACCGATTTGGGACAAACTTGCCTAAGAAATTGACCATTCCTAGGAATCTCTTCAGTTCGGTGATGTTTTGTGGACTTGGCAGACCTACTATCGCCTCGATTTTTGCTGGATCAGGAATGATACCATCACTGGAAACGACGTGTCCCAGGAATTTTACTGCAGTTTTTCTAAATTCTCATTTTTCCGAATTTAATGTCCATCCAGCTTGCAATAGCTTTGACAAAACAGCATGTAGTCTCTGGTCATGTTCGGCAACATCCTTTCCATGAATGATAACATCATCATAGTGACATATGACACCTTCAAATCCTTGCAGCAATTGACTTATTTGCCTCTGGAATACCTCAGGAGCGGACGACAGGCCAAATGGTAATCTTCGAAACTTGAACCTACCAAAAGGGGACAGAAACGTTGTCAGCACCATACTCTCTGGAGACAATGGAATCTGCCAGAACCCATTGTTTGCATCTATTTTTGAAAAAATCTTTGCACCTTCAAGTAGAGCTAACGTGGAATCAACATCCAGAACAGGGAAATGTTGCCTTAAAACATTCCTATTGAGTTGTGAAAGGTCGACACATATTCTAATTCGTCCGTTTTTCTTGGGTACTAGAACCATGGGAGCACACCAATCACTTGGTTCAGAAACTGCTTCTATAACACCTTTTGAACACATCTGCTCCAACTCCATATTCAATGCTTGTCTCAATGGTACAGGAACACGACGTGGTACACTTATTGCATAAGGCTCAGCATTTGGTTTTAGCTTTATAGTGTAGGTTTGATTTGAGTTACCTAAACCAGTAAAAAGTTTTGAAAATGTTTTCTTTGGATCAAAAACAGCAGCCTTTTCAACTTCAAACAGTCTCTGCACAAGACCCAATTTTTCAGACACCCTGTAGCTTAACAAGAACTGACTTGCTCCTCGAACAACATACAAATCTTCAAAAGCTATGTTCTTTGATGAACTCACCTTCACGTTTGACCATACTCCTGTAACATCCAGATGACTTCCTCCTGGACCGGTGATGACAGTATTTGATGGTTGAAGATTTGCTTTGGAGAACATTGTTCGAAATATGCTTTCTGGGAGCACACTTACATCAGCCCCCGTATCTACTTTTGCTGAAAATGATCGGTTCAAAATGTTTACTTTTGTTATCCACTTCTTCTGATCAGTCACGGAATTAACTTCACCGACAAAAGAGTCTTCATTGTCTACTGGTTCCACCTCGTTTACATGTTTAAATTTTGACTTCAAACATACACGAGCATAGTGTCCTTTTAACTTGCATTTTCCACACACAGCATTACGAGCAGGGCATTCAGTCTTCTGGTGATCTTGGGCAAGACCACACCACTTACAACTTCCACTCTGTTTGCTTTTCGGTTTGTAAAATTGTTTTGCATTGTTTTTCATAAATATTGTTGACTTTGTCCACCTTCACAGACACACCACAGAAAGTTTCCTGTTGTCTTTTAACTGCCTCTGATTGTCTTGCAGCAGTAACTGCTTTTTCCAGGGTTAAATTCGGATCTAGCTGCAATTTTTCTGACAAGTTTTTGTCCACTATTCCAACTACAACTTGGTCACGTATCGCCTCGTCAACAAACCCAGCAGGGAAACCACAACTTTTTGCTCTTGTGTGAAGTGCAGTTATAAAATCCTCCACACTCTCCCCTTCTTGTTGACATCGGGTATGAAAACAGTATCGTTCATAAATCACATTTGTTGTGGGAACAAAATGTGTTTTGAACCTTAACATAACAGTCTCAAAATCAATTGCGTCACTATCTGACAGTTTAAATGACTGAAAAACCGGCTCGGCTTGAGGCCCCATTAGGTACACCAACGAATTCACCTGATCGCTTCCTGATTTCTTATCTAGTCCAGATGCACTTCGAAACCTTAGAAATCTAAGCTGCCATTGGTCCCAATCAGTTGCTTTGAACGTAAACAGTTCGGGTGCTGGAATTTGATACACAGAACTTTGTGGGGTCGACATGACTTTGGTTTTGCTTCTTCACTGACGCAGCACAGAACAAAGTCACTGACTCACGTCTCGCTGCCACCATGTATGGTTATTGAAAACACCAAATTCCTTTTAAGCGGTTTTATTCAGTCTAACTTTCCGACAACCACAATAACTATTCATAAACATGACAACGTCAAAAACAAGGCCCTCTCGCCAGTCGCGATTGGGCGGGGTCGGGATCTGATCGTCTACCGCGAATACTGGATTGCTGATAATAAGGGTCCATTTCTACAAGTACAACACTATGGAGCTCATAGAATACTCTATACATATGCCAATAGTAACGATTGTTTTGAAAAGATTCCTGCTGTGTTGCAGCAAGAGGTAACGATAATGGCATCAGATGCAGAGTATTTGACTATTTCACCTCTCCTCGAGGATCTGTTCCCTGACAATATGAAAATTTGAGGCTTCAGGAATCTGTTCCGTGATAATGTGAAAATATTAAGGTAGAATTTCTTTTAAAAATACTTATTACAACAAAATACTGAAGAACTGTGATCCTCAAATTAAATTAAGTAAAATAAATAAAATTACTCTTACCTTTTGTATATTTTTCGTTTGCTTCCAAATCTTTCCAGTTTTGTATAAAAATTTCATAAAACTGTTCGCAAGTTTCTTTTTTACGATTTTATCAGCATATTCAAGTATTTTACTATTATACGACCTCGGCCATTTTTCTATTTCAGGTATAAGTCTGTATCAAAGGACATGATTTATGCCATCTGAACTAAATCAATGAAAACAGTGCCAGTTATTAAACAGTTTAAATTTGTTGCCAGCAATTACTAATCACTTGTGGGAGTACATGCAATAAATACATATGTATTCTATTTAGTTGTTATAGTTGCATCGTCTGCAAAATAGGTATACAGATAATTTCTGAATTCTACGCTCACTCGTTTTGTGCGATTAAAAATGGCATGAAAAATATCGCTTATACACAATATTGGCCTGACATTGAACAACCACTTTACGGCAACCAAAGTTGCATAACGAATTGTGGCCAGCTGTGAAACCATCAAATCCTTGTGCATTTGCGGCATAAAACACAATGTATTTTTTTAACAACACCCAAGGTGTTCATGTTAGTACTTTACATATCACGTGGATTTGAAAATTTCTATTTGTAGAGGATAAAGTGGAGGTGAGGATGACATATTATGTTTTAGTTCACTTATTTTTCAGACGAGAATACACACAAGAAAAGTTTCAACAGGCTTTTATTAAAAATAAATATTTACAAACAGTCAATAACTTATATTGATAATAAAATTAAATCAAAGGAATTACTATTCTAAATGCATTACTTCCTCTTAGTTTTGAATTTGCCACCACTTTTGTTGTTACTTTTGAGGCGCTTTCTAACCCCAAAGGCACCTTCAGTGTCGTCATCATCGCCTCCTCCTTTCTTTCGCTTCCCCTTCTTCTCTGTCAGATCCTTCATTTCCTATACAAAAAGAAAACAAGCTATAATAAATGCGATATTACTCCAGTAAACACATTACCATTTTTGCTACACGCTGTGCTTCTGCCACACGCTCCTGCAGGACCATAACTTCATCTTCCTCAGTCTTGTATAGAGGCAGCTGCTTACCTATCAGATGTTCTATTCTTTGATATAATTCCACATCATACTAAAAATAACCATTTAAAACACTCAAACTGCAACTAATATAACCAAATACCTGTGTAACAAACGTAATAGCATTTCCTGAACGACCCGCTCTTGCAGTTCTGCCGACCCTGTGGATGTAGTCCTTGCTATGTGTTGGAATATCGAAATTTATCACAACATCAACATGGGGAATATCCAAACCTCTGCCAACAAAGAAAACTACTTTCAATATTATACTGACACCTTGACGTTTTTCTGTTATTCTAAAGCGGTTTCAGTGGTAGTGACGAACAATGCAATATCATGTCGTTTGATCAAACCTATGTTATACATCATTAAAAATGGAAAAACAAATCATTGTAAGAACGGTAGCATATGCAAAGTCTGATTATCGAACTAATTGACTTAGAAGAACATAAATTTAATGTACTTACCGGCTAGCAACATCAGTTGAAATCAGAATTGACCGATTCTTTGCTTTAAATTTTGTCAAAGCAGCGAGTCTCTTGTTCTGCGACATCTGTCCATGCAGCGGCACTGCTGTGAAACCCAAATTACGCAGCATTAAAGCTGTTCGTATGGTGTTATTACAAGTGGAACAAAATATCATGAAAGTATTGCCAGCCATTTCATTTAAAATGTGAACCAAATAAACATCCTGAAATAATTTCATACAGCTAAAGTTATCACACAATTGACAACAATTACCTTAAATTTAACAGGTATAAATACATAATACTGTTGCAATTTCTCCACAGTCTGATACTTTGTCGAAACTTCCACTTTAACCGGATCCTGCAAAGAAGCCCTTTGCAGCTTTCGCACTTTCTTCGTCATTGTGGCCGAAAACAACATTGTGCGCCTTTCTCTTGGAATAACCTTAAGGATTTTGTTCACTTCCACTTCAAAATCCATGTTTAATATTCTATCGGCTTCGTCCATTACCTAAATCAAGACGTCAAGCCACAACAGTTTTAAACAAAAACAAACCTACCAAATATTTTAAAGCCCGCAAATTAAACCCCTTTGTATTTTCCAAATGATCTACTAATCGCCCAGGGGTAGCTATAATTATATGAGGCTTTTTGGCCAAAACCAACGCCTGTGACATCATGTCCATTCCACCAACTATCACTATGCATTTCACACCAACACCAGCACCTAAAAGAACTTAATGCAGAACTGCAGGCATGTTTGGGATAATATATACCTAATGCGTCAAATTGTTCAGATATTTGAAAAGCCAATTCTCTCGTTGGCGTTAAAATTAAAGCAAAATACCTCTGAGGATTTTCTAATAAGGACTGTAAAATTGGTAACGCAAATGCCGCTGTTTTTCCGGAGCCTGTTTCTGCTAAGCCTATGATGTCCTTGCCTTGTAATGCCAGGGGGATGGATTCCTTTTGAATTTTTGACGGTACTTTCCATTTTAGTTGTTCGCAAGCTGTGCATAGAACATCCACCAACCCCTGAAAGATAACACACCTGAAGCCATTTACATTTAAGTAAGGATGTTACATTATAGAAAACAAACATATCAGAGGTAGTGACGAATAGGTCTATAAATCACAGTTATATCATACTCCACCATAGTTTACATCATTTTTAGCAATTACTATAAAGTTAGGTTAGACAAAACACGTGGTAGCTTACCAACTCTTTCCAAGTTGTTTCCTTTTCAGGTTCTTCTACAACCACTTTTTCTTTGTCACCTTTTTCATCACCGTCACTTTCCACTTCCGCTTCTTCGTCATTATCGTCTCTTCCATTGATTTCTACCTCGTTTTCACCTACCATTTCTCTACAAGTTGAATGAACTTGAAGGCCACGCGCAACTGCGCGCAACGCGCAAGAGTTCTAGAATATCAAACGGACCAAAATCCTGGCAGGCAGGGTGTCCAATCGCGTAGTAAAAGTTCCCTAGGATTTTAAATATTTATTTCGGTATGTACAGGATATTTCAAAAGTGTGCAATTATTCTTTTATTAAAAGACAAACTGATTGATCTAATATATAGTTAATGACTTCTTACTGTAATAAATGCTATATGTAGTATACTTACCAGGTTTTGAGCTCGCGTTTTCAACTTTTATTAGCATTTTGATAGTTTTAATCAAATCAGTTCCTTACTCTCATTAAAAATAATGCACAATAATGAATAATTAAAATGCATTTAAATATGTAAATTGGTGCAAGTTTTCAGGCAAGCATTTCTCTACCTTTTTTTAAGGGGCATCGCCAGCGCTGGCTGTATGGCTAACTGGAACGAGTGGTCACTCTGAAACTTCCCTATTTCCCTTGGGAGAGTTCTGGAATACTTCAAGGGGGGGGGGGGGGGGACTTCAACAATTTCTCGTTTTCGCTAGTTCGTGCTTCTCCTATGGCTGTTTGTATTTCAGTTCTTTCTCTTATCCATCTCGGGCAGTAAAAAACCGTATGCTCAACGATATCTGTAAATGCAGCAAATTCAGTTTTCTAGTTCTTGTATTTGAAATCTCTTTAAATATGCAGCAAAACATCCGTGTCCTCCGAGCACCGGTGTAGTGAAGTAATCAACTTCACCATGTTTCCTGTTTTTCCACACTCGTAGATCCGGTATAAGTTTTTTGTCCACTCTGCCTTGCCTTGAGTTCTTTCCCATCTCTTCTGCCATTTCCTCATTGTCTCTTCTTTGAGTTCCCTCATCGTCTGCACCTCCGTTTTATTATGTATTCGACATTTTTCATCGACCATGAGATCGATGGGTGGAACCCCAGCGATTACTTGCAGTGCCTGTGTGGACGTCGTGCGGCAACTACGAAATTAGTTTATTTAAAATGTTATCATGAAAAAGTGCTGGACGTAATATGTGTTGTAACGAGATAAAAAAAAAACCACAGTGTAGCGTCGTGCAATAGGCACTGCATATCCTTAACAGCGTTCTTCTTTGTACCCTTTCCAACATTTCCTTGTATTTTTTAAAACGTATCGCTTCACTCCAGATAGGTGCTCTGTACAATATTATAGAATATATTATTGATGCCAGTATCCTTCTCCTACTGGTCCTCGGCCCTCCTAGAGTAGGCATAATTTTAGAAAGTTGTTTGGCTGTTTCTTCTGCCTTCGTAGCTACGGTTTCAATGTGGTTTGTCATTTTCATATTATGATCAAAACGGACCCCAGGTATTTTAGAGCCTTAATCGTTTTGATTTCTATTCCGTTCATTTCAATTGTCAGTTCCCTTAGCGTGTAACGTCCTGCCAATATAACTACTTCGGTCTTGTGGGGCGCTAACTGTAGCTTCTTTCGTCTCATTTCATCTTGAATTCTTAGTATTGCAGTATTTAATCTGTACTCCACTGTTTCTCAGGATCTTCCACATACCACTACGGCCAGGTCATCCGTATATTCTACCCTTGCGGCATTTCTAGCTTCAGGATGGTGTCGTAGTATGTGTTCCATAGTAGAGGTCCAATTATGGACCCCTGTGGAACCCCACATGTTACTTCAATTTCATGCTTTTTTCCGATTTGTATCTTTCTGTTTGTAAAGTAGCTGCATTTTTCTACCTAACATTACTCGAATTACTTCAACTTAAGAAGATTGTTCTTACTTGCAGAAACAGTAACGAATTGCTGTAAATACGTAATTACTTTGTAGAGTAATAAATACTTACCATAATAATAATGCATTAAAACAGAACAGATACTGAGGTTTGACGTCAAAGTTTCTTTTATCTACTAGCAACATGATATTGTACATTTTCGTCATAAAAACAAAATATGAAAAGCTACTCATGACTCCCAAGGGACTTGTAAAATTATTTCTCCCTCAAACTCATGGTAACAATGCAACTACAATTAACATCTTAGCAACCATACAATGAGGCAATCCTTGATGTTACTTACATATTCTAATTTTAAATGTCATTATGACATTTTGAAATTTCATACTATTTTTACGAATATGCTAGTAGATAAAATATTGTATGCACCACGGGAGATATTCATGTTCTTTACCTTCGATTGACTTACAGTCAACCTCAGGGAAAAACATATTCATATCTCCCTTGATGCATAAATATCTATTTTTATACTTATAATTCAAATCAAAGTTGGGTTTTAGGAGAAAAATTACAACTTTAGATTACCTATACAATTCTTAGGTTCTTAACAGTAAGGCCCACCGCCCACGGTGCGACTGTTTTGAGACAAACGTTGCAAATCAGTTGAACTTGCAACTCTTTTGTAACCTCGGCAACGTGTAGTAGTGTGGAACCGCACACGAGTCGATTCAAATGAAACTAGTTTGCAATCAGTCAAAATCGGTTGTACGCGACCACTGTTCCACGGTCGCAGTTGCGTTGCAGTTAGAAGTTGTCCCGTTCTCAAGGTGTTTACCACGTGGTTATTTTATTTATTTCAAAATGGGTGATCAAAAGACATTCGATAAAAAGTTATAAACTTTCTATCTGTTTGTGACAGTTCCTGTGCTGCTACAAACAGTCTAGAATTCAGATTTCCCCTTATGTATGGATGGACCCAGTACTCCCTTTGTGTCCTGCGTTGTCTGCGGTATCGATAATAATTAATCATGTCTTCCTCATCTGATTCAGAATTTAACATTGTAAAAATTATTAATTGCACTGCTATGCCAACTAATTGAAACTGTTTCATAGTGAGTCGTATCCGTGTGCGTGTAGAAGTTTCATATTAGTTGTAAACTGGTTGCAGAGTAAACTAGTTTACAACCTTTATCTCAAAACAGTCGCACCGTGGGCGGTGGGCCTTAGGCTCTCCGTCCACTGGCCCGACGCGACTGCGATGCGATTGCGACGCAACTACGACATACCTACGATGCGATCGCGACGGCAACTTGTGTTATGCACATCAGAGCAATTTATTTTCAGTCTGGTGCAAAATATTTTCGAGTGATGATGATAATGACGTGGTTGTAGCTTACTGATACACACAAAAAGGAAGTCCACTTTCACCCCTATATCAAAAATAATAAAGAGGGCAATACCTTTATTTTATTGCAGCAAGGAAGCCCACCCAACATGAGCAAAATCATGTTACCGAATGTCAAAAGAGAACTTTAATGTATTAGTGGAAAAGTTCAAGCCGTCGATTGAATGACGCGGCATTAATATAAGGGTATTTTTGTACTAATTTGACAGTCCTTGCATTTTTACCCCGCAACTTCAACGCAACTAATCGCTTCGCGATTGGCACTGACAGTCGCTAGCAATTATTTTGTGCAAGTTGCATCGCGATCGCATCGCAATCGCAGCAGTGTGCAGTGAAGTACATAAACCCATAAGACAATCGCCACGCGATGATCGGTTATTAGTTTCCTGTCAGTTGCGTCGTAATCGCGTCGTCTCAGTGAGCGGACGGCCTAACTCTAACTTTTTCTGCATTTTAAAACTTCTTTTAATGTGAAAAGAATGTGTTGTAATATTAAAGGTGAACACCATATCAGAGGAGGTTTGAAAAAATTACATTACGATATAAATGTACCGTAAAATGAAACCCCAATATACAGTTACAATAAAAAAAAAGTTGATGCCCAAATGGAATTTCGTTAATGACTTTGTTAATAAATCACATGTATATAATAAATAAATTGTGAACCAACTTTTCAGGACAAAGTATATAATTTTTGTAATAACGTAGTAATAAAAACACGAACTTTGTGAAAGATTGAGTTAAACTTGATCAATGTTCAGCAATGAAATATTAGTTTTAGCATTAGAAGATAAATTAGTTAGTTAACGAGGCCAAATACATTAAAAAGCACGTTGTTTGTATATTTTTTGCTATATAAAACATCAATTTCTTAGAAATCGGCAGTGAAGAACATCCAAATCGTCATTAAAATACGAGAAATCGGCAGTGAAGTAATCCATTGTTTTACGACTTTTTCTAGGTGGCATGGCAGCAGGTGAACGTCAACCGACGTCAACATAACCTACACAAGTTGGTTAAAATGTTGTAATTTCACGAGTTCACCGTGAAATATTACCTTCGTTGAACACAATTTTTCAAATCGTAATTTCATTTTACAACAAGAAAATTGTTCAATTTGCATGTCCAATATGTTGAAAATATGGTTTAGTCGAAATAATGTGAATGTGTTGGATTTTCCTGTCCTGATTTAAAAACAATCGAGCACGTGTTGGGATTAATTACGAATGAAGTAAAGCGACTGAATCAAAGGCCTCAAAATAGAGAAGATTTGATAGAAATTGTACAAACAACATGGGAAAGTGTTAATAAAAATAATTGTTTTAATCTTTACAACTCCAGTCCTATTATATTACACGAAGTTATAAATAAAAATGGTTCCATTACGAGATATTAGTGTTTCTACAATTATTTTCTTTAATAAAACTTGTAGTTTTTGTTCTTAGTAAGCAAAGGTAATATATTTGTGGATTTTTTTAAATTTGATTACAATAACCATACTAATTTCAAGTTACATTTCTGATAATACAATCTTTAAGCTTTATTCAAGCTTTTAAGTCTGTTAAGACAGCACAAAATTTCTTGTCTACTTTATTTTGCTTTCTACTGTAACATAAAAACAATGCTAATATGTACTATTCCAGCAAACATACAGTGCTTTCGTAAAGTAGCGCCTATTACCATACATTATACAACTGTTTTCAGTGACTAAAATTAAGTTTTTCGTTGACCGCTTGTTAATTTCAGTATTAATGAATTATTTTTCATAAAAAAGGATGAATTAATAGACGTCATTAATACACTGTTTTTGATTAATACACTCTTTTTCATTAATTAACTGTTTTTTAAAAAAGGATGGATTAATAGATCTATTGATACACTGTTTTTGATTAATACACTCCTTTTCATTAATTAACTGTTTTTGTGATTTTGACGTTTTGATGATATTTTGCATGGAGATTAGTTGTATTAATCAAATGTTTCGCCACAAAAAAGAGATTTTGCGGTCAACGAAAAAATTTTGTAATCAACTCGTTTGTTAATGGGCGATTAATAATCTCAACTATTAAAGGCACTCACTCGCTATCGCTCGTTCGTGCTTTAAACAGTTTCGATTATTAATCGCCTTCATTAACACACTTGTTGGTTAAATAACTAATATCGCATTTCTTCATTCAAAATCGATAATAAATGTGGTACTTTTATCATTAGCAACACTTTTATGCCTAGCAACGGGGATTCGTTTTACATTTGGCGATACTGAAGTGTGGTGTTGGTGACACTGTAACTCTATGGGCCGGTTGCAGAAAGCAATGTTAAGTCTGGTGTTAGCTAACATCGCGTTAAAGTGAACAAAAACGAATCAAATCTCAAATGCTTATGGTAACTAATACATTAGTAAACAAAATTTGATGCGATTTTGTTCACTTTGACGCGATGTTAGCTAACACCAGACTTAACATTGCTTTCTGCAACCGGCCCTATGTCAAATTCGAGGTTAGTAGGTTAGGTTTTGCGTCAGTTTTGACATAGATTGACGCAAAACCTAACCTGCTAACCTCGAATTTGACATAGACTTACAGTGTCACCAACAACACACTTTAATACTACCAAACACATAACATCAACTGGAGCTGCTTATTGTGCTTTAGTTCATAGGAATGAGTTATGCTCATCTTGGTTATGTTTTGACAGTTAGTGTCACTTCTATGTAGAAATTTAATATTTTACATCCCTTGTGAAATGCAATAAAATAGTATACTATTTATTCACAAGTCAGTTTTCATTATTTATACTACTGCATTGTTGGTAGCACTGTCAAGCTATGTCAAATTCGTAATTTTCAGGTTAAGTTTTGCGTCAGTCTGTGTCAAATGACAAACAAAACCTAACCTACGAACCTCGAATTTGACATAGACTGACAATACACTTCAGTACTGCCAATACACTTCAGTACTGTCAAACGTATATCACAAATCATAGGCGACTAATTATAAATTTATTTCGCGACATATTCTGACTGCGCAAACTATTTAGGCACAAGAATTGCTACTGTAAGATAAAACGTCGTATATCACACGTGAGCGAAATGCCATTATAAGCTCGTGAGAAATTCTATCGCTCGTGAGAAATTGTATCGCTCGTGCTGGGGCACTAGCGATGCAAAATTCTCACTCGCAAATGATGCATTTCTCTCACTTATAATATAATCTACTATTATCTATTCTTGATGTTAAAGTGCTACTTTATCTACCCTTGCTGTTAAAGTAAAACTTGACCTTTTGTTTTGAGTTGATAAAAGCACACTTTAACATGTGCTATAGAAAAAAAATGTTTTTATTGATTGCTGTCATTCGTAAAAACGTAAAATAAAAAAGGGGGTTGCCATTAAAAAAACATCGATGACGTCATATCTCCTACGCGGGTCACCATGTGTATGTATACATTTTATTTAGAAAAACGCTCGAATAAAAATAAAAATCGACTGTTCTTGTGTTTTTTCCATAAGTTACTCACTGAATATTTTACGAATTTATCCTAGTTTACGAAAACACTGTATAACTTGGGTCTCATGTCAATAGTTTTAGACTCCCATTTGTCTATTACCTTCTTGCTTCATCTTGTTTGTTTGTAATGAACAAGGTCTAGGCATGCAGAATATCAGCTACCGTAGATACCAACTGTTATGGTCGTATTGTCAAAGTCCTACTTAAAATGTTGCCAAGACTAAGGAGTTCCAATTTGCAACCCTAGCAAGGGATTTTTTACATGTTACACATCGTAGCAACATGGGACCCACGGCTTTACATCACTTCCAAATGATTGCATTCTGTAGAGGTTTTCACCTGCATTTTTTATCTAAAAAAAACATAACCGGGACCGGGGATCGAACTCGTAACCCTTAGATTAGTAGCCAGAATGCTTAACCACTGAGCTATAGAGCCCGGCTTTGCTTCATCTTCGTTTTCAGGAAAGTTATATTTTAAAAAATTTCTTTGAAAAATGCATAAACTAAAATGTTTAAGAGTATTTTTTTAAATTCGTATTTAAATTCTAATATTTTTGTTTCATTTTCACTAAAGACTGAAAAAACTGAAATATTTATTTCTCGCATTTTGTGTATAATGGGGAACGCTTTTTTTAACAAAGAATAGTAGGAATATACAGGCTGTTCCAAGTTAACTCCGCGCAATCTTTATTATTATAGGAGCTACGAAGCCTGTTAAATAGGTAAACTAGTGGTATCTTTGTGATCAAAACAGAAAAATAATTGAGCATCGCATTTACGAAATATCTACTAAAAAATCATTTTTTTATTGAAAAGCCCTGTAAATTGTAATGATGCCCTTCACTATAACAAGGATTTTCGAATAAAATTAAATAAATCAGGGCAAATCAGAGCAATTTTCAAATTAAATAAAATAGTTTTAATCTAGAATTCTTGTGTCAATCTCAGGGCTTATTAAAATGATGTTGTAATTAATATTTGCAAAAATAAATGGTTTATTGCTCTCTCTATTTTATTAATTTGCAATTAATAAATTAAAGCTCCGGTCTAGCATGAGAAAAACTCTTTTCAAATGGGTAGGTTCAACAGTCAGTATTACAATTACTTTCGAATAGGGCCTATTAACATGCATGGCAAATGCTTGAATTTTTATCTGACAGCTTTAACGCTAAAATTGACTGTACGCGAAGATCATCTGCTGGTACAAGAAAATAGCGTAATTGTATTCAAACACCAAAAAATGGCAAAATTCACATCAGGTAAAATACTATGCAAATAATCTGACGTCATTTTTGCTAACCTGGTTTTGCTTCAGTGACGTAAGGACACTGACACCTGCATTTGTTTAGCTTCCTGCAATTCTCCAAATCTCTGCATTTCCTGGGGACGCCACCTTGATTATAAAACCCTGGGTGAATCTATGCAGCTGGAATCACGTTCAACCCCTTGTGCAATGTTTACCCTTGATGAAACCCAAATGTAGTGGGCATTCTGCATCTGCTTGTCTGTAAAATGTACCTGCTCCAAACTTCTGCACTTAGGCACTCAGGAGGCTCTGCTCCAAACGTAGCACATAAAATTCTAACTGGCCGATGTCTCAACGATTTGAAAATTAGTCTCGATGTTAACCATTCTTGGGCGAATCTTCGCAGAGCTGATCCCTTTTCACTGGGATGTGTCACCACGACTGGTGAATATGAAAAACCACTTTTTGGCTCACACAGAAAAGTTTTTAATACTAAAATTTACAAAAAACTGGGAGCACCTCTTTCACCCACCATAAATTTTACAAGGCTTGTTTTGTTATTAATAACAATTGAATGTCTCGTATCCTAGTAACCAAGATTTACAATTGTTTTTTATGAAATAAGTTTTGATATAATGTTTTTACTTAGGAACTCAACTGTCCTTTTTTTGGAAATTGTCAATTGTAACACTTTATACTTTAAATCTCTGATTTCTCATAATTAGTTTTAAATGCACTGTTTCACATGTTTATAATTAGCACTTCACTATTGTCTGTGTCATATAATAGGTTGCCTTATTTTGCTCTTTGCGATATTTGCTTTCTTGCACTGCTTTACGCCGTTTCTTTACCCGTCAGCTGTCTTGACGTTTGTTGGTGATAGAATTTTTAATACTAACGCTCATATAATTTTTGTAACTACACAAACCATCTCCGTATCATTTTAAATTTACGTTATTGTATTGACGTTACCAAATCAACGCTGTCAGCCACATAAATTAAGGTGCGCTTGCCATTCCGAACATCAATTATGAATAAAACATTAAACGTAACCCTTTTGATTCTGCCTTATCTGATGCTAACCTTTCTCAATCAAATTGTAGTTACTGCTAATCATATCACGTGCATTGATTGGTGTAAAATATTAATTTTATCTTGCAATAAACAAAACATTAATTTTGTGCTAATTTTGAAATATTCTTTCATTTTCATGTTAGTCAGGCAACCAGTATTGCTGTGGGCAGTAAACCATTGCAATATTTCATCACAGTTGGATAAAGAATTCAAGTCTGAACAAAATAATTCTAATACATTATTGGTAAAAAGTCAGAATTAAAGAATTTATTGACATAATAAGTCTATAAAGTAACTTATGATGAAATAAACTCTCCGTTGTGTTTCCTTTAATATGTATAGTTGAAGTCACACGTTGAACTTAATTACGTATAAGTAAAGGTCACCTATTAGAATGTGTAGAACAGTTTGTTTATTCAAGCGTCTTTTTTATATAACTAACTTTTTTCCACCAGTGTATTTACACATGAAAAATACTATTTTATTCTATAAAAAAAGAACCATGTATCAGGTAACGATAATACCATAATCATTTAGTGTAAATGTTTAAAAATGTTGCCCTCCTGCTTACCAGACTTCATTAATATTCTTTTAACACTACGAGTTGGTTTCAAAATACTTTGTCTATCAATATTTCTAATAGGTAACCATGGTAATAGTATTATAGAGCTTATCTAACATTGCATATATTGTCTTATACATTTCATCTTTTACGTAAGTAGAAGTTAAATTGCGTCATGTCGGATGACCGTGGAGGCCACACTTAGATCATTTATACTAAATGTCCATCGATTTCCAAATAATCTATTCAAAAACTCATTTGTACCGTGATAGTTACGAGCGAGGGCAACATCTTGGTGGAAATGGATTGTCTAATTATAAGCACCGATATCTCTGATTCTTTAGTGATTATGTGTTCGCTGGGCCAAGTATACATAGAAATCAACGTGTTGTCATTTGTAACTTGAGTTGCAGATTTCACTGTCTCAATTCGGTGAATGAGGTATAGACTAGAAAATTTCTTTATGGTGTTCTATGGGTATTCGTTCTGTGGCGAAATACCCAAAGAAATAGCATAAAGGAAGAGGTAAAATAGGAACACCCTTATTTCACCATTTTTCAAATTTCCTCTTTTGAGGTATCGAAAATGACCATTAAAGTTCTAAATTAGAAAATTAGAGATTTAAATGAAAATTGGGCATTTTTTAGATTGGTACGATTATTTTCTTTTGTTCTTCTGGCTCTAAATACTTTATAGGTAATATAAAAATTCACAATCAGATTTCTATAAACACAGACAGTGCTTCTATTGCTAATGTATCTCTTACATTTCGATGATTCAGCTTGAAATTCTTTAACGAAGTCACCAGTTAATGTTTGAAAACACACCCATGCTACAAGTTGCGATTAGGTATTATCAGCGTACATTGTACGCTGGTATTGTTCACAAAGCAACCACTAATAGAGCGATTTCTCCAATAGTAAGCTTGTATAAAAGTTTCAGCGCCCTACAACGGGTGGGCCAGAAACTATTCCAGCAAGACGGCAAAATTTAAATACACCATTACTACGATATTTGGATTAATCAAGGATATGCCGTCAACAGCAGTACAAATTTTGCATATACAAAATTTGCCTTACCAGAATCTCGATTTTAAAGTTTTGAACCGCATAAATCGGAATATACAAAATCTTTATAGGTTCTGAAATTTACAATAATTATGGAAAATTCAACAAAATATTTGCGAATAACAAATATATTTTAAGTAATTCAAATAGCAATATTGTTTAATAACTATTGTCAATCTTACAATAGTCGTGCTCAATTGCAACAATTTACTTTGGTTCAAAATGCTTTTCACTCATTTTAAATGATTCGTCGGTGTCAGTTTGACGTATGAGTTTACTATTTACGCACTTTTCAAAAAGCGGACAGGTGACACCAGCGCCTCCTGGCGGGTGGGCCAATCTCTAACAATTATTTGATTTGACAGATGCATTCAGAAAACGCTTCTATTAGTAGGTTTTTCTATGCCGTTGGGAAATTTGTGTCTCCTACACTAAATCAACACAATTTGAAACAACACTTCTTCACATACCGACCCATCATTAATTATAGTTTGGTTCACAACCTTGCCGAGTGGCGACACTAGCACCCTCCGACGGGTAGAGTCCCTGTATATAAAGAGTTGGGACATGTAGGGTGACTTGTTTTGGATCCACAAACCATGGAGTACCTGATTTTTGCCGATTTTAAACTTTATGCATACTTTTTTCAACTAAAACAAATGAAATATATCTTTGCTACATCACATGGTCCTTGATTTGTGGATCCAATGGCTCAACTCTTAATACATATAGGAACTCTACCGACGGGTGGGCCAGTCCCTAACAATTATTTGACAGGTGCATTTAAGAAACTCCTCTATTAGTGGTTGCTTTGTGGTATTGTTCTTTGCCTTTTTCCCACATAAAAAGCGCACGTTTAAGACGTATTGCATTCATACCCATTTTCCAATCTGTTATAGGAGCGTCGTTGTCAATCTGTGGACGAGGAAATTCTCTTTCAAGTTTCAAGCAATAACTTCTACTATTAAATTTCAAAGCATTTTAATATAATAATGAAATAAAACAACTGTTTATACAAGCAATAATATGCGTTACTTTTTAGGCACGGTGTATATTACAGATTTTTTTTCTTATATGGAAATACCAGTAGAAAAAATCTAGGGAAACCATTGGCAACAACCATTATCACTTGATTGAATTGCGTTGGTACATCAGTTTCTGGTTATTTTGCAGTGAGGTTAGGTCTCATGTTGATTGGTTGACATTTAATTATTTTAAATTGTAGTACCTACTCTTCTTTTTCACTTCAGAGTATAATAAACTTGAAATGTGATTTTATAATTTGGTTTTAATTAGGTAGGTATTGCGCTGAAGGTAATTTCAGTTTATAATCGCCAGAACTAAAAATTAAAATAATTAAGATGTCAACCATTCAACATGAAACATAACCTCACTACAAAAATAATAACCAGAAATGCTACTGATCAGCTTATGCGGTGCACGAGCTTCAGGTAACCTTAGTAAATAACTATGAAACTAAACGATATGTACATTTAATTACGAAGAAATTATCCATAAATTATAAAAGCGCAAAAAAATACAAATATTAGCATTACTTTTGACGCGCGGTGTAGGAAGGCCTGCCACATGACGTCGCAGTTGTACCAAACAATGCAGCACTGGCATTAACCTCACCAAGTCACCGTTCCTTTTTGTCAGTTTGTAATAAGGGCAAAATTCGCGTGCACGCGAATACCTTGGTCAATCGAAATATTTTTCGTTCAACGTCATACGTCGCTGAAGAAGGACAGACGTATACGAACCTCCACGGTTGCCGCAACCGTCTCATTTCATCGCCAGGTTTATAACCTGCCGGGCATCTTTTTCACCCGAAAAGACGTATTTAACGCGAGCGTGCAGTTCCGCGAGACCCCCGAGCGTGGAAGCGACCGAGAAATAGGCCGAGGGCCCCCATGCGCGAGTAGGGCGATCGCTCGCAGGGACGAAATCGTAATCCAGTGTGCGCCTGCAGACGATGTCAAAGTGCAACCGCCGAATATCGCGAGTTTTTTGTGTATAGGTGCCGAACTTTCCGCGAGTCCGCAGGTGACATGTTATTTTAGCGCAGAAAATGGCCTCAAGTTCCACTTTTGAGGCTAAGGTGTTGATGTCCAAGGGGAAACGCGCGGCGGCCGCTTACATTCACGCCGACTGCTCGCAGAGGACGAACCCGAAGCACCTCAACGAGGTCCTGGACAACCTCCTGAACCCCGCGAAGGCCATCGACGAGTGGGAGACCATCGACTGGTGCAAATGGCTCATGGCCGGGGGCCGAACCCCCGATGAGTTCGCCAGCACAGGTAACGTGACATTTACCTTGTCAATGGCCTTGCCAATTCGGTTACACACAAGTTCAAAAAGTGACTCATCTCCAAATTTAATTCGGCAGCTGTAGATGCGCAAAATAAACAAACACGGACGTGGGGCCCCTCTCCTGCAGGATTTTAGGTTAGGGCTCTCGTTGGAGCTGCTGCTGCTGCAGTGCGAAACTCACCTTTTGCATCTCATCGTGTTTGTTACGACGTATACGATGAGAGCCGCAATAGTTGCTTAGTGATATCGTTGAAGCTAAATCAAAAACAGTTTAGTTGCTCTAAGTGCACGTCATGTAAGGTATTGCTAGAACTGTAGCAAATTAGAGTACATTCACAAATCATACCTTGAACAATGAATGCTAATAAGTGATATTAAATAAAAATTTAGCTCGTCTCGTAGTAAGCAATATTCAGTAACATCTTCCAGTAGCTATCTAGTGATAAAATGTATTATCGTTGGGGCTAAGGTAAAAATAATGTAATTGCATTAAAGAGTGCATCATAGAAGGTATAGCAAATTCTTCCTCATATTTCTCTTATCAGAGTAGCTGTGATCGCATCTCGATCACTGTGGATTAGTTGTGGTTTGCCACACTTACTTGTTCTCAGCTTCTAACATTACTTGTTGCTTCATAGATCATAGAAATCGTTGCCTCTTTGAGTAAGTCAAACCAGTACTTACTGAAGTCTCATTATTAATTTCTCTTAATTGTATAATTATGACCAAAGTATTTAGGGATACATGCACCCATGTGCAATTTAGGGAAGTCACTGGGGTTCCTTTATTTCACAGCGGATTGAGATTGTGGTTCAGTGGGTAGTTCAGGGTACATTAGTACCCTCCTCTAACACCACATCTCCAAGGCATTGCATCTTTAACGTCCATGATTTGGAACCTACAGTAGTACAGGATCTTCGTGGTATTTAGTGTTATGTCAGTTCCACGGCTTTTGTGTCTTACTTTTTTTTAGCTATTTCCTCCATGCGTTCACGTTCATCTCTAATCGGTATTCTGAGTTAAATGAAGTAGCTAACTACCTGGTGGCCACCTGGGTCGTTCAGTGGCCTAGCAGCCTCCTTAGCAACCAATTCGACTTGGGTTCAAATCCAGCCATAGCCACCAAGTAAGTTAGCTGTAAGTTAGATTTAGGGTTGTTGAGTGTGTGTTCCCGTGCAGTATGAGTGATCCTCAACAATGAAATGTAGAAGCCGCAAAATATAATATATAATCCCCGGTTTATACAGCTGGGCACCGTCGCCTACTGCTAATCTCCACCTATCCTTATGAAATATTTTATCTTCTAATTCCCGGTCTCTCAGTACTGTTCTTATGCCTCCGTTTCAAGATTTTCGGGTCTTCCTGGTTTTCTCTTTCCAGGTGGTTTCCGTATAATAGAGATGAAGCTTTTGTAGTGACACGGTTAAGTTTCATCTCTCGCTCGTGAAGACTGATCGAACATTTTAGTACTAAGATTTTCGACTCGGAATTTATCAAAAAGTTGATCTACCTGAAGATTATGCACACCCTATCTAAAGCTTCGCATAGTTTTGTTCTTGTAATGGAGCTTTTTGCAGATCAATGAATGCAGGATGCAGTTCTTGTTGAATCGATGCCCTGTTCTCTGTTGGATGTTGTAAGACAAATCAATTATCAACACACGACCGACTTGAAGTGAAACCGCTCTGATCTTTACTAACCTTGTTATGCATCGTATCTTGCAGTTTGGTTTTAATTGTTGCTCTTCATATTTAGACCTCTATAATTATCAATTTTATTTCTATCGCCCTTTTTACTTCCCTCGTCTAAAAGACGAAGGAAGTATTGTAGTCGCGAAAAAATCACCTTCCGAGATTTCTCCAGATCTTCACGTTTCAGGGTCCTTAGATGACAAAAAACAGGTTTTCTCAATTCCGTCTGTCTGTTGGCGGTATAACTCAAAAACTATTTGTTGGAGGAAGACGATATTTTGCATACATATTATATATCTACCTCGCATGAAACAGGTACAATTTCATACAAATATATACAGGGTGAGCACCTTAAAAAAATAAAATTGTATTTATTTTTTATTTAACTTAGCATTAGGTACAAGTAATAATTTATACATATCGCAGGCTTTATTCGTGCCAAAAATGGAACCCAATAGATACAGAATAAATGCTGTACGATACAAAAAGGAGCAACGAATTAAATAGAGCTGGAACACAGGAATTTGAAAGGTCACGGTAGCTCTGGAAGCGATAGCATAAACTACCTCCAAACGAAGAAATCGAATGGGCCGGCTCGTTCACAAGTGCTGAATTTGAGTCGCTTCACCGGTAAACTTTTAATTTTTGGTTTAACTGAGATACAGGAAAGTAAGAACTAGCACCTTACTTTTGATGAGAATCCAATAGATACAGCGTAAGGGCTTATTCTGCTTTACAGCGTAAGAGGTGTCAACGCACGTAGTCACGTTAGTGCTTTGTAGTGCAGGTAAAAATAGCCCGTTTCCTTGCAATATCCCACAAATCGTTGGGACTGCATGTCCGCCTGCCCTTCGAATTCAACCACCTGTAACGTTTTTTTTATTTGAAAATTTATCGAATTTATTAGAAACGTGAAGATATTTTTACTTCTAACTTAATTTCATTTTTAAAATTATTTAATGTCACAATGTCGACGAGGGAAGTTCTGGGTAAAACCTTTTCAGATTTTTGTGTAATACTATAAGATATTTTCCATTCTTTATGCGTTCGCTTCTGTTCTATTAGTGAGTCGTTCTACAATCACATTTTCTCCATACTTGACAAGTTCTATTGGTATCCCGCCAGGTCCTGCCGATATACTGTTTTTTATTGATTTTACGTCGATGATTGCCTCTTCCTCTGTGATATTTTGTCCACTGTTCTGTACTTCTGTTGAGAGCTCTTGATTTTGACTATAGTCAGGTCCTGTTTCTGTCAATAAATTACTGCAATGGTTTCTCCATTGCCTAAGGTAATGATACCGAAGGTTTCTTTTTGTTTATTGGATTTTAATTAGTGATGCAACCATAAAAAAAACCGTTCTTTTTTTTTATACCTGTTTTTTTGCAAAAAAAAACCGAGCAGTCTGGTTTTTTTTTAAATAGGTTTTTTTTTCAGAATTAAAGTGTAGTGAATAACAAGTAATATTCTTTGGTAAAACAAAAAACAGATATTTCTAAATAAAAATAATACATTTCATAGGTAAAGTGCATTATAGAATTTATAATAACAAAAAAAAATATTTCTAAAGAAAAATAATGTATTACATTTCATAGCCAAAGTGGATGTAGAAATTATAATAATGCAGAAATTACTCACTAACAGGCATGGCTGACTCCTCAACTGATTCGGAGTCAGTATCCATGCAGTTTACGTTTCCCCATGTCACTGTCTTATGACTTTGATGAATCGCTAATATTTAACATAACTTGATTCGTCGATCAGCTCGACAGTTTCAGAGCTAGGTCCAGCTTAAAACAACTTCCAACAGTGGGGGTGGGGTGGGGGTGCTCGCATAGGCACATGCATACGCTTTGCTGTTCTGTGAGTAATACGTAATACGAGTAGGCAGTAGGTATAAAATGTTACTTTTGTTTATTAAACATTTGTCTAGTCTGTGCTGTAGTTTTCTTGAACTTTAAAGTGCATGTAAAATCAAAATAAGTTTAAATTTTGTCGTTTGTTTACCTGCTGCCAACCATACCTACCAAAACGTGCCGCCAGTTACAAAAAAGAATAAAAAACAAAAAAAAACCGTTTTTTGTAGTTTTTTTAAAGGTTTTTTATTCGATTTAAAAAAAACGTGTTTTTTTACATCACTAATTTTAATATATTTTCGCTCCCATGCTAAATTTTTAAATTTTATTATTTCCCACTTTGTATGCTTCATAGTTTTCTCTGGCAACATTGAATAATCATCTCTGATATGTTTTTCTTTTCTTTGCTTAAAGTTTGTGGATCTTCATTCCACCAGAATTGCATCTTTCTCTCGTTACTTCACCCAAGGCTTCTAGTGCTGCACGATGCATAGCGTTAGTTACAGTCTGATGTTCTAAGTCTAGATCATTTTCTCGTTGTAGAGTTGCCAATATTTGTTGTAGTCTGTTTTGATATAGCAATTTTATGCTTTCTCAGTGAAATAGATCTAATTTATATTTCGGTTCTGCTTTCACTTTTTCTGAATTTTTATCGGTATGTTTATGTTCTGTAGCTGTATTTACAAAAATACTGAATGAATGAATAAACTAGCTGGTAATCATTTATATTACCTTATATCTGATCTGTTGTAGGCACCATTAATTTTGTGTGATTAAATAATTGTGAAATCGTACGTTTGGTTTTCTTTCATCTGATGCTAATTTTTTAAGTGTTGTTACTGGGTCAGAGTGGGTTTGAGGATTTCATCTTGTTAATTGCAGCATTGATTTTGTCTTTTCATATTGAAGGCTGTTTCTATATAAGACTTTGCGTCCAAAAGTGAAGCAAGTCTTTATAGAATAGGGTTTTAAATGAAACCGTATTATTTTTATTTCAAAAGCACCAGCTTCTACACCGCTAAGGTAACAAGAGGTTAATGATTATACATACATTGAATACAGTTCATAAAATAACACTATATTTTTTATATCTAAAGACTGGAAGTTTATACAAAATGCCTGTAAATGCGTATTTTGGTGGATTTTCTACATAATAGTAGATTATGTCCAGGGTGTTTGCTCAAATTTTGACAGCTTCTAGCGACTTTGTTATTCCATATAGAAAAAAATCGTTCATATAAAAATTGTAGGGTATCATCCAAAACGTCCAAATTTGCAACTTAAAGAAACAATTGAGCATCACGGATAAACTTTTTGACTTATTGTATACTTTTTTTTTAATGGAAGACCCTGTATATTTTGTGTTTATCGGATAGCGCTTAAAATTCTCTTTTCAAAAATATATAAGTTGCCTATAATTACTTCATCCATTGTTGAAATAGAATCAAAATATTACTAATTTACTATATAAAATAAATCACAGTAACCATTGAAAAACAAAGTTATCAAATGACATTACTGGCGGCATGCGGCATGGAACATTTAGTTGTCAATTCGTTTTTAAAATTGTTTTTGGTATTAAAATTGTTGATTATTTCAATGGTTACTGTGATTTATTTCATATAGTAAATTAGTAATATTTTCATTCTTTAATATTGGATATTTCAACAATGGATGAAGTAATTATAGGCAACTTATATATTTTTGAAAAGAGAATTTTAAGCGCTATCCGATAAACACATACTATATAGGGTCTTCCATTAAAAAAAAAAGTATACAATAAGTCAAAAAGTTCACCCGTGATGCTCAACTATTTCTTTAAGTAGCAAATTCGGACGGTTTGGATGGTACCCTACAATTTTTATATGAACGATTTTTTTCTATATGGAATAACAAAGTCGCTAGAAGCTGTCAAAATTTGCGAGCAAACACCCTGTACCATGGCAGAAAATAGATTATTATTGTCGAAGGGCTGTATCGTTAACTAACTCAGTTTTATTTTACCCCCATATTTTACTCACAACTTGTTATGGTGTTTTACAGAAGAAACAACATCTGAACATAAAATTAATGTTTAAACAAAAAAAAATATTAAAAATATGTATATGACATCAACTTAGTTTTATTAAAATAAAAAAGTATTACATAGGTATATCTTTAGTAACACACAATACACAAAATAATATTAAAACCTATATACTAAACAAAACAAACAGTGCAAAAAAACATAATGACTTTTTAGGTATCATAAAATTTTAAAAAAACATAGGAACACCAAATAGTATATTATTATACGAGCATATAATGGATGCTATTATTACACGAAGATGGCTTTTAAATAACGAGCGAGCGAAGCGAGCGAGTTCTTTAAGCCATCTGAGTGTACTAATAATAGCTGTTATATGCGAGTGAAATACGCTATTTTATTTACAACTACTTTATTTACATTCATTCCAGAAAATTTTTGTATGCGATATCATAAGTTTTCTTCGACTTTTCTGGGAGTAAATTTTCTGTAGCTTGTTTGCCGGCTTGGCGTACTTCAGGGGGAATACAGCACTATTGTCGCTACCGTTTTCCATTTTAGGTTTGGGACGAAAGAAGTGTAAATTATTATTTTCAAACTGACAGACTGATAACTGTCAACTCGAAAAAGCAGTTTATGGCCTGTTTGATTATATGCACATAAATCCGTATTAGCGATGTAATTATGGTGGTATCCATGCATTTATGGCGGTATCGATGTAATTATGAAATGTAAACAACAGGTATTGTGATTTTAGTTAATAATATATATCATAATTGACAAATAATCGCAAAATAACAACGGTATTGTTTAACAGTTGTAAATAAATACTATTATACAATAACAAAAAAACTTATTGTAGAGAAAAGAAAAAACAACAACAAAAATATATTTGTTTTTGACCTAATAAACAATAAATAGGTATTCCTACATCGAAACTTAACTTCTCTTTCTGGAATACACTTTGGAATAAACACATAAAGTAGAGGAACAAGTTACCAGTAGAAAAGGAACTCGAAAAAAAACTAAACTGTCGCTAAGACAAATCTGATTTAAACACTTTTTAAAGATTTATGTAAAGTCTATTTTTACTCTGTCTGATCTTGACAGTTTCATAGGGTGGGTACCCAGCATTGTAATCGGCCCATAAATAATTTGAATGGGCTCTATTAGTTGCAGATCATCTTGTTTCGGCCAATATACCACATTTTACCATACATGACTGCATAATAGTGCTCATTTAAAATATTTTTCCACGACCGGGAGTAGAAGTCCGTTTCTATAGCATCAAACTTTCTTTCGGAGTTGATGTCTGATATCTCTGTGGAGTCGGAATCACTTTCAGTGCTCGTTTCAGAACTAGATGAATTTCGGCGGGATGTAGAGGACGGGGAGAGGGTGCGTTTTTTGCTCGGTTCTTTGTTATGTGACTCTTTAGTTACCATTTTCGCGAGGTTTTTTGTTTTGATGTTTTCAAAATACCACCTCTAATATTAATTTTTTTCTTTCTATTTCTATTTGTTTTGAATCTTTCTAACCTATCTGTGCTCAATTTAAAATTTTCATTAAAGAACCAACATAGGCACGATTTTTTAAAGGTTTTTTATGAAGCCATTCTCCAAAACATTATGCTTTATGTAATTTATGCTAGTATGTATTTATAACAAGTACATACAACGCATACAAGTACATTCTTGAGCACACCACTAGCAGACCTGTTTGTAGACAATACAGCCGAAAACAGATGTGCACGTGTTGCCGAAGACCTATAGCAAATGGCCGCGGTACCAGTTAAAATGATGTGCGGGCGCAATTATGCTTTTCCGATTCTACACGGCTGTAGCCGAAGTTCTTGGATCTCCACGGATCTCCACGTATCTCCACCGGACATCCAAGTATCTCCACGGATCTCCATGGATTTCCATAGCTCTCCACATATCTCCACGGATCTCCATGAGATCTCCATCCCGTAGGACAGAAGATTTTCACAGTGACTACCCCCTCGGTTTCAAACTGCCATGATCGTGGTATAAGTTCTCGTATATATCGCATCTCGTGCACATTTAAAAATGCCGAAAGTAAAATATATTAGGGATTTCGGCGGGTACCCGGGTCGACCCGGGTAAGTGTCAACCTGGGTATATTTTCAGGACCCGGGTACCCGACTAGTGAATTATGTAATTTCTAGTAAGTCGGCCTTTTTCGGAGAAGATGATAAAAACTTAAAAACAATAGGGATAAGCTCTAGAAAAACATAACCATGCAGTAATAACCAGAATTACCCCATCCCATACCACATAATGTTTCTTGTTTCATATAATAAATCCCCTTCACAGAAATATTCAACCCGTCAATAGTACAAACCATTAAATCGTGTCAGTATAAGATGAAGTAACTAACATAAACATCCTCTGTGTGATTTTGATGGGAGAGTAGGTACTATTTCAATTTAGTTCAGTTTAAAACTCGCGGCGTAAAAAATGTTCCGATGTACGCTAACATTTTTGTTATATATTTCGGGTATCCTCGGGTACCCGGGTTTGATTTTAGACCGGGTACGACATCCCTAAAATATATTATGCCTATTTTAAACATTCCCATACCAACAATAAAAAATAAACATTGTAGTGCCTGAACTTCCGACCTTTGCTTATTATTTAGGTCTTATGAAAATCTTATTTTTTTTCTCAGTCATATTACCATTAGTTCTTGTATTTGCTTTTCTCTCATTTTTTTTTCTATTTTTGTTCCATTTAGCTGTCCCTATTGTTTTTCTTGTTTTCTTCAATTTTTCTTTCATAATGGCTCCATAAAGCTCAATTGGCTTTAGGTCAGGTACATTCGGAGGAATATTTTCTTTTTCAACAAAATTGACGTTATTCTCAATGTATCATTGCATATTTTCCATATTATAGTGGTGGCCGACCACACGTGGCGAAAAGATAATTTGCATTCTTATGTTTTGTAATGAATTTTTGTAATCTTTCTCTACTAGAATTTTCAGATCTATTGTGAAAAATCAAATGTCCTTGCCCTAGCCACATCGACATACCCACAACACCAGCAATATCTCTTGTTGAAGCTCATTGATTTTTTTGCTTTTTCTTGTTTATTTTGTTGCCACTGCCTTTTGATGTAGCCCCCTATTATTTTTGTAGGTACAACAAACCTAAGTTTACTACCTCACAGTTTCGGTAGTTACTTGATTTTTAAAAATTTGAAAACCATGCACACTTGGATAAAAGTTAAAACTCAAAGTTGGCTTGGCCATTTCTCTTCTTCGCCAAAGTGTCTTAGTGAAATTTATCTTAAGTGATGTCATCATCTGGTGATTTTGTGTAATGTGTCTGTTCTTCTGACATACAATTTCAAAGTCTATTTTTATGTAACAGTATTAAGTTAAAGTAGACTAATTTCATCGTGAATGTGAGTGAGTATCGATTTATAATCAAAATTATAGCAGGATGTTCTTTGTTAAAGATAACTATGAGGATTTGTAGACTCTTAAATTCATAAGTGAAAAAACTAAACAATTAATTATAAGCGAATGAGAATACATTTATTAATTATTAAAATATCACTCTAATAACTTTATAGTGATATCAAATACAAATTAACAAAATAAGAGGGTGCCACATAAACTTACTGGGTAAACATACACATAGACTGCCACACACAAATACACAACGTTACAAATTTTAATCCTTACCAAAATTATCATAGCATTAGATTCATTTGTTGCATCTTCCAGCCCAATAATAATAATAAATGGTTCTATATCTGAAACATCCCATTGTTTTACGGTCGCCCAAGATTCTTTAATTAACATTTGTACATGTTGGACATATTTCTTAAATCTTTCAGCATTGACTTCATTTAGTGCCTTATTCCAAGTGTCTATAATTTCGTTTGGAGTAGAATATGTAAACAAAATTTGTACATATTTTCCCTTACATTCCTACCACACCATTTCGATGGCATTGTATTGACAATGGTAAGGTGGTAATCTCAAGATTTTGTGACCAAATTGTCCAGATGATACTCTTTACTTCATAAAATAAAGTACTTATAGTAATCATGATTCTTTTTTAACTCGCGATATTTGTGGAAATATCTGTTTTTGTGCCTTCTGATTCAGAAAAAAATGGTTGCAAAGTGATATCTGTCTGTGTCCTCTCTACAGCCCATTTTGAATCAATCAGCCTAAAGATTGATATCTTCGTTTTCAGTATAAATTCTGAGGTTTTTGGTTAAAATCGGTAAACCGGAAGTGGCACTTAACTCTAGAAGAGATTAAGTTTTCATATAGAGAAGCATTTGGTGCCCTTATCTATTAGATGGCGCGAATGCTAGACAATCCAAGTAATGCTGATTGTGTGAGAGCAAAAAGAATATTGAGATACCTCAAAAGCACTCTGGACTATGGAATATTGTACAAACCAGATTATAACAAAAGTTTTTGAATGTTTTGGTATGGAAGATAGCAGACCGATTTTTACATCTATCATTCAGAAGGTTACTCAACTAGAGAAGGAAAAGAACTTAAACATGGTAGCAGAGCATGGTTCATTGCACTTGTGGTGAATTTAATCAGACCTGTTAAGAAAGGATATTTCTACTCTTGGAAAATATTTAAACTGAAGTCTAAACCCAGAGAAGTATGAATACCAGAAAAGTTCAAGTCGGTTTACTTGAAGACAAAATAAATTGGTCAACTTGGAAACATAAACTTAGAGTTCTGCTTCGTAGCGTTCCAAGTACAACTGACATATATGTGAATGTAAACTGGTTGCGCCTATATCTTTAGAAGAAGGTGCTTCAGTAGAACAAAAAGCAGACAGTAATGCTGTGCTTTGGGTGTGAATAAACATAACTCAGGGAACTTTACAAAATGTGATGAGATTTACAATTGTTATAGAAGTATGATTAGAACTTTATACGCTGTATGACGAAGTGATTGAAGACAAAACATACAATATCTATAATATAGAGTTTTTGCTACAAAAAGTAGTGTTGTCAAAAATATATTAAGAGATTTGCTCAGAAGTCGGAAGTTTTATTCTAACATAAAAGTAGTTTTTCCAAGACTTTACCATAAGATCAAAAGGACTTCAACAAGGGGTATATTGTGTTTGCTGTTATTAAGTCAATTGCTGCTCAGAATCGAACATTTGGCTTCGTTGACTACTAGGGCGTATACCACATTTGCCAGTCACATTTTTTATATGACTCATTTTGCGTTTCCTCATCTTAGCATTTAAGTCTTCAAGTATCATGGTAATTTCTCCATTTAGGGATTGTTAATAGTGTTTCTTCCAGTTCTATGTAGAATAGTACTTTTTGCTAAATTTGCTCGTGGATATATCATATCATGGCATATATCAAGATGATGTTTATAGCAAAGAGCTTTGCAAGCATCTTGATGGAGAATGATATTCTGATATTGATGTCATATATATGCTAACTAAAAGAGTCAGAAGAAAGTTACTCCATTTACACTTTTAATTCTAAAGGGTGTTCATTAGAATTTGTGGTCTAGTCGGCTTTTGAACTGATGAAGTCATGTCGTGCATTAAATCATATAATATGTTTTTTGGACCTTTTCCACTGTCTGGTGCCCTAGTGGTTAGAGTGGCAGACTAGTAATCACAGCGATCAGCGGTCCCGGGTTCAAACCCCGGGGGAGGCACAAATTTACGTAGAAAAACGTACAATATTAGTTCTTCTCAGGACTAACCAGGAACACCTGAAGACGGGAGTAGATCAAAACTCTCGAAACGTGTGATTTACACCCTAGACAGTGGAAAAAGTCCGAAAAACATATTATAATAGACCACTCCCAAAAATGACAGTCAGAAAACAAATTACATCATATGGCTAATAACTGACACTGGTGACACTGTTCGATGTTAGCAGGTTAGGTTTTGCGTTAGTCTGTGTCAAAACTGACGCAAAACTTAACCTGCTAACATCGAATTTGACATAGACTTACAGTGTCACCAGTTATCAGCCATATGATATAATGCTCGACATGATTTCATCAGTTCCAAAACCAACTAGACCACAAATTCTAATGAACACCCGTTATTACCAGATAAAAATACTATGTTGCGACTATTTGATGTGAAATTGCCTTTTCGCTTCAATACAATGTGCTTCTTTCGATTGTGTTTAGTTTGTGATCGCCGTATTTATGTTTTAACTTCTCTCGTTTTTATATTCGAATTATTTAACATCATGTGAAACTATGTGATTTTCTTGGAAATAATATGGTTTGAGTTGGGGTGAGTTCTTGTTGCCTTCTGTGTCAACAACAGGAATTTGGTCCTGCTGCAATGTTGTGTGATTATACAGAACCTTGTTCATTATCTAACAGGGTGTACCACGTGTAGGTGAGGTTGACTTTTGGATGACTTTTCCATCTCATAATTTTATTAAGACATATGTGATGGTAGCCCTTACTAAGACTTCTAGTAATAAAATTGATCGTTAGAGCTGCAGTAGAAACAATTTAGTTGCCTTAATTGTACGTCATCTTAGGTATCGCTTAAATCTGCAGCGACGTACGTTCATAAATCGTACACTGAATCAAATAAAAATTTTAAGATTACATCATCATTTATTCATTTGATTTATGTGTGTGTGTAATAAATTGTCTAACAATTGATAACGTACAGTTGTTAAAGATGGAATTTGTCACGATCTATTTAGAATCATTCACGTTTTGGTTTTCAAATTTTATTGTTATCCCCTCATTGCAAGTTATTTAAGTGCTTATTATCTATTTCAGTTTTGAGTTCATGTTTATACCTGTTGTAGTCATTCATAAAAAATTTCGATTTGTATGTTGATTAACCAATTTAGACCAAATTTTCCATTATTAAGTCAAAATGGCAACGGCTGATTACATTGTATTTATGGCAAACGCTAAAACGTGCAGCTGAAAGTCCAAAGCCAGCCTTGTCCAAACATTTTTGTGATCGGTATGTATTAAAAGATACTAGGAATTACGTAGTCGAATAAAGATATAAATGCTTTTAATTGAAGTACAGCAAAAAAAACCCTTACAAAAATGTAAGAGCAATTAATAAAAAGGGGTTCAAAATGGCAAGAGTAAAAGTATAAGCTATAGCCTAATCAAAATATAATTCTTATTCTTAAAAATATCACCGAGACCGGGGATCCAACTCTCAACCCTTAGATCAGTAGTCAGAATACTTAACCCCTAACCTGCCGAGCCCGGCTATAATCTATTGATTATGTGCTTAATACATAAATAACTATTGTTATTATATTTTTATGAATAGATTTTGTTTATTTCAAGTATATATTTTTTATATCTTACCACAAAACATTGTGAGGGTGCGGATCCGGTTACTGAATTGTGAACACAGGCCTGCATGTTATTACTACGGTCTTGTTGAAATGTAAGGGTGGACAGAATATTGTAATTATTCTGTAGGCAACGTTTGCAGTGAGTGGAGACATTAGGTAGAATAATATTGTATAAAGTTGTATAGATAAGATGTAGATGCATAATAATAATTCTATAAATAATAGAAGCACGTGTAACACCCTCCATAGGCAAAAAAATTAAAACTAGTGTTATATAAAATTATCAAAAGTAACCATTGTGCATATGCCTGATATGTAGTATTTTCTTGGAATTTGCTTAGTATCTTTGTAGATTGTGACACCTGGCCATGCAGGTCTCTCTAATAATCAACAAACAAAATTTTAGGAACAGTAATTACATTTAAATGAATCTCTGTATTGGTACTTTACTAATACTAAACTTCTGTCATCAACTTTGCTAACATTCCCCAGGGCATCACCCTCTTCTCTTTGTACAGAATTTAGTCAGTAAGACAGTGATGCTTCAGTACTTATTAATTTTGTTCATATCTAGTGCTGTATTACCTGTTACGTTTTTAAGCTTTGATGAAAATGTATGTTTTAAATAAGCGGTTGTAGAAAAACTTGGGAGGCTTTCAAAGCCATTGTCTTTATATAACGAATGACATCCTGGATTGCCATTCCTGATGAAGCGCATTATGAAAGTGGACGAAATATTGAGTTCTATTTCCACAATGACACTATCCAAAGCCGGAAGACATTCGTTACATAACTTCGTATTCAACAAAACATTTCTGATCTAGTGTATATATAGGATTTATATTTTCGAAAGTTAAACTTGTTTTGCATTTTACTTTTTATCTAGAAACTTTTAACTCATTTCAGTACTAGCTCAACTTGCAAAATGGAAATTAATGTAAATCAGAAAAGTTTAACACTAGAATCGTGTAGAAACTCTTCTCCAACAAAATTCTGCATAAGTTTTAAAGCTTCTTTTATATTGAACTTTTTCCATCTACTTTGACAAGTTTTAAGTTGCAAATTGTATGTGGGTGACCAAGAAAATGAGGTTAGTCATAAATTTAATTTTTATAGATGAAAATAGAACCAACGCTAAACTTGAAACATGTGCACACCTCTTTTTAGTATGTTTTAAGCTAAGGTTAACAGTACAGAATTTTGCGCTAGTTTGCCTATGGGTGTTAAAACCCAAAGACAAAATTGGCACGAATTTAGTGTGAACAAAATTTGTAGGCAATTCTAGTGCCAAAACTTGAATGAGTTTTCTGATTTACATTGTTCAAGGTTTTACAAAGCGATTTATTGCAAAAATTGGCCAAGGTTTCTGAATGAAAAAAGTATAACGTAAAACAAACTTTGTGCTTGACCTACGCTGTAACCAGGGTTGCCAGATAAATTAATTTAAAATACCGGACCCGGACACTGGCTGTAGTAGCAAGGGGTGTGTATGTAGATAAGGGGGAGAGGCTATTCCTACTTATTGAGATATTTTGAAGGAATAGTAATTTGTTTTTATTTATTTCTAATGAATATACAGGGTGTTCCAAAAATGCCGCACCATATACCCAAGATATGACAAACCATATCAAAATAAGCAACTTTGTTAAATGCAAAAAATGTTTCAGGGGCCCCGTTGATAAGATATGGAGGTTTCAAAGTAGGCACGTTAAAAGTGAAAAGCTAAAGTATATTTTATAAAGTTTTATATGCAAAATATTGCAAACCCAGTATAATCTTGTAAAAATAAATTTATTTTGCCAAAAGTTGTGAGGGTTTTTAATACAATTTTTTAAATGTTTCAAAACTTATTGAAATATGAAATAAAATGAAGCTGGCAACATAGCAGATTGATAATTTGCAAAAAGTAGTGATCAAAGGTGCTTTGTGCCAAATGATTTAATGTCACTGACGTAAAAATTTAAAGATCATTAATCATTTGCAATGTTTACTAATAACGAATATTGTGACATGTACGTTATTCTTGGTTAATGCCATGGAAACTTAAGAAATGCTGCTCTAGAATATTCGTTGCGTTATCCCAATCGTCGTCATCCCGATAAAAATGTTTTTCAGCGGCTTGACCAACGTATGCTGGAAACTGGTCGTATTGAATTAAATTACAACCACCATGGGCGACCACGGACAACCAGGACTGCTCAATTAGAAAATCAAGTTCTTGCAGCCGTGGAAAATCAACCAGGTATGAGCACACACGGAATCACCCAAGAGCTTGGGATAAATTGCAGTTTAGTGCATAGAATTTTAAAAGAGGACGAATTTTAGCCAGTGGCTGCTACAGCAAATTGAAGCAGATGAAGACTTTACAAAAAAAGTATTATGGACGGACGAAGCAACTTTTACTCGAAGGGGTATTTAACCAGCACAACAATCATTAGTGGGAAGTTGAAAACTCCAATGTATTTCATATAAGAGGTTTCCAGCAACGGTTTGCGCTAAATGTTTGGGCAGGCATATTAGGTACCCACATCATTGGACCATTCTTTTTACCCCATCGAATAGACGGCAACAATTTTCTCCACTTTTTAAACCACTGTCTACAAGAATTGTTAGAAAATATTCCTTTGGCGGCAATACAAAATTTAATGTGGTTTCAAATGGATGGTGTGCCGCCACATTATACTGGTTTAGTCAGAGAATGGATAGATGAAAATTACCCTGATCGCTGGATTGGACGCTTAGGTCCTGCCCCATGGCCGCCGCGCAGTCCAGATATAACACCTTTGGACTTCTTTCTATGGGGTCACATGAAAAACATTGTCTACAACACAGCACCAGCAAATGAACAAGAGCTATGCAATAGAATAACTGCCGCTGCTGCTACGGTTACACCAGAGATGTTGAACCGGGTACATTGCAATATTAGAAAAAGAGCAAATGCTTCCTTAGCTGCAAATGGGTAAAATTTTGAACATTTGCTATAAATTAATGTTTTTTAGGCGTTTAGTTGTTTTTGTTGCTTTCTTGAATTTTGTATTGTTTCCATAGTTTCAAAGATTAAAATACTTTAATTCCTTTCGTTTTAGTGTAACCTTTAACAGTGTTGCCATTTTTTTAATTTTAACTGCTTATAACTTTTAAACGGGCCATTATATTACATTTGCAGTCAAACATATTATCTTATTTAGACACGCTCTGGCTTCTCCTGGATATATGATGCGGCATTTTTGGAACACCCTGTAAAGTAGTTTCTTAAGCTGTGAAATGTGAATAAAAATGTTAATCATTGATCAACAAAAAATAACAAATTCTTTATCTTCAGCCCCGTAGAAACACAAGTACGATTCTGCAAGCATGAAAGTGTGTATTGTTAGATTTCACAAATACCAGATGCATCAGTTTTTTATTTTTGAATACACCTGGCAGCTCTGGCTGTACCTCAAAATCTGAAATGCATACATAGAAATATAAAAAAGGCTATAGGATTTTTTTTCAGAAAAGCTTTTTAATAAAAAACTGATGAAACAGTTAATACTTTTACAATGACGATTATTAAAACAATAATAAAAACTTGAAAATACTTGCAGCTTTTACCAGATCTTGAAATATAAAGTGACTAGCAACCCAGTGAGACAAATGTCTCATTTAAAAAAACAAAAAAGACCGTTTTGCAAATAGAACGCGTATTCACCAGTCGCATTCGCCTTGATAAAATTTGCCTAGAATCTAACCTAAAAAGTTAGGATTATAATTAAGATAATAATTAGTGTTAGAAACTGAAATTTGGTTCCTGACCTGACATGACCGTTCCAAACATATAACTTTAATAACTTTTTTCTCTATCTCTTACGGTTTGGCTGCTGAAACAGCGTCCCAGACAGACACGTCTATTAGATAAAGGATACATATAAACATTAGAAGCATTAAACACTTTAATTTCTGTGATTAAGGTGTTACATATTCAGTTAATATTCAAAGTTGACAGTGCACAGGTTTTTATTTAGGAAACAGTCATTTAATTATTAGGAGCCAAGCGGTTTCTTTTAGTGCTTTGAATCGGTCCAGCTGTTGAAAATAGTCTCTCTGATGAAACACTGGCAGGATTGTACGACAAATACTTTAATTGAATTAATCGGCGATTAACGATTAACCTAATCTTAATCACTTCATCACTATAAAAAACTTTTTTTCCACTACTGGAATACAAATAATTACTACAGTTAGATGACAACCTCATTAGGGCTAATCAAGTAAAGTGTCCTGAACACCCCAAGGAAAGTAGAAGCACTTTTTTAAATGTGTGAATTTTATGTTAAGTTTGGAAGGTACTAAGGCAGAATGCCACTTGTACTGAAGGTACTATAACGAGGGATACGATAGGCAATTTACAAAATTTTGCTATATTTATGTGTATGGGGTGCCCTGTACCCCTACCTGCATGTTATTGAAGTCTTTTATTAGAGTTGAAATTGTTTAATAAATCTGAAAATGCATTGTTTTCGAAATTTATTCTATGGATTTTTGTAAAATTCAGGATATAAATCCCACCTATTAAAATATGAACAAAATATCTACCTATTCCAAAGGAAAGAATTTCCATAGAATAGAAATTTTTTATTTGCGTACGCTGTATCTCAGAAACCCTGTATAGTTCTTCCGAATCACTATAATAACTTTCAAACCACAAAAGCAGTGGTATGAAGTATAAATATTTTATTTATTTAAAGTAAGTGTTTCATAACATGGTGCAACAAGTAACACTTCTTAAGAAACAATCAGCATATAGGTAATTATTTTATAATATAGTTGAAAAAGCATGTAGGGAGGCCCTGAAGGTGGATTCATATATTCGTAGCTCGACTAACAAGCAGTTGTTGCAGTGTTGAAATTCTAATAATGCATCAACCTAACCTACCAGAAAAGATTAATAAATGACAAATTTATGTGACATTTGAAAAACAAAGTTGTTGCATATTGTTGCTGTTGTGGAGAAATTGCAAAAATGGATAAATTTGAAGTTCTTTCAGTGATTAAATATTTACAAAATAAGTTTAACATCACAGACATTTTTCGTCGATATCCAGAATTCTTTAGCAAACTTTGCCTATCGATGAAAAGTGTCGTAACGTTAAATTTATATATATACCGTGCGTCCACGAGACTACGCACCATAGCGCTGGAGTGATGCTAGTTTATTTTAAAGATCTACTCCTTCACTGGCAATTGATAGTCAAACGGTTGCTAAGCATTGACCAGTAAAATTGAATTTGCAAGTAACAAATAAAGTGCCTTCAGAAATGATCGAACGTTTTTGAATGGTCATGGCTATAGAACGTATGAATAATATGTTGGTGGCACTGTAAGTCTATGTCAAATTCGAGGTTAGCAGGTTGGGTTTTGCATCAGTCTGTGTCAAAACTGACGCAAAACCTAACCTGCTATCGTCCAGTTTGACACCATACGTCAAGTTGAATACTAATCGTTTATTGCCATAGAAAAATAAATATAATAGGGTTTGTCATTAAGCTGTTTCCGTAGAAGCAAGAGCTGATCTTTGGGATAAATTAACGTTGCTCTGATTCTATGGTGCGAAACCCTGTGGACACACGGTATATATATATAACCTCACTTGTACCATGTGCTATTTTACCTGTGATAAATCACGTAAGTGTAACCCTTTATTAGAAACACCTATTTTAATATTGTATCTCTGTAGTTGAATGTTTGGGCCTGATGATGAAACCAATCTGGTTGCGAAACATGTCATTGCTTACCAAATTGTAACAAACTCGTGGAGCAGACTAAAGGGTTTTATTGCTTCATATTGAGGCAACTCTCCTATGAGCATGACCAAGGCGGTCTATATTGTTCCAGGCCACGACACTGCCTTTGATGCTAAATTTTCTGGTAAACCATTCCAGGACACACTAAATTATAAAAACTCAAATATATTTGACGTTAATAAACTATTTTGAGAAGACAGTTCACATCAGTTGCGTACCAACTCAAATGAACTACGCTTCATCAGCTGCTCCATATATTAGGGTGTTCAAACTTTCATCGAATGAAACAGCTGCACAAAAATGTTAACAAGTTTTGAATTGAGAAGACTGGCAGATTAGAAAAATTAGTGTTGTTTGTGAAAAGCACTTTAAAAAACCGACATAAAGGTTAATAAGACAAAGAGACTTGTTTCCACTGCAATAACAACTAGCTTCCAGGCACTGTTTTACATAAATTCAAAATTGGTAGCAATTTACTTGCAATGGAGAATTCGGTATCTACACAGTAGGAATTGTTCCTAAATGAATATTACGGTGAAGTGATGCACTACGATATAAATAGCAACGATTTTATAGACTTTTTTAACTTGCGTCTATCAGAATGACAGGGACCGTGGACCACTGACAGATTGTTCATTTAGTGACCAAAACTAGTAATTTCTTGTTAGAGGTTGGCAAAGTCATGTCAGATTATGGTAGGCCATTCCAAAGGTCACTTTATAGGCCCAGTGTTATGGCCTGGAACAATATAGAATGCCGTGACATGACGGATCTCTCCGTATAATTACCAATAAACATATCTATGACATTAATCAAACTTTCATATAAAATAACCTAACTTCATGACAGATATTTTTCATTGCCCTCTTGGATTGCATTCGTTAAAAATAAAATTGTTCAATATAGGTTTCTTTGGAAATAGTATTTCAAACTGCATAACTGTGTCCATATCATTAAAAAATAGAGTATAGTTGGGCTACGAATACATGAATCCACCCTCGTAGGTATTGTAACATTATTAAATGACTTCCCAGTAATATTATTTTTCTACGACCACTACTAAAAGTAGGCCTTTTAGCGCTAGCTTTTTTCGCTAAAAATGACGTTTTATAATTCAGCGTGTTAAAAGTGAAATCAGCTTCTTACTTTTAGCACATGTGTTATAAAGTAAACAGCTGGTGTTGAATTTAGAATTTCGAACTGAAAGTGAGGTTGTAAAGTTATTCTAGTTACTTCTTGCGGTAGAGATAGTGTTTTTTAAATAATTAAAGCATTATGTATTGAATAAAGTAAAATGTGTACATTTATAATTAACTTTGATAACTAACTTTGACAGCTACTAGCTACAGAAACAGTCACCTGCGCGTCAAGGCCATCTCTTTATGATGACATAAATTATAACTGTCATAAACGCAAACCTTTGTTAAATCGACATTTATGGATTAATAACAGTAAATTTTGTGTGCAAACTCGTGCTAAAAGTGTTTATACGAAAGACATTTTATGAAACTCAGCCTTCGGCTTCATTTAATAATTTTCATGTCTCATGCATAAACGTTCACTTTTAGCACTTGTTGCACAAATAGCTATTACTCCATAATTTACTAATGCCGTCAAATAACTCTTCAGTATTTTAACCTACAGTCAAATAAATGCCACATTACATGTGTTGATAATATCTCATTTTCAAATGTAGAATTTAAGTTTAAGTACATGTCCTGTGAATAATCGTGTATCAGTTTTAACAGTCCTTGAGCTAATGCTCTCAAGTCGTTATTAGAATGGAAATGCTTAACTAGATCTTAGTTTCTGAGTATGTTAAAAAAAATTAGATTTTTGTTGTCGATAATTATGTTACTTAGAACAAAATTACAGGCAGACCTCGCCGTTCGCAGCTTTGCGGTTCCTGATTTGATTTTACGCAGGGCACTTTTGTGCTCCTTTTTCTTTGCCGTTCGCGGATTGCTTTGCCGTTCGCGGAAGGAATTGCCAACTGTTCCAACTTTCACACACTAACGGCCGATCTTATAAAGGCCACTAATTTGACGTTAGCTTTAATTTGTTGTTAAAATAAACAAAAGCGCATACAAATTTGTTCACTAATGAATAATATGTCATAAGCGCCAACGTTTTGATGAGCTTTTGTTTATTTTAACAGCGATTTAAAGTTAACGTCAGATTAGTGACCTTTATAAGACCGGCCGTAAGTAAATAAAGCAAACGTGTGCGGTTTATGTCATGAACACCTAAATGACATTATTTATCACGAACTTGTAAACACACATATCGAGCCTATTCCATTGGATCTCTTATTACCAAGTCAGACCTGAAATAAATTGTAAAATTATAACTTGAATAAACAAATGGACATTTGAGCTCTAGATTCAAGTGGCAGACTTATGTTACATATGGAATTTTAGTTCAAGCTTTACTGTCTTCTCGAGCGTTTCTGCCGAAAATTCAATTGAGTTTAATTTTTAAAACACAGAAAACCATGTCGTCAAAGCGTAAAGTTTCTGCTTCAGATTTGCCAGACAAAAAACGCAGAAAAGTTTTGGTTTTTTGAGGTTGCATAGTATAAATAAATCTAGTTAATGGAACCTAACTCCGTTTTTATCATTTATGTGTTTACTTGCGCATCGCGGTTTTGCGCTTTACAGCATTCTTCTGGAACGTAGCCCCCGCGAACGGCAAGGTCTGCCTGTATTTTCATATTGTTAGGATAATCAATCAACTCTTATTTTAGACTAGTGAATCACCCGAGCTACACTTCGGTGGGAAAGGGTGCTATATGTTACAATCAAAAACACATACAACCTTACCAACTATACATACAAAAATGTTGATAGTTGAACATTGAATATTTCTAATTTGGTAGTCATGGATTGAGTGCACTTGGGTTCTGCCCCCAAGGCCCAAGGGGCACTTTACTTTTTCGTACTTTTTTTGAAAATAAAAACTGGCCTACGATCTAAGTCTAAAAATTAGCAAAATTTTAAGCTATCATACAATTTAATCGGTTCAGTATCTTCGGAGGAGATAACGAACAAAGACACATACAAAGAAAGAGACCACCGATTTTATGGTATTGGTTTTCATTTGTTTTTATAATTTTTGAGATATTGATACGTACCACCACATCATACATCAAGAGTGGTTATGACACTGTTATTTGCTATTGCTATACTTACTTTCATAAATAAGGGAGATACATATGTGAAAGAAATATTTTTTTGATGGTAAGTCATGATTGATTAATCAGAAAAGAAATGAATGCTTTGATTTTCCCTTCCTATTAGGTAATTATCTAGGAGAATGCGACGTCGGTGCTTTTTAAATTTTTGAACAGAGTATACCTATAATCCATTCACTCTTTTTTTGCAAACCAGTAGGCTATATTTGGCTTATTATGTTGCACATTCTAGGGTATTAATTATTATTTTGTTATGCTGGTTGATTGTTTTGAATTAAGTAATTCTATAGCAGGTAAAACAAATTCAAACCTACATTAAAATTCCGAAAATAATAAATTTTCATGCTAAAATTGACATTAAAAATAACTAAAAATGCAGTTTTTGGTCTTTGTATATGCAACAATATTGTATTTGTCAATCATTTCAACCTAAAAGTGTTTCAACACCGTAACCTTATGTTAAGATCAGTTTATATTTTACATACTACAAAGTCTAGTTACGTAGCTAAATTGGGAGATTTTTACCATTACCAACAAAAAAGAAGGGAACTGATCATACTTAGCTACACATAATTATTATAGATTACAACCTGTCATGCCTAAACTTTCATTGAATCAAATAACATATTTTAGTTTTTAAAGTACTGTTACAAATCACAACTTAATTGAGGTGCTTAAAGCTTAAATATCAATCTTTTTTTCGCAGTCTACTGTAAAAAAAAATTTTTTTGATATATCAGTGAAAGAGGAAAATAAGCTATTCTTGTCATAGCCATCCTTGATGTGCATCTAGAATCAGATTTGAAGTCTTCTTCAAAAGGTGTCCAAATAAAAGTAAAGATAATTTTATTCTAAGTTACATAATAATCGACTTAATAACACGAAAACGAAAATCTAACATTTTTGCTTTAGTTAAGCGACTGTGTTTCTGTTATTATTTTCGAAATCCCAGTGGTGAGCCTCAAAATTGAATAACCTTATACGTATATAGTGATGTAAATTACCCGGGTATTTATTTTTAGGGATAAATACCCGGGGTATTTACCTGGGTAAATACCCAAAATGGGTTATGGTGTGACAGCTGCTGTGGCCGTGTGCTATTAGCTCGGGTGATTCAGTATGTTCATATATCATTATAGTAGCTCGTTATTTAAACAACCGAGGTTGGCGCAGGGGTAGAGACTCGCCTGTCACACGGGTGACCCGGGTTCGATTCCCGGCCGATGCATCCTTTTTTTTTAAATTTATATTAATGACATTTATCTGAATACGTTTGCGGATAAAATAGTATATGTTATTCGGAGTAAGAGTGACTTTATGTGGCTTAGCTGAATTATTTGCCTCACTAACATTCGGCTAAATAAACTTCAGCTTCGCCACATAATGTATCACTTTTACTCCTAATAACAAAATCTACTATTACATAATTTTGTGATTTTCCTTGCCTTATTAAGATTGTTTCTGAATATGTATATAAGTATGTGTTATTATTAGAGAGCTGATAATTAGGTTGCAAAAAACTTAAAATAGGTGCTTATTTTAGGTTAGAAGAATCCATATTTAGGTTGCAAAAATGTCAAAATAGGGCCGATTTTAGGATAAAAAGTTAATATATTTTTTAAAATAGCGTAACAGAAATAATTTTAATATTTAAAACGAATCGAATAGCAAAATTCACAGAATTTTTAACCTTTTACAGATACTGAATTATGCAAATTAAAAGATGTTGACATTGCAAATTATATATTGCTCTTCAGTTGTAAAATTTGTTCTCTTATCGGTAAGTATATTTGTTAACTGGGAAAAAGAACGTTCAGCATCGCATGATTTTATAGGTGCAAACTTATAGGAGGTGTGGTTATGGTCAAACTCAACATCATGTTCAACTTCTCTCACCACAAAGTAAATTCTTAATTGTACGTAAGAAAGGGTAGCCTGGATTTATATTTAATACATAATTGAGTTACTCTAAAGCAGTATTTGCCACATTTCGAGGAGCTTTCTCTAGCTTGTCATGCACATTTTCGATTATTTGCAAAGAGTCTGTAAGAGCTAACCCAATTGTTTCCAGTTTTGTTATATGTGCAAAATGCGATTTAATATACAGTAGATCATACTTAATATTGCTTTTTTTTTATAAGATTCTGAACATTGCCAATGCATTTGGCGTCTTGGGGATCGAAATTAAGAACTGCCTAAAAATAAAATAATTCAGTGACCTACGCCTACGCACTACCAGTGGCTTTACACAATTTTACTCACACAAGATGAAAATATAAACAGCAGTTTATTGTGTTGCATATGTTATATTAATTCTGTAAATACAAAAAAAAAATACTGTTCTATACTCTATTAAAAAAATTTAAAAACTTATTTTAGGCAGGTTAAAGTTTTAAATAGGTGCAAAATGCAAAAAATAAGCAGCAAATAGGGCGTTAAGTCTTATAATCTCTAAAACAGGTATTTTAGGTGATATCAAATAGACGTCAAAATACATAGTTTCTATTGAAACTAATTTATATGTATCTAAAAGTGATGTGCCTAAAAAACTTACGAAAGGCTAAAAACCTAAAATCCGCTTTCTAGTTATTATTAATGTTAAGTTCAGTTTTCTAAATATTGCAAATTTGATAAATACCCAGTTTTTAGGCATTTACCCGAGGCAGGGGTAAATACCCATTTATAAATACCCTACCCACAGGGTATTTACCCGACCCACAGGGTATTTACCCGACCCACATCACTACCTATACATATCTCAGATGCCACCATGGTTGAGTAGTTAGGGCATTCGGTTGCAATGCCAAAGATGTTAAAGCATTTATTTTACACAATGACTTCCCACTTGCTTTTAAACATTAGCTGCTGAACCGCTCGTGATTCATAGAGATATAATGTAATGCCATCGTTTTTTTGTTTTACATATCTATTGTAATAGCATCAATTTATAGTCCAATAAAGTGTATATACTAGGCTATATAAATAAAAAATAGGATGTCAGTAGTTACGAAATGATATTTTGCAAGTCATTGCAACAACTCTGGCCCAATGGTAGATTATAATAATAATAATAATATAATAAAATTAATTTGCCAGTTACAGAACCAAATTTAGGATAGTACGAGGAAATTGAGCTCATTTACTACGTTGGCAAAGTGTAGAAAATTGTTCTTGCAGAAAATTATAAGTAAAGTCATGCAGTTCAACCATGTATTAACAAAGGTGTAAGCTGTAACGTAATTTAGGCACTTAAATTTAGCATTGAGCTAAATTTAATCTGTTGTTAGCTCTAATGTAATTTTATTGTTTCTTAAACGGTGTGATAATTTGAATCAGAATTGAAAAAAGATTTATTGGATAAGCATTAATTCACTTTTAATTTGAAATCACTAAAAAGTTCAAGCGGTTCAAGCCAAGCTTTTGAATATTCTGTTGTGTATTTAGCAAAGGTGCTCACATATCAAATTTCATTAGTACGTGGTGGGCCAGTTAATTAACTGTTTCCAGTTTTTATATCCAGCAATGAAGTGTGATTGTATGGGCATTTTTTCTAAAAATCGAATTCTACTGTACCTACATGGTTAATTAAAGTCGATTCAAATACACATATACAGTCGTGTTCAAATAAATATGGGACAATGTTTTTTTCATATGTAGGTTGAGTTAAGAATTGAAGAATATCTCCATGGATTTCCTGCTATCAGAAAGAGTTACAGATTTCATTTACCTGTCAAAGTTTAATGTAACTCTTCGTGATAGTAACTCAATTTACATATGAAAAAAACATTGCCCCAGATTTATTTGAACATCACTGTACATTAAATATGTATTAAATTACTTTAGTAGCAATTTTGTATCGTTTGCCTTAACAATATAACCATAAAAAAATTTTTTAAATAAAAACTTGTTATAATCGGAAATGTAATTTGGATGTCCTGTTTTGTGTTCTAATTGACCTAATTTTTTTTTTTTCAATAAAAGTATTTTTTCTAACTTATTATTAATGTAGTACAACTTCATGTACATAAACAATTTTAATTTTTAGCAGGAAAAATAACGTGAGATACTGACCCAAGGTTATAGGCAAAATTAATAATCGAATGACACATTCTTTAACCACAGATATTATTTATTGGAACAATCGCAAGGTCAATATTGAAGAGTTTACCAATATCAAGGAAGCCCTGTGTTTATTAATGTGAATGCTGAGAATATACGATAATTATTTGTTTTCTTTAAATTTTATCTTAATTATGGAACAATTAGTAAATATTAAATGTGTTTTTCTAAAATTCTATGATAATAATTTTTCTGGTTGTCAATATTATGGTTAATTAAACACATTTCTAACATATAACATCAAAGTTGGCTGTTCTAAAATCTAATTATAGAAAGAATTAATTGTTTCCTGACTTTAGTACTAAGTAATAAATTATTGTTTGTTCAACCGTTAAAAATTTCTATTGTTGAATTAAAGCTGTGCAACTGTGCATTTGTTGAACAAAAGAGTGATTTTCGTTTTTGTTTCACAATCAACATAATAACTAAATTGTAATAGCATTTTAATATGGATTGTAGATCAGTTATCTTTATCAATAAATATTATAAATACACAAGTGATTTTTTTAAATTTAATAAATTCTCTGTAATTGAAGGATATTCTATCTACATTCAACATTAACAGGAATTAGTAATCTATCCATGGAGAACTTAATACAGGGTGTGTATAAATTGGCGAAAGAACTAACGTGGCGATGTTGGTCATAAAATTGAGTAGAAAATCTTAATACTAAAATGTTAGATTGGTCTTCGTGGACCCCCACGAACAGTAAGTAAAAAACATATTCTTTTCAAGTGAAGTAGCTTTTTTGTTTTAAATATGTCAAAATATCAAGGAAAGTTGTTCAGATTGTAAAATTATGTTTTGATGCAACATTTAAGGAATATCGACTTTTTTGAAACTGGACGAAATAAAGTACTTTTGTGGTAATGCGGTTAAAAGCCAGCTGATATTTTTGAAATTTTGCATGCTGCCATAATTTTACATTTTAAACAAGTTTCCGTGATGATACTTTGACTTGACGTATTTAAAACAAAAAAGCTACTTTACCTGAAAAGAACATGTTTTTATCTACTGCTCGTGAAAACCAATCAAAAATTTTAATAATTAAGATTTTCTACTCAGAATTTTATGACCAACATCGCCACGTGTAGTTCTTTTACCAATTTATACACACCCTGTATTACAATGCAAAGTTGCTTATATGTTGTTAATGTGAGTATTAATTTGCAAAATATCATCTAATTAATTATTATAAAGTAGCGTTAAGACATGCAATAAAATATGTAGTAAATGTCTTAAATTGGATTGGTTGCTGCTGCCATTTACATTTTGACATATTCAAACTCATCTTAGTGTCTATACAAAAACACACTAACTACAGGCAAAGTAGTTTTGAGACCAGAGAATTATTGTAGCTTATGCCAAGTCAAAGATTGTTAAATAATAAATATTTTTTGTCTTTCTCCTGAAGATGCTAATATTGTGCATCGTATCCAGTGTGATTTATGTTAAACTAGTATATAAGCTTTTCTCAACCAGGTGTACCTACTGTATATGTGTAAATTGTGTCCGATAACTTGGCCACAAATGTCATTTATCTAATACTTCTAACAGATACATACAGGGTGATTTTTTGAAAACGATCCACCGGAGATATTTCAGAAACCAAAAGGAAATTAAAAATTTCCGAAAACAGGTCCACTTATATGTCAAGGGGGAAACGGTTTGACCTATGATTCAAATTTTTGACGTTTACCCCTGCGCCCCCACGAATACCTCCCCAAAAATTTTAAATGGAATGACCCATTGCGTGGTATTTCAAATGAAAGCTTATCTTATAAGGATTATGATGATGTGTCACTTGCCCACGTTTTTTTATTTTCTCATACATTTTATGAGAAAGTTTATCATTGCCACTTCAGGAGAACGGTAAGCACCATCGAAACCTAATTTTAATCAGGTAGGCGTGGAAAAAAAAGAAAGCAAGCCATTGTCGTTTTGTCTAACAAACTGTCACATTAGTTGATAAGTGGATCTGTTTTCGGAAATTTTTAGTTTTTTTTTGGTTTCTGAAATATCAGGCGGATCGTTTTCAAAAATCACCCTGTATATTGATTTAAAATGTTTACTTCTGAAGGTCATATCTCTGAAACTTTCCCTATGACTTTCTCTGGGTTTGGTTTTAAAAGTTAATTTTAACCTTAGGGAGATGATTAAGTCACTAACTGCCGGCCTTATAAAGGCCACGTTAACTTTAAATCGCTGTTAAAATAAACAAAAGCGCATCAAAACGTTAATGCTTATGACATTTTATTCATTAGTAAACAAATTTTGATGTGCTTTTGTTTATTTTAACAGCGAATTCAAGTTAACGTCAGATTAGTGGTCTTTATAAGACTGGCTGTAAAAGTCATAGGTTCCCACTGAATGAAAAAATGTTTGCACAACGTCCTCTATTCAATTTTATCTCCTATAGTTTAACCCCCATGTATTATTTTGATAATTTTTGACTCTAAGGGCGTGTCCTACGGTATAGAATAACCCCTATAAAAATGTTTAGTTTCTACGTCTTTTGGAAGAAGCCGAAACGTGAAAAGCGGACTTCTTAAGGCCGCCATATTTAATTTTCGGGATTTTGGAAATTTCTCATCAACCTCAAATCCCACGAAATGACCGTGCTGAATTTCAGATTTCCAGGTGATTGGAAAGTGAAAAAAAAGTCGGTCACCTTTTTTCGCAACATACTCTTTTCATCCCCTATAGTTCAACCCACATGTATTACTTTGGTAATTTTTTATTATAAGGAGTGTTCCTATGGTATGGACTTAACTTCTATAAAAATTTCAAATTTCTATGTATTGGAAGGGGTCGAAACGTGAAAAGCAGATTTTTCTTATTGAATTTTTGAGATTTGGAATTTTTATCATCAATCTTGGGTCCCAAGGAAGGTCGTTCTGACTTTCAGGTTTGTAGGTGATTGGGAAGTGCAAAAATAAGTCTCACCTTTTTTTGCAACAGACACGCCAGAATTTTGTATAGGGTATTGATATTTCTAAATTGTTGCTATTACCATTGTTACAGCATTTTATATTGGTAAATTTTCATTAGTAATATCCCTGTTCAAGAAGGGTATTTTGCAGACTTATTTCCCGAAGAAAAATTAAAAAGGGTATTCTTTCCCCGCTAATTTTTCCATGCTCGTTCCCTTGGCAGTGGTTTTGCTAGATAATAGGTTGGAACAGTAGGTATCTCGTTAATCCATTCATGCCCGTTCCCTTGGCAGTGGTTTTGGTAGATAGTAGGTCGGGGTATCTCGTTAATCCATTCATGCGCGTCACTAATTAGGTGACTAGGCAATTTGCATTAGTGCAAAATTATCGCATAATTGCTATCTGATTGGATGAATTTCAGATATTCAAAAGATTTGATTGACTTAAAATTTGTGAGGGAAATAGTGCGACTATTCTACTTGGCACACATACTTAACTCTTCAATGTGTTGAAAATTTATTAATCATCTAGAATAAAAGGCTAAGTTTTATAATTACAGCCACTGTGATATAAGTTCTGTCTTTTTTCCTGTATAATTTTCCTTCAGTGTTTTCTTTGTCCGGGATTGTTTATGCGTCTTTTAATAGTTTAATGGCTTAATTTAAGAAGTCCAGCACAATCCGATCCAAATTATGATAAACCCAATATTTACAATCTTACAATTTCTTTTAAAAGCCATTCTGATTATTTGATTTAAATAGGTACGAAAATTTAGTTTTCTAATGTTAGCATCAAACGTATAATTAATTCGATCAAAAAAGTCGTTGATTTCATGTCGTATTTCCCAGAATTTGCCTCTTGAACTGCAGTTAGAAAATCATTAACATCATACAGCTTTCCTTTACATTTCATGCAATACTTAATGTCAATTTCTTTTATATTCACTTCCTCAGGCTTTATTACGTACACGAGAAAACTAAGCGAGCATCAATTCGTGTTATGGGCAGAACAATTGTTGTAGAGAAGAAAAGCTTGAAGGCTGCTAATAAGGTCTTAAGGTCTCTTATTCGAAATGCCTCCATGCCAAAGACAAGCAGAGGTTTTAATCTTGTTTTTTTGCCAACTAGAACAAAGCTTTCAATAAACTAAACATAAATTCACCTGTAGCTATTAACAAAGTAATTATAAAGTGACTAGAATATCTTCATATTTTTTAACGTGACATCACAATTTTTGGCAGTATGAAAATAATCTTCAGTGCTTATGCAATACCATCATAAGTAACTCGTAAATACACAACTCAATATTTTTTAAGCAACATCTGTGCATTTGTCTTCCCGCTAATTATTTGTATAGTTGGTGTGCCAACAGACATAACTTTTTGGCAAGCATAACTGCTCATTGCCCAGGCACCTTTTTTTAAATTTATAGAAGTTTTACTTAGAGTATATTGTTACTTAGTTTTACATTCTTTTTGTTGTAGAACATTTTTTATGAGGCACTTCCTTCTACTCCTAATTATTATGCATATAAAATATGTTCTCTTCTCATCATGCCAATAACTGCTATTAAATTGTGCTACCTAGACAAAAGGTAGACCAGTGGGTTGGATGACCGAGAATTTTGACCGGGTGATCACAGGCATGAGTGGCTACAGCAAAAATTGTTGGAAAATTGTAACCACAAGAGGTATTTTACTAGATTGTTAATTACACATTAGCAGTTTGAGATGACATACAGTTTTATATCTGCGGAGGGAAAGAATACCATTTATTTTTAAGTCATTGTCATTATCAACTGAAATTTTTGTGTGCAAGTTACACAGTAAAAGAAAGTCATGCAATGGCTACACCTCATTTGTTTAATTTAGAAAAGCATTATTTGTAACAAATTCCAAACTCAAATGTGTTCTTCATTTATTATCTTTAGCCTCTTATCTTTCGGTGTGGAAGACCATTCATACCTCGTGGGAAGTGAATCTAAGGTAATGGCCCGCATGCGACTTACATTATGCTCCCCTCACATCCAAACGTACCTCACACTCGACTTAAGCTAACTAAATATAAAAAAAGTACGGTAAACTCTACGACATACTGATATAGTGTTTCCGCATGGTATACAGGCGAGGGACGTACGGCTTCCACCACATCTCAACTGCCACATCCTACTGTTTTGCCAGTCTTTATCTTACAGGTGTCTTGTCCTCACTGCGTCCTCTACATCTTGTTTCCTTCGGTTTGGTGGATAATACTCCACTATTAATTTTGACAATTGTTAATTTCTATTCCTCATAACAAACAGCTCAGTTTCTGTGGTTTTGATTTTGTTACTGTTGTTATTATGGGTACTACAACTTTCTTCCTAAAATATTTTATATGAAATTCTCAAAATTGGGTTTAGTAAACAAATAAAATAGGTAATAGTAGGTACAGTTGAACTTCCATATTTCGAACTTTGGTAAATTGAATATCTCGAATTCACGTCACAGTCTTAACCTAATTTCTATAGTTTTTCATATAAAAATCTCTTGATAAGTCGAATTTCCATGAGATGAAGTTTTCGATACCTTGAATCATTTTATAAAACCTACAGACGGGGATTTTCTTTCTTACTCGATTTTTAGAATAAAATATTCAGCGTAGCAATATTGGCAAAATTAGTTATTTGAAAACATGCCCTCCCATTTGAATGATTTTGAAAAAGGAAGAACTGTCGATAGGGTAATAAGTGGAGTGTCAATAAGAGGGATTGCCACTCAGTTTAATATAAGGAAAAAATACAACTTATTTCCGGAATATATTAGAAATTTCCTAACTTGCATGACGGATAGATTGCAAACCATGGCGACATTACAAGGTATTAATGTAATTTTTGTTGGAATGTATTCTCTTGTTTGTAAATTTAATTACTTATATTAAAACCATATCGTTTTTTATTTGTAATTTACATAATATGGCAAAAAATTACAGGTAACCATAATTTAGGAGTATGGAAACGTTTTAAACAATACCTGCAATACAGGTAACTGTAGTTTAAGACAATGGGAATGGTAAACGATACCAAAATGTTAAAATATTTAATAGTAATAAGGTATCCCAATTTTCCCTATTTCGTTGTCAGAAATTCTCAGTATATGAACACAACTGTAGTTTAGGATAATTCTTTAATAATATCAAAATGGTGTTTGTACTTGTTCAGTATACAAATAGTTATTTAAGCATCAAGGGAAGTAAGTAGCTTTTACCAGTCGAGACTGGTTGTAGATAGTTACTTCCCCAGCATGCTTATATTTGTTTGTTTCATTATTATATAATTTTTTAAATTTACGGTTATACCCTAACCCTACTTCTCGTAACAAGTTTTTACATTTCAAATCGGTTAGGATCAGTTAAGTTCAAACCCGTTCAGATCACTTACAAAACTAAAATTACTGTAATAACACGTAATTCACTTACTTCCCTTGGGGAGTAGGTTTTACTGTACTTCCCTAATGTCATGACAACCAGTAAACAAACAGTAAAATCAACTTACCTGCAATGGATATGTCAAAGTAAGTGTAACTTAGTAGAGCATGGAGAAAAAAATGTTATATGACACATTGCCGGTATTCGCATTAATGGCCTCGCTAGTTTACGTGTCTCGTCCTGGCGGGCTCGACCGTGATGTACTAGCTCAACCATAAATGCTTAGCTACCGGCCTAATGTCATAAGTAGCTATTTTATGATTATTAGAAATAGAAGAAATATTTTATTTTTGCATACAAATTTAACCAAGTTGATGCAAAGTATCTATTTTAGTTAAAAAATTTAAGCCATCTTAAAGAGATGTTAATAGTTCTTCCAGTTAAAAAGAATCAAGTTTTAAGTAATTTTAACATTTAAAAATGGTTTGCATTATGTATTTTACATGTTTCCCATAGGATGCTGGGAGAGGCTGTCAAATTTTAATAATATAAAATCGTTGCTTTTTCTTTCTTTGTTTGTATCTGTGTTCCCTATCTCCTCCGAAGATACTGGACCGATTACGTTGTATGATGGCTTAAAAGTTTGCTAGACTTAGATCGTAGGCCGGTTTTTATTTTCAAAAAAAGTACGAAAAAGTTGTAAGTTAATTAAATCCTCTAAGCAGCTGCTGTGCCCGTGTGCTGTTAGCTCGGGTAATTCACTATGTTGGTATATCATTACAGCGGCGCATTGTTCAAACAAGCCATGTTGGTCCAGGGGTAGAATGCTCGCATGCCACGCGTACGGCCCGGGTTCGATTCCCGGCCGTTGCATCCCTTTTTTTTAAATTTATAGTAATGAATCTCTCTTAAATTAGCGAATCGAAGCGTAGTTCGGGTGGCTCACTAGTCTATACCATAAAATCGGTGGTCTCTTTGTATGTAGGTATCTTTGTTTGCTACCTCCTCAGAAGATACTGGACCGATCAAATTGTATGATAGCTCAAATCTGTGAAACTTTGTGTCAAGGCAATCTAAAATAACAACTAAATTTCATGTACTATCTTTACTATTCCTTTATAAATAGATACACAGTATAACACACCTCTGTAGGAAGCATCAAAAACCTGAATCTGTGTTTATGCATTTTTTATCGCTTGGCTGCAAGCCCTGTATCATTGCCAAGATCAAAGTATTTTGGCGTTGTCAAAAAATGATCGTACATACCATTCAGTTACATTTCCTAAATCGCACAATATATTTACTGACGTTTTTTGTACATATTTCATAGTTACGGTAGATTTAAGTTTCCTTGCATAAATTTTGAACATAGTTTGTTTTGGAAAATTAAAGAGTTGGTCTATTAAATATCTAAAACTTGCTGAGAGTTTTTATAAGAAACCTTAGAAGCTAAAGGTGAATGTAATAAATATGCCATAAACTCCGCATATTAATTAACAAACAGATGTGTCCTATAACTGCCTGTAGTGAATTCGTTAAGATTAAATTACTAGAAACTCAACTCGTCATAGTTTACTTACATAAAAATTGTAAAGATTAAATGGATTTCTAATCCAGCTATCATTTGCATGTACGCAACTTAATTTCTGGACCGAAAACAAATAAAGCCACCACACCTAGTTGCCCGAAACACGCCCATTTTGAAAATAGCAAATATCTCATTAAGGATATACTATAAAATAATTGGATGAAAACAAGTCGCGCTATTAAAACTGCATTAAACAGAGCCACCACATGTGGTATACGTCGTACAACACGTTAGGAAATTATTGGGTGTATTTGGCATTTTAATTTATTGCAAATTCTGCATACACAATCCACATGCTATTTATGCATTTGATATTCGATAATACAGCAGGAGGGCTTTGCTAATAAAGAGTATATTAAGTTACTTGGCAAATTTGCATTTTTTTTTTGTCGCTTGTCTGGTTTGCTTAATTTGTTTGTAAACGCTTGGTAGATAATTTATTATTTTTTAATTGTAATAACAATTTGTCATACTAGTAGGCGCAAATACTACCGAATAATTAGAGCTTTCTTATTTCAACTGCATTTTAAAGGTATGTTTTTCTCCCATTCACAAATTAATGTTGCTTTAACGTCGTCCATGTTCGTCGCCTAATCTATTTTCCTATGCAGCTTTAGTTCAACGATAAGGATAAGCTTAACTATGTTATAAGACAATGATATAACACTGGTAACCTTACAGAATGCTCCAATACAAGAACTAAATAGTGGAAAAATACTCAAAAAACAGCATGAATTGAATAGTTCGAGCAATTTTTTTGCCTTGAAATTAATTAATATTAAACTTATTCATTGACTTGCAATGTGATACGGTGTCTCTAATAGAAGTTAGTTGAAAAGTCTATTAAACTGTGGGCGTGGTTCGTGACGTATTATTCCCAATTACAACTATTTTATGTATTTTAAACTTCAATATTGTTTTATTAAAATAAATAAAATTTCTTTACCTACATTTAACTGACACTCCTGTTGTATTTGTAGATGCAAACGCAACATACAATTTAGCCAAACAATTTTTAACCAACTTTAATCTTTGCACTTACTATTGTTATTCAATAACTCGTTACAACATGTATTATCTAATTGGACGTTGCAATTGTAAAACAATTTTAGCATTTCCATAAAGAGCCTGCAAGGTAACTTAGCAATAACTATAATCTGAGCATCCAGTTTATATCTTTTATTAAGACCTATAAAAATATAAAATGTTGCAACTTTGGCGAAATATTTACAATACTTAACAAGCTAAATGAATCAATATGATAAATGAATTTTATTTTTCAGTACGAACATACGATAATGCCACGACGTGCGGACTGGTGTGGACCCCGAACTTTGTGGCGTATCGATGTCGGACCTGTGGCATCTCTCCATGCATGTCGCTTTGCACGGAATGCTTCAAGAAGGGCAATCACCAAAGGCATGACTTCAATATGTTTCTTAGTCAAGCAGGAGGCGCCTGTGACTGTGGGGACACATCCGTTATGAAGGAAACAGGGTAACTACCTTTGTTTGATAGATTTTAATTTATCGCAACAACAAAAGTTTATACGAATCAATTATTACGAATGTAATTTGTTTCAAATAGATGCTAAATGATTGCAAATTTTCAAATGTAAAATTGTATCTGTGAGGTGCTAACGACAGTGTTTTTCAGGTTTTGTGATCGGCATGGTCCAAATAAATCAAAAAATAAACCTTCGGCTCCAACGGATCTCATGTGTGTTGCAGAAGCAATGATGCCTAGAATTATTTTGAGACTGATACAACACCTTAGGGAAAATAGGTATGTATTTTGTTGGATTAAAAGATAAGTTGTAGAAATGCTATAAATAATTTACATGAACAGTAGCCTTTTAAGTCTTAGACAAAATTATTGATAGTGACAGATTTATGTTTTTATTGTAATCATTTGTTTCTTTTAAACTTGTCCACAATAGACAGAATTGGCATGTTTCTTCACAGCTTGTCATAATGCTGCGGCTTTTTCCTCGTGTTTTTTTAATACGAAATAAATGTAATTTAAATTAGAAATGGTTCGAACCTGGTTTATTCGTGGTTAAAACCTTGCAGCCTTTTACAAAGACTCAGGTTTAAGAATTATTGCTCAGAATCACAAAAGTAGACAAATAAGGAAGATACAGGGGTGTGAAGTGAAAAGTGAAACACACTGTATGCTATGTTTACTAACATAGAATTATGTAATTTTTTAAAATACATTACAAAGCATATAAAATTGTTAACTTCTGATATCCAAAATATGTGCTTATATACAGGGTTATACAATTTTGATTCAGTAAAAATTTTCAACGTGATAGATTGTACTTAGTTACTTACTTAATCTTGAAGCCTATTTACTTTTTGTTGGTTTAGGTCGGCAGCAGTTTTCTTTTCCGTAATTCTGTTCATTTCTTTCTGTTTGCTGTATGTTCTCTTATGTTTTTCTATACTGCTTCTCTTATTTCTGCTGTTTTTCTTACTTCGTCTTCCTGTTCTTTCTCTTTTTCTCTTTCCCATCGCCCCTGCTTCGTACATTTGTCTGTGTTGTTGTTCTTCTCCCATTCGATATATAATCCATTTAGGAAACTCCCGTGACATTTACAGTGTCAAATGCAAAATTTTGAGTGTACTTGATAAGTACGAAGTACCTACTATTTTAGCTGAGTTTACTTAACGGTCAGTAGCGTCAAACTTGTAAGTAAGGTTATGACAAATTATTTGTTATTTTGCTAAACTTAAATATGAATCGTAGCGAAACAAAGTGAAAACATAATTTATTAATAACTTTAGTAAGTAATCTTGTATTATCTATGCAACCAAATTAATCAAAATGTCAAAGTGAAAGTAAAAAACAAAAACTTGAAATTTAAATTGAAAATGGCACCAACATAAAATGCAAAAATTACTAACAGCGTATTAGCGATTTTCATATTAACCAACTAATAGTGACTTTTACGTTACGGGAGTTTCCTGAATGGATTATACATGTCCTAACCACCTCAGTTAGCTTTCTTGGATTTTGTTTTCTATCAGTTGGATTTTAATATATAATGGTGAGGCACTAACACCCCATGAAGGAGCTTGGCCTGCAAGGCGGAAGGTCAGAGCTTCCGTATCCTCGCTCTCACACCCGGCTGTCGCGTGTCAAATTCATGACACGTGGTGAGCACCACGCATTAGACAACCGCATTATTACCCCTTATTCTTTCGAACGCAGGTTCCCAATTATTTAAAGTGACTGGGTAGGCCGCCCGCCAGGCATCGATCTGGGATTTGAACTCCAGACTTCCGCGCCGCAGGCCAATGCTCTAACCACCGAGCCACGCTGGCGCGGTTGGATTTTAATATCTCTATAAACTTTGTTCTGTATTCTGTTTCTCGTTTTTTTTTTCTATTTTCCTGAGGAATCTCATTCCTATGGTATTTAGTCTGCTCTTCTATCTGTCCTATTTAACCCATGACTCATTGGAGTATGTTAGTACCGGTAGCACCACTTTCTTATACAGGGTGTCCAGTAAAGGTGTTCCGTAAATTTAAATACAGATTCAGCGATGAAAACCAAGCATTTAAGTTCATATAAACATGAGACCTACACGGCTTCGTTTTTAAGATACAGGATGTTGAAGTTTAAACAAAAATTTATTTTTTTAAATCTGGAAAACTCCTAGAGGTATTCTAATGAAACTTGGTGTAGGTTAGTATTTCATAAAGTGGCATAGTTTGGTCAAAATAAATTTAATTTTTTTCCACCAGTGGCGTGCATCGGGCCACCTCAGTAACCTTATTTTTTAGAAGTTTCTTTAAACTGTATTTTGAAAACGAAGCCGTTTAAGTCCCATTAACGTCCAATGAACGAAGTTGCTGATACAAATTTTTTCGTTTTTCTCGAAATAGATTTATTCTATCAAAAAATAAAAAATGATGAAGCTAAAAAACTTGTCGTATTGGCTAAAAACGGTGGCCTACCAGATTTTTCTGAAATAAGGTAACTGAGGTGGCCCTGATGCACGCCACTGGTGGAAATAAATAAAAATTATTTTGACCAAACAATGCCGCTTTATGAAATACTAACTTACACCAAGTTTTATTAGAATACTCCTAGGCGTTCCCAAGATTTTTGAAAAAAAATTATCTTTGCTCAAACTTCAACATTGTGTATTTTGAAAACGAAACCGTGTAGGTCCCGTGTTTATATGAACTTTTATGCTTCGTTCTAATCGTTGAATCCATATCTAAATTTATGGAACACCTTTACTGGACACCCTGTATATTTTTGCTTTTGTTTCATCGGGTATCACCTTTTTCCCTAAGAACAATGTCTATTGTTTGGTTGATTTTTCCATCTAATTTTCCATTTTCACTCACTTGTACCTCCAAATATTTGAATTATTTTACCAGTTCCAGTTTTGTTTCTTCTACTTCATTATTGTGCGTTGTTTCTTCCGACCTTATTATCATCGTTTTATTTTTCTTGTAGCACTTTCGTCTTGAATTTTTCTGATATTTCCTTCCTAGTGCGCATGTAGTTTATGCAGATTTTGTACAGGGTTTTGCCCATTTCTATTAGATTGTCATCAATTTCTCTCTTCTGGAAGCATTCCCATACTTCTTGTCCCCATTCTTTCGAAGGCTTTCTGTAAGTCGATAAAGCATATATGTGCACTTGCCTGTCCATTCTTAGTGCTTTTTTGCTTTATTTCTTGTAGAGCACAGATTAAGTTTTGGTGTGTATGCTTAGTAATGTTATTCCCCGGTAATTGTTAGTCTTTTGTGTCTCTCGCTTACGTATATTGGTGCAATTATTTGTATTTGCCGATCTTTCGGGGTGCACCTTCTTTTATTGTACGGTCAATCACTTCTAATAGACCTCTTTTTCCTTATTCACTTACATATTTTATCGTTTCTGCGGTGATGTCGTCATGTTCCGCCACTTTATCCACTTTCCAGTTTTTCACTTGTCATTCTTTCTCTTTTTGTTTTTTTCTCTTGACTTTGTCTTTTTCTTCGCTGTCTTTGTTCTATTGTTGAGGTTACCAGTCTGCTTCTGTGAGTATTTTTTCCGTTCTCATCTTTAATGTTCTTAAGGATCATATTCTTTTTCTGTTTCAGTTGTTTTAGTGTTCGGTAAAAGAGTTCTTGGTTATCTCTATAGGATTATTTGATATTGTTGCCAAAGTTTATCCACGCTTTATTTTTTTGCAGCTATTCTCCTTTACGGCTCTTCTAATCTATTTGTATTCTTCATAGTCTTCCATATTTCTCATTTGCAGGTACTTCTTTCATTTGTTTTTCTTTGCCTATATTTCTCTTTTACTTGTTTGGTCCACCATGGTGCTTTTTGTACCTTTTTTGTTACTTTGGTTACCCCACAGCACTCTTTATATTTCCATATTTCTTTTAAGGTTTTCCCCATTTTTCTTTACTGATCTACCTGTTACACTTTCTTGCATTCTTTTGTCTAATGTTTTCCCTTTGTATATTCTTAGTTCGTTGCTTCTTATGTTCTATTTTATTACCATTATTTATTTCTTCTTTTATCTTTGTTTTTTCCTTGCATTCCATAAGCAATAAATAGTGGGCATTCCTATCTCTGCCTCTATTTTCACTCTTACATCTTTTACTTCACTCCAGCTCTTTCTGCTTATCAGGAAGTAATCTATAATAGACTTCTCTCACATCTACTTGGTTCTTTTTTTGTGTACTTGTAACCGTCGCTGTGTGTGAATTTTGTGTTTGCCACCACCAAGTCATTGTGTCATTGTGCTCATTTGTGTTTAGTGTTCCTTCTCCATGTTTTCCCAAGTATTGTTCTTGCATACTGTACCCTTTGGGTTTCCCATTATGGTGAACTGTTTGTCTTTTTGATCAATCTCTTCCTGTAGATCTTCTAAAAACTTTTTTTTTTCTTCTTTTTCCACATCTTTGTTTGGCCTATATGGTACTATTATTGAGTACTGTTTCTCTTGCCCTAACTGTATTTCTAGGGATATAATTCTCTTGTTTTTATGTGTGGTCTTAATGTTGCCAATTTTGTTCCCTTTTACTATGAGGCCAATCTCCACTCTTGATCTTTTTTCTCTTTCGTCTGCCGTCTACATCCAGTACCCCTTGTGAATTTTTTCTAACTTGTTTCCTTTCCTCTTGGTTTCCGTGATACCTAGGTAATCTATTTCCTTGTTTTCCATTTCTTCTACAATTTCTTCTCCTTTTCTGTTTATACTCACGTTCCAAGTTCCTGTTTTTATTATATCTCTTTTTCTTTGCTTTTTGTGTTTTTGGTCGTTCTGATGTTTGCCTGGGTCATCTTCTTGGTATCCTGCTCTTCGTTTGTAGCTAGTTTTTTTGTTGTTTCGGGTTGTTTTCTAGTTCCTTCGCCCCTCTGTCTCCTGGCTCCTTGCTCCACTATACTCCCAATCCTGAAGAACAATTCACTGGGCATTGCTTCAGAAGATCCAGTTTGTCTCATTTAGCACATGAGGGAGGGGACCTTGTTACAGTTAAGCGTCATGGGGGCTGGAAATCCTCAGCTGTGGCTGAGGGTTACATTGAACAATCACTTAAAAAGAAATTAGAAGTGGCACAAATGTTTTCTTTGCCATCCACTAGTTTAACTAGTATCGTAACAGCCAGTCTTATAAAGGCCACTAATCTGACGTTAACTTTAATTCACTGTTATAATAAACAAAATTTGTTTATTTTAACAGCGAATTAAAGTTAACGTCAGATTAGTGGCCTTTATAAGACCGGCCGTAAATGATTTTCCCTTAGAACCATCAGTTGTTGATTCTCCAGTTGACTTCAACTCAGCTAGAGCTACCACAAGTAAACAAACTTCAACCATTGTTCTGACAGAAAATCAAAATATTCAACAGAACTTTACATCTGGAGAAAACCTAGCCGGCATCACTATTAATACAAACGATTCGTCCAGCGTCAGTATTCATACTTATAATAGAACCGCTTGAACAGCAGGGAGCATACCTCTACCTAAACATTTATTACTGTTGTTTTTTCCGTTTTGTTTAATTATTGTATGTTACATGTAACGATTTTGTACCAAAATAGAATAAATTATTGTTTTGCTACGAATATTGTGGGGTTATGTTTGACAGTTTGCCACTTAAGACAGAAGATAATTCATTTTTTGGTTGTTACCAACCTCAGGAACTAAAATTTTCGATTGCGCAAAGAGCTCCATTTCGATACGCAACTGGGTGTTATAATGACTTCAATATATTATGTGCAAAGTAGAAAAATTATATTTAGATATAAAAGTGTATTGAACCACATCTAACTTCTCTTATTAGTATCCAGAGAAAAATAAACTTATGTTTAAGTGAAATAAAAGTTACACATACTTTCTAGCAGCATTATCTAATTATTATGTTAAAATTAAATTTCTTACTTGGGACTATCATTTGTAAAAAAGGATAATAATTAATTATAAATACGTGAGTAATTTAGTTATAGCACAAATTACAATTATCAGAAAACTGATAAAATACACTACTTTGAAATTATGTCAGATTTACAATAATTTTTTATGATTTTGTACATGATGTACATGAGATTGTATATCACAGATGATGGTAATATGTAGTAAATTGCAAATGTAGGCTAGATTGTTATGTTAATTTTTTTCAATTCTATTAACCTTCCCGTATCCGTGTGGGGTATTCTACATACCTCAGAGTAGTTTTTTTGCTGTAACTGTTCACCGCATTTTTTAATAATCTTCAGATTTTAGCTATTTCCCGAGATAGAGTATCTTAATAATTATGAAGTTTGATTTTAAAAAAATTATCTATTTTTATCAATTAATTTTTGTATGGGGTATGTGAAATACCCCGTACGGGCCCCAGTGTAATAATTTTTTGCATTGTATTTCGTATTCGTATTTCTTCCGTTTATCATAAAATGGCCACTACGTATTTTTAAGGAGATTTTAGACATGGCTGCCCTCAGTGCATATATAATTTGGATGGAGCAGAATCCAAATGGAAACAAAATGATAGAAGTCGTAGAAAATGTTTTCTTCGTGAATTGTCGACTGATTTAGTTGAGCCGAACGTTATGGCACGGAAAAATGCCATTATTAATTATCATCAATATGTAAAAGGAGCTCTTGAAATGTTTCCAACAAAAAACAATGAAGCAAACGTCGCGATACTGCCATAACGCAAGTAAAATACCTGTCAAAGGTGCAACTTTTGCCCAAGAGTTCGTGACAGAAAAACAAAATTTTCGTGTGTAACTTGTTCTAAATCAGTATGCGCAATACACAGAACAACAGAACTATATCATATTGTCCAAACTGCAAACCCAGCGACAATAAAGAACAATGATAAACAAATATTTTGTAATTTTTTTTATAATTTTTGTATACCTATTTAACCTTACTTTTACTTTGTATTTTGAATAAAATTTTGTGCTATAAGTCCTAAATTTCGTTTATAATAGAAAAAAATTAATAACAAATCCCAAATTTGGGGTATCCCGAGCATGGGCTCTAATGAAAGTTTTAGAGCACGGGTACGGGAGGGTTAACTAATAAATGACAAAAATATTAAACTAGCCAATTGTTTCAGTCGAAGTGGTTCGCCTGACGCATACAAAGGTGCAATACAGGATGCGGATGCGTTCATTACAATGTTATTGGACTTCAACAACATGGGAGGCCTTATGAGACGTGTTATGACACAAGCACTTACAAATCCACAGGTAAGAGTACAGATAAGCCTTATTTGATTTTATTGCAAAAATAGTTTAATTTGCATTGCATATAACAGCGTGAATAAAAATAGTCAAGGTTTAATAATAACACGTGCCTCTTAATTAAAAAGTGGTTTCTTTATGGCTAAATATATCGACAAAAAACAAATTATTCAAAGTTAAATATGTTTGCCAAGACACTTTTTTTTTAAATGAACATGGAATTCATATCAGTGTAGTTGAACAAATATTCACGGGGTGAAGTATCACTTAAATGCTTTCGTTTATTTTGCTGATGGGAAACTGTCAGAAAATGTTCGAACAAATATTGTTCAAAGCATTCTTTTGTTTTTTAAGAGCGTCAATGCATATTTTTTCTATAATTAGCAGAGATTAGTTCCCCCTCTAATAAACTAAACTGAGAATAAGTTAAAATAAATCGCATGAATTGCTTTGCAAAGGACAGTACTCAAATTGTACAACACACTTCTGCTAAAATATAGTACTGCTAAATACCTATTTTAACTAAAACTGGAAGTAGGTTACATATTCATAATCAATAATTTCTGTTGTATAAAATACTATAATAGATAATGGTATCAACGTGTGACTACTGATATCATAGTTTGATTATAAGTAATTTACTTTTCATTCAGGGTAGTTAGTGTTTGAAATTAGTAAAGTCTTTTTTTTGTCCGGTTACGAGACGTGTCCGGGCAAGGGAACGGATTGGTAAATTTTGTTTTCAAGTTAGTTATAGTTACAACAGATACACAAACATAATATTTGTAATATAATTATGCAATTCAAAACAAACAAACTTGAATCAATTCATATGTAGTAATTCAATAAATGAAATACATAATCAAATAAAAGTTACTCAGTATTCAATGAATATAATTTAAAATGCCACTTTTTGGCCACTTGAGACACTTTTGGAAAGTGCAAGCAAAATACAGTGAGCATATAAAGAGTGGGGAGTCGCCGAATTTATTTATTTTTGTCTGTTTACTAGAACCACTCTGAGATTTTTGATGAAGTATATGTGAAAAAATAGTATCCATGTCTGTTTATAAGGACGTCGGTTTATTAGAATGTGTTGTTTATTCAAAATTCTAATAAGAAATTCCAGGAAATTTGTCGGTTTATCAGAATTTTCACTGTTACCTTATCACTCTAGGACCTTAGACACATCTTACATGCTCGAAGTACTACTAATAATATTAGTTGTTACAGTAAAATTATACTAAAACTCCTGTATCAGTTAACATATGCTTTGTTAATTTCTAATTGCATTTTTTATGTATGAGCATATAAAGTAAATGAAACTACATTTAAAGCTCATCATTGGTCTAATACAACATCATGATAAGCTTTTTTTCTGTTTTTTTCATAATATATATTTGATATGTGTAGTCTTCCACTCAAGTCTAAGAGCATGGTAGTTTAACATAACTCAGTGTAGTGATGTTGCATTTTAATTGTGCCACTCGTTTACTCGTGTATTTATTTCTTGTGACATTTTCCAGCGTACATAAATCAAACAAGTAGAGACACTCACAGTCAGTTCCTTTGATGTCAAAATACCGATTTGGATGACCTTGAACGGCTCCTGGGGGGGTACTTTCCGATAGTACTAACAAATGGCGCCACTACTTTATGAGATGTGATTGGTAGCAGAGCCAGTAACTGGTTCTGATTGGTAGTACAGTGCCTTTATATAGACAATGGCGACAATACAACTAAACCACACCCCCGCCGCCATATTTAGGCAAATTTCTAACGGGTGTTCAATTAAATCTGTGATCAGAGTCGACTGTGATATGTGTTTTACGTTTGGTGGTACTGTAAACATTCGAGATTTGCAGGTTAAGATTTGCGTCAGTTTGTGTCAAATCTGACGCAAAACCTAACCTACTAACCTCGAATTTGACATAGACTGACAATACACTTCAGTACTGCCAAAAGTATAACACGAATCGCAGGTGATTTAGCCTAAACATGGCGGCTAAAACCAGGTGATCTAGGGAGCCAATCAAAAATAGGACATCCCATTGTCGCCACTGTCTATATAAAGACACTGTAATTGGTAGAATTTTGTGCTGCCATCTGATAGTGAAGCTTAGAAATACCCCCCGAGTTACTGTCCCAGGCACTCTAGACAGGTTTCAACATTTGGCATGGGTGTCTCTACTTGTTTGATGTATGTACACTGATTTTACATTGCATCTAATAATCTGTCACGGTTAGGAAATGCATAACATAGAATAAAAATAGACTAAAACAAAACTATTACGAAATTAATTTTGCTTTGCAATGAATAAAATCTATATTTTATTTTATTAAAGATCGTCTTCGTATGTTACATTTGCAATAATAAATTCCACTTCATATAATATATCTGTAATAATCATAAAGGCCCTTTACAGAAAGTAAAACACATAACTTGCCGATCTATGAAGTTAATGAACTAATTTGGTATGAAGTGGATAATCAAAATCTAATCAAAACAAATGGTGGGTGCTATTGGTTAGTAAAATACAAATTTTGTTTATCAAATACAGTAAGACCTTGATTTTATGGATTCCGTTTAATGAATTTTTGATTTATCAAAATGCCATGGCCATATATCAATACGTTATAAAATTATATTTGATACGTAATACTTTCAAGTATAAGCCGTTCACGACCTTTTTGGGACAGAGTTGGCTATGATCTTTTCTTTTCATGTTGGACTAACTGATTCGATGATGTAGCGGATGCAACTTTCTTTGTCTGTCAGTGTGTATTCGACATTTTCTTGCCACCACATTGCCAGATTTATTATTTTAATATTCGTAAGAAAATAAATGATTTATCAAATGTGTAAAAATAATTTTAATTTCCGTCAAAGGAAAAGTCAAAATGCCCGAAATAATTTTGTTACAACAAAAAATTTCCATTAAACGATGCTACTTCCAATTTAAAAAGGACAGACCAAATTTAAAAGAACGCGAGTCGATGTGGAGACTAGAGAATATCCGGCAACAATGTACCTATTCAGAAAATATAACCTTAAACTGAAAACAACCTAACCTAACACAAAAAGTGTCAATTTCCATGAGGGAGTTTAGTTGCAACAGAGGTTCTGCCAACAAAATTACTAGACTACTGACCCAAAAAGATCATGAACGGCTTATATAGAGACATTTCTAATAGTTTGTAATGTAAAAACCATGGTGTAAAGAATACAAGGTGAAACGCTCCCGGGAAAGGCAGTCGTTCAGAAAATAGAGGGGAGATGTCAACCAATCCCCGATGGTCCTGCTCAGGAAATCCATCACGGCCGCGATCATGGTGTAACCATGGTTGCGATCGTATATGTTGCTGGCACTGTCAGTCGATGTCAAATTCGGGGTTAGCAGGTTACATTTACGTCAATCTGACACCAACTGACGCAAAAACCTAACCTCGAATTTGACATCGACAGCGTCTTCAACAATACACTTCAGTACTACCAATTGTGCCATTTGTCGGACCATGTCCTATTGGTTGAATTTGAGGTCCGCCCACATTCTGCGGAACGTTACACCTTGTATTCTTTACACCATGGTAAAAACTATCTGTTATATTCAGCTTCGAAGTATATTGCACGAGTGTAATCTGAAATTATTGAAAAGACATGGTGGTTTTGCTGCAGTTGTCATTTTTAGATTTCTGTCGATCGCTAGTTAAATTACTGATTGACTTTTTAAACTAAATTTCATAGTTAAGACATTTTAGGTAAATCACTCAAACAGTTTAAGAAAAACGAGTATCAAGTATGGGGCTTTGACACTTTATTTACTACTAGTGAGTCACCCGAACTACGTTTCGGTTCGCAAAATTAAGAGAGATTCATTAATATAAATTTAAAAAAAAGGATGCATGGGCGGGATCGAACCCGGGCCACCCGCGTGATAGATCAGCACTCTTACCGCAGGACCGGTCTCTCTTGTTTGAATAATGCGCGCACCCGAGATAATAGTATAGTCAAATTTATACCCATTCGGAGTCACGTGATAATCTAGTAATTTTACGTATGTCGATTCTTAAAAATGCAATTTTAGGGTAATAAATGACATTCCGTTTTGTAGGTTATCCTGACATCTGCCAATTTCTAAAACAAGGTTGATACAGCTTTATTCTCTTATATGAAATCAAACTGACACAGGTTAAAGAAAACATAACATGTCGTAAAATGTAAATATAATAAAGATATGTCAGCTGCTACATTAAAAACCTGCTGCGTATAGCAAATTTTAAATCAATTTCTGTGCATGTATGTTCTGTTATAAAACATTGCCATTTGAAGCCTATTTCCTTGCACAATCTATTTAGTAGGGATGTCGTACCCGGTCTAAAATAAAACCCGGGTACCCGAAAGCAGTACCCGGGTAAACCCGGGTACCCGAAATATATAACAATAAATCTGGTGTGATACACGCACACAACTTCTTTTTACAGTGATCTTATAATTAGCCAAAAATTTGATTTTAAATTTTTAAGCATTTGTCAAAAAATTTCAAAAATTACAAATTTTACAAAAACGGTACAAAATAGCGTGTTAGTTCAAGAGACAAATTTTTTCTAGAATTTTAAGCTGAATTCAAAAATGTAATAATATACCGGCTGTTCTATTTAAAATAGGAGTTAATAAAAAAAATAGAAAAAAAAACAAAAGAAACATTTTAAAAGTATTCAACTGGAAAATTACCTATCTCACATCAATACTTACACATTAAAAATGTAATAAAAATGTAAAGTTAAAAAAAAATCGTTAGAGCCGTTTTTGAAAAAATCTAAAAAACTGAAAAATCACAAGAGGAAACACGTACTTCCGGTTATGCGATTTTCTTAAAAAGCTTGCTGTCTCATCTACATAGTACACAAAACTTATATATGAAGTTTCAACGCCATACCTCTTTCCATTTTTGAGATATTCTGTTCACAGACAAACAGACAGACAGACACACAGACAGACAGACCAATGAAAAAAATATGTTTTTTGGGTTCAGGGGACTCTGAAACGTGAAGATCTGTTGTAAACTCAATTTCAAATTTTTGGGGTGAATCCAATACTTCCTTTATTGTAAAAGGAAGTAAAAAGTTAGTGTAAATCTGAACATCTGAGGTAACTACAAACTGCAAGTGCTATCAAATTCAAGTACGTGACTTTTTGTCCGAAATTGGTAGCAGCATCAACATCACGCAGAGGATGTTGATTTTACTTCATCTATACTGACGCTATTTAATGGTACTATTGACGGGTTGAATATTTCCGTGAAGCGGATTTATTGCTTTATGTTTATATGAAACTACAAACAACATTATGTGGTATGGATGGTGTGATTCTTGTTATTACTGTATGGTTATGTTTTTCCACAGCTTATTCCTAGTGTTTTTAAGTCTTTATAATTTTCTCTGAAAAAGACTGACTTTCTGGAAATTATATAATTTACTAGTCGGGTACCCGGGTCCTGAAAATATACCCGGGTCAACTATTACCCGGGTCGACCCGGGTACCCGGGTACCCGCCGACATCCCTACTATTTAGGGATGAAACTGAATGTAAAAAATCTCCTCCAGGTTCATCAACCAAGCGTTTTTTAGGTTTTTTTATGGTTACAAATTCTTTAGCTACATACATTTTATATATAGTGTCCCTGATGGAGTTCTTGACTGCTTCGTCGACTTCCGTTTTTGCATTCTTCACTTTCTGGCTCATATTTTCGGTAAATTGTGCTCTCCGAGATATTTAATGCAAGAGACGCACGGCGAACAGCGCTGGAAGGTGAAACTGTTGATTTACTATTATTAATATTGTCGTACTCTTCATAAAAAAACGCATAATATTCAAATTGTTGTGTCTGCTCGTTATACCGCATGTCCGATGGTTTCTTTTAATTTTCAGTTTTGGGCTCAACAATTTTAGGTTTTATTACCCTTATCTCAATAACTTACACGAAAAATATAATCTGACAGATTAGAAACGTCAAATTTTAAAATTAATTTTATGAATCGACATGCCTTTTTTTCGAATTTCTTCCATTTCATCTATTTTACTAAAGATGAACAGTGACAGACAAAAGTCACGTGACTCCGAATGGGTATAATTTTGACTATACACGGCGATAGGCGCTCCGCTCTGCTCTGCTGCCTAGAGGAGTTAATTAAATTACAACTTTTTCGCATCTTTTTTGAAAATAAAAACCGGCCTACGATCTAAGTATAAAAATTAGCAAACTTTTAAGCCATCGTACAACTTGATCGGGCCAGTATCTTCGGAGGAGATAGCAAACAAACATAGACGCAAACACGCAAACATACAAAGAGAGCACCGATTTTATGTTATAGATTTGATAGTGAATATTTCTAAAGTTGTACATTCATATGGAGTTGTAAATAGAAGTTATATTTTATATCATTGCTAGAATTCAATACAATTTCTACACATTTAGTTTAAAATATACCAATTTAATGCCATGCAGCACCAATACAAAATTTTATACTGAGCCCCCTAAATTATAAATTAGGAAAATAAAACTGCGAAAATAAATAATGCTAGTGGACCCGTTGCAAAATATTTTGCAAGATACAAAACTTCTTTGTAATGAGTAGCAGGATCCATTAGGTAAAATTTAGATTGTTAAGTTTTTAAAACTACTCACACGTGATATTGCTGCATATACTTGACCATGGCTAAATACTGGTTGTGGCAAATACGATATATTCCCACTTTATCCATAGTTTGTTTTTGTGATTTATTAATTGTAATCTCAAATGATAGGCGCACAGAAAAATGCGGTAATAATACTCTTCTGCCTGGCTTGTGGCTTGTGCATTTAATACAAAATCTAAGCAGTTCTCAAATAAATTGCGTACCATTAATTTTATCTCTTCTATTAAACCCGTAGACACATTTAAAATGTTCAAGGTAATAGAAGAAGTTTTTAGAGAGTTGTCGTGGAAAGAAAAAGGGATAAACATAAACGGAAAGTGGCTATCCCATCTTCGTTTTGCTGATGATGTGGTTTTATTCGCAAATAACAGTAAATATATGGAAAGAAGACTAAAACAACTGATAAAAACCAGTAAGAAAGCAGGACTAACAATTAACCACAACTCCAACGAAGTGGAAATAAAATTGACTGTGTACAAGAAACAAAATATGTGGGACAACTTATTTCATTCGAAAGAAAACAGGTGAAAGAAATACAAAGAAGAATACACTTAGGATGGAAAAAATTCTGGTCACTCAAAAAGAAAAATTTTCAATAAATGTGTGATTCCGGTCAAAACCTAAGGTGCACAAACATGGTCTCTTATAAACACTTTTACTGATAAACTAAATGTTACACAGAATAAAATGCTACGTTTAATATTGAAAGTGAAATTAAAAGATCACGTAACAATAAAAACTCTAAGAAACTGTATCGGCACTAAAGACATAGTTCAGTGTTGCAAAAAACTAAAGTGGAATTGGGCAGGACATGTTGTGAGAGCAAAGGGGCGGTGAATAGAAAAGGTGGCCAATTCGGTACTAGTTTTAACCAAGCGCAAAAGGGGACGCCCAAAGAAAATATGGGTGGTCGAAATAGAAAATGAAGCAGGAGTGCAGTGGAAGACCAAGGCTAAAGACAGAAAACTATGGGCTTCGGTGGGAGAGGCCTTTGCTCGCAAGAGGGATGATCTATAGACTACTATTATTATTATTATCATATCTTGAATTTTTAGACAGCACTGTCAGTAGTTTTTGATAGGCAATTTTTACAATTGCATCTGGTGATCTGGTGCAGCAAATAGCGGAAGATTTTCACATTTTCAATAATCTCCAGAGATTCGGTTAGTGGCAACCCCACGCCTTCCAGTTTAGTGATACCTTCGACTAAAATATGGAGGTTTGCATGTATGTAGGACAGGGTTCAAATAAGTCATGACTTTTATAAAAGTCGGACTTTTTTGAATTAATCCAATTTTTTGTCGAATTAAAATAACGTTTAAAATTAAAAATGCCGTGTGTGAGATACCATTGCTTGATTATAAGGCAATCATTTTAATGATATTTACAAGCCGGGATTCCCCTGACTGTGTACTTTGATGATTCCTCAATGCATTTCACTGTGTGTGCTATTGCATTAGATAAAATTGAGTTAATTTGTGACTTACGAAAAAAGCCATTAAATCATGTGAATAAATTCGTGCCAACCCTGATGTAGGATAAGTAATTTTTTATATTCGAATTCTTAAAATTCAACTGCGCACTCCTAATAGCTTCCAATTCTTTTTTTTTCCATTGAATGCCATGGCAATCTGCAATTAAATGTAATTATTTTTTTTACAATAATGGCAAAATATAATATTCTTTACGGTTTTCACTTCATCAAAATAATTTGCATAAAAAAGGCTGCCCTTAATCAAGAACACCATCGAGTTATTACAGGAATTGGGGGGGGGGGGGGGTTTAAGGGAACATTAGGTAATTTTTTTTTGTATACTTCAATACGCAGAAGAGCCTTTACAAAGACCTTCATAACATTGGAGGTCAATCTATTTATATCTTTGTATTGAAGCCGTATTATTTCATTCCTAATGTAACTAATGTTGGGACAAAATACTTTTAAATTGTTGTTGCCGAAGAATCCCTAAGGAGTGTTTACCCTGACCGGCAAAATTAACGTATATTTTTTTTTCAGAATATTTTATTGAAATCGTAAGACGAAAGAAATGAGCTTGGAGAACAAAACTTTCTAATTCCCTAGTAGCTTCCATATTCTAGTGTTTCTTTTTCTGAAAATTTTAGTAAATACGGATTATCGTAGATTATCGTATGAAGACCAAAAGAAGCTCGTGTAATTAGTTTTTTCTACAACTGCTATAGAAATTAGACTTTTGTACTCGCTTTTGTCGCAAAGTTGACGTATTCTCTAAGTTGTCCGTGAAGTTGCGAAACTATAGATTGATTAACTCGTAACAGTAATGCAACATAATTCTGCTTACTTCCTTCTTCCAACGCTGTCGCTTTAATTGCATTATCATGATTTACCACTGCCATAATTAAAAACAAAAACAAAATCACACTTAAAATAACAAAGGAACTTAAAACTGAGCCTTTTCTAACAATAACAGCAAAACAAATTAACGCACAGAAAAACGCGATTTTTTTAATTATTCTGTAACCGTAAACACAGTGATCACGGTCACTGTTTAAAATTCATGGTGATTGAAAAGTAGCAATCACCGATCACTACGATCCTACAAAATCACTGGATCGTCCATCTCTAAGGTACAGTATGATCGAAAACTTCGAACGTCTAGAGGGCTGTGGAATTATTTTGTCAAAAACTTTTGTTAGCAGTCGTGGTAGTAAAAGTCACATTGGAATTTTATATCTGTCAGTTTAAGGTTATGTCAGGATTGTCATTTCAACAAATACAAACATTCTTGTTAAATACATAAAAATGTTAGTAACAAAACAACTGCAGCTATTCAAAAATAATTTGCTGCATTTTCCTTATACAGAACCACCTAGTGCTCGGCATTAAACATCCTGTAAGAGTTAAGTTTATCTCTCAAAATTGCATAGGTTATATTATTAAGTAGGGATGTCGGCGGGTACCCGGGTTGACCCGGGTGTAGTTTCAGGACCCGGGTACCTGACTAGTAAATTATGTAATTTCCAGGAAGTGAGCCTTTTTCGGAGAAGATGATAAAAATAATAGCAATAAGCGCTAGAAAAACATAACCATGCAGTAATAACAAGAATGGGATGGGGTGATCCCATACCACATAATGTTTTTTGTTTCATAAAAGGAAGGCAATAAATCCGCTTCACGGAAATATTCAACCCGTCAATAGTACCATTAAATTGCATCAGTATGGGATGAAGTAACATAAACATCCTGTGTGTGATGTTGATAGATGCTGCTACCAATTTCGGACAAAAAGTCACGTACGTGAATTTGATAACACTTAGAAGTGTGAAAATACTTACCAATAACAGACGACTTGTAGTTTAAATTGGCGAGTAGGTACTATTTCAATTTAGTTCAATTTAAAACTCGCGGCGTAAAAGAAAGCAATTTGTAGTTACTTCAGATGTTCAGATGTACACTAACATTTTTGTTATATATTTCGGGTACCCGGGGGTACCTGGGTACTGCTTTCGGGTACCCGGGTTTGATTTTAGACCGGGTACGACATCCCTATTATTAAGTAGCTTTACTCATCGTTGCCAACATAAATTTAATTTTAATAAAATCTACAGCCCTCTAGACGTTGAAAGTTTTCGATCCTATGGTAGATCTAACCAGGCCAAACCGTTAGATGTGGTTACTATTACACACAAAATAGTTGCTAGGATAATAACAGCGTACATAAATCAAACAAGTAGAGACACCCACTGCCGGTTCCTTTGATGTCAAAATACCGATTTGAATGACTTTCAACGGCTCCTGGGGGGTACTTTCCGATATTACCAACAGATAGCGCCAGTACTTTACCACATCATGATTGGTAGCAGAGCCAGTAACTGGCTCTGATTGGTAGAACTCTGTTCTGCCATCTGGTAGTGAAACTTAGAAATACCCTCTACGTCACTGTCCCAGGCACTCTATACAGCTGATTAGAACAGTTTTAAATCCTCTTTTAGGAATCTAAGACAGATTCAAGATGAGTTTACAGTACAGGGTCATGGAAAACAGCAATGCCACACCTCTGCATACAATTGGTTTGGAGTAGATAGATATACACACTGTCAGCTATAAACTAATCCTGATTTTGTTATACAAACCGCTTATCTTTGGTAACTTACAATATTTTACGTGCGGCGTAACTTTTTAATGCTAAACTGGCCTACCTGCTGGTCGGCCGCTCAAACTAGGCAATATAGGAGCAATAACTCCCATAAGATTTACATCTCGTATGCTTACTGTACTGCAAACTCGTCTTGAGACGGTCTATAGAAATTTGTATTTGGATTATGTAAGAAGAGCTTTAGGACTGAATAAAACTACTCACACGTGATATTGCTACATATACTTGACCATGGCTAAATACTGGTTGTGGCAATTACGATATATTCCCACTTTATCCATAGTTTGTCCTTGTTGTTTATTAATTGTCATTGCAAAGGATAGGCGCACAGAAATATTTCTTTTCCGAAGGCAATATTAGAATGTGTTAATCTATACGGGGTAATAATACTCTTCTGCCTGACTTGTCCATTTAATACCAAATCTAAGCAGTTCTTAAATAAATTGCGTACATTAATCTTATCATATCTATTGATCCTATTTTTGGGGAGTTAATTTCGAAAAAACCTGAAATTGATTTGACCTAATTTGTAAAACGATCTAATATGCCGAATTTCAATTTTCTGCCTGTAGTAGTTCCCTTTCTGACTATTTTTAGAAAAACACTTCCGGCCTATTTAACCACTTTGAGGGAATGGGGATTTCCAATTAGTAAAATGATTTAATATGCCGAATTTCAACTTCCTACGTGTATCTACCTCGTGACAATCTTTAGAAAAACACATCTACCCCATTTAATCCCTTTGGAGGGATGAATTTCAAAAAATCCTAAAAATGATTTCACCAGTTTTGTAAAAGGAACTGATTGGCTGAATTTGTAAAAGGATCTAATATGCTTTCTTGCCTGTAGTAGTTCCTTTGTGGCTATTTTTAGAAAAACATTAAAAAAATGTAAAAACTGTATTTCTAAAAACCCTAAAAATGATTTCCGATTAGTAAAACGATCTAATACGCCCAATTTTAACTTACTGGCTGTCGCAGATTCCCCGTGGCGATATTTTGACAAACAGATTTGTTTCATTTAACCCTTCTCAGGGATGAATTCTCCGAGACCCTAAAAATGATTTGATCTCATTTGTAAAATGAACTAATATGCCAAATTTCAACTTCCTACCTGTGTCTATCTCGTGACAATCTTTCGAAAAACACATCTACCCAAGCGAATGTGCCGATGGTTGTCTTCACTCCCGTAAACATGGAAAGAAATAGAGCGAAATAAACAATTTCCATCACGGACAATATTAATTGTTGTGTAAGAGCTATGAGACATACTTCCTCACACTGTTAAAGTATTGGTTAGCTCTTAAGGAATTTCGGTTTCTCTCATAATTCAGCAGGGCGTATTTTACACAAACAAATTTGAGCAGGTACAGTGGTCCATTGCAAAAATCTGCAGAGAGTTTACTTGTTCCACTGCTACGGCACTGCAAGCTACATCAATGCGCGGTGACGGCTTTCATTTAAAAAAAGAATTATCAAAATTTGCCTGGTGAAAGTCTCAAAATAGATGTCGAAAGAAAACTCTTCACGTTTTAAATATATAGATTAGAAAAAAATTAATTCTTTCCTGCTAAATATATTTTAAAAAGATTATTTTTGTGGGCGTCATTAATTAACAACGTACTAAATTTAGTTTATTACTAATTGAATTCAATACCAGTATGATTCCTTTTGCTGTCTCTTACAGTGACAATAAAAAAGATTATAACACTTTTATTGTTAACGTATTTGCTTGTAAGTGGGGAAAACGGAAAACATAAATTATGTTGCTAACATTTATTATCATAAAGCAAAATTAACGACAAATTTGGAACAAATAAGAATTGGGCAACAAAAGCAATACACTGTTCAGAATTGAATTACAGTTTTAAATGTAAATATTTAAGTGCTATTGAACAAATAATTATAAACTCACGGACAAAAATATTGCATATTTTTTTTAATCTCTGTAACATTTATGCACTTTTTATTGCTAAGTGTATTACTTTGAAGTGTCCTAACTATATTAGTATTGTTATAACACTCACCTGGATATGTAAAAATGCTTAGATTTGTTCATTACAAGTGAATTAGCATTATTTTACAATTATACCGGTATCTGATAGTGTGCTTTAGTGAGTCAGAACGATTGCTCTTTTGTTTTACATTATCACAGTGACATTTCTAGTGCGTTATACGTTGATTCTGAGTTTTCTGTTTGTAAAATGCCACTATTTGCAACCCCAAGCTTTACGAAATCGCACATTGGGTCATGTTTAGTACACGGTCCAGTCTATTGCAATTAAATGTTCTAACTAAAATCCCCTCTTTTTTGTTCAATCATCCACAAATGTGTTCTAACACTTATCATATGTAAGGAAAACAGTGCTAATATACGTAGGACACTTCAAAATAATACACTTAGCAATAAAAAGTGCATAAATGTTACAGAAAGATTAAAAAAAAATTAATATTTTTGTTTCGAGTACGAGAGAATTTTTGTAATATTTTATTCTGATATCGATGAAATAAATGATGAACTGATAATAAATTGAATTAATACGTTTTTTTTTTACAGATGTACAGGGTACTAAATGAAATGCCACAAAATACGGACACGGAATATGCTCAATACATGGTAGAATCGAAACGTACATATGAAGAAGCCCTCAGATCGCTTCCCAACCCAGAGCCTATGGAGGAATATCGGGATTGTCCATCACTACAAGAACACCTGACACATCGAACATTTTTAGAAGAATTAGTATTTTGGACTGTAAAGTTTGAATTCCCACAAAAAGTAGTTTGCTTACTATTAAATATGTTACCAGATCCCGATTATAAGGCAAGAGCATTTTGTCCCGAACTGGAACTGATATGATACTTATCCTTGTTTTTTAATTGCAGGAAGCTTTGACAAAGGCATTTGTACTCCACTACAGCCGAATATCAATGATGCTGGAACGTTCTGCCGATCCCGACACTCTAAGCAATCGAGTGGTGCACGTCAGCGTTCAGTTATTTTCCAACGAAAGTCTAGCATTGCGCATGACAGAGCAGCTAAATTTGTTGCATGTTATGGTCGTTAGCCTCAAATACATGATGAGTAAGATTCTTATCCAGAACACCCTTCATGGTAAGATTTCTAATAAATCGAAGGTATCTTAGCCAACAGTTCTATGTTTTAGATCCCGATAAAAATTTTCATTACGTCGTCGACTGTGGAAGACCGGTCATGAAGGAACATTGCTACTGGCCATTGGTGTCGGACCTCAACAATGTCTTGTCGCATCGACCCGTAGCTTTGAAGTTCATGGCCGACGATTCTCTTTTGGAAATGTGGTTTACGTTTTTGTCCATGTTTCAAGGTATTTTCAAATAAATATGTGGCGAATTTGAGCTGTTTGTTTTGTTTATAGGAATGAACGTTAATCAGAGAGAACTTAGTCAGCATGTCGAATTTGAGCCCAATACCTATTATGCGGCTTTTAGTGCTGAACTTGAAGCCAGTGCTTACCCCATGTGGGCGCTGGTCTCGCATCTAGCAGATGAAAGCACAGTTTCTCTCACACGGAGAGTGCTGTCTGCGTGTTTGTCATCATTGCTAGAGTGGCTGGATGCTATTAACTTTACTAGTCCTAATGTGGTAAGTGCATTATTTACCCCTTTTAAATATTTCGGATATTCATCCAAGAATTTTTGTTGTGTTAAAATGGTTATATAAATTTATTAGACAAAAGGCTGGTTTGTTTGTAATGGACAAAGTCTAGGCATGGGAAGTACCAGATATCTTAGACATCAACTAATATGGTCAAAGTTCAACTCAGAATTTTGCCGAGACTAAGCAGTTCCAACCCTAGAAAGGGATCTTTTACATGCTACACATCATAGTTACATCATTTCCGAATGATGGCATGTTGTAGAGGCTTCCGCATTTTTTTATGTTTAAAAATCTCACCGTCACCGAAAATCGAACTTGTGACCTTTAAATCAGTAAGTAGTCAGAATACTTAACTACTGAGCTATCGAGCCCGGCAAAGACTGGTTACTTACCACTACAATTTGGTGTATTTTTAAAAAATGCACTAATAATGCAAGAAAGGCGTTTTTAATGAATTCTGTTTTTTTAAACAAATAAAACTATATTCATATAGAATTTTTCTTAAAATAAACAGATTTTTTTGCGTTCTTGAAAAATTGTGTACTGGCCTTTTCTTTCAATCTTATTAAAAGAAATCTTGCATTGGGACATTATTTTCTTCTGCCCATTGAATCCATTGAGAAAATGACCGAACAGTACTGTTGTGCTTGATTTTATTACAAGATTCTTCTACAAACCTCACGTTCAGAATCGGTAATATTATTCAACTCATTATTGTCAGCTTTTAAAGCCTCCACAATTAAATCTTGCCCAGTTAATAAAGGCTTCCTCAGAACTAATTTGTGGATCAATAGAATTCAACATTTTCATTATAGCATTTAAAGTTGTATGTCCAGATTCAGATTCCCACTTTTGCTTCAACTGACTCGTTGTCCTTGTGGCCAGAGTAACGTCCAACGTTTTCTGATATTCTTTTCATTTATAGTTTTCCATGATTTATACAAATTCATGACAGCTTCTTTAAATTGTAGCTCTTCAAAGTGTTTGTTAAATCATCGTCTTGAGATATTAAGTGGGTCTGTAAGCCACTTTAATATTTTGGATCAAATTTTGATCCATTGGCTGTATTATCACTGTGCACTGGGAGGATAAAACAATAACTTTGAAATTTGTATCAAAATTTAATACATTTTCTGTTGGGTGTGAGGGAGCGTTAGTAATAATAATAATAATAATCTTTATTAGCATTAAGCTATACAAATAATAAATTAGTTAATTCAAACATTCAAGTATTCCTTTAAAATATAAATAACAAACATAATAATAATAATAATATAAATAATCCAAATAATCAAAACAATCAAAATAATCAAAAATAATAAACAAAACCATATAATAGAATAATAAAATTTGTAAGTATATAAAATGGCTATTTTTGTATCTAGAATGCGAAATGGAAGTTATTTTGCCGAGCTTTAGCGAGGCAAAATACTCATTCGAGAACGCAAAAGCATTTCGCATTCGAGATGCAAACAATGATTTTTCGAAAACTGCAATAAAACTAAGTAGTATGAGAATAAAAAAATTAAATAAGGTAATTGTCAACGTTAATTGACAATTTTATATTTCATAAACAATTAATTTTTGAACCACGGCCTGCTGAATTGTTTAACAAACGTCAAAGGGATGTATAAATTTTACTGACCGCAATATCGGCACCTTCAATTTACATGTAGTACAACGTAAATTAGTCATGTTTATAATAGTTTATAATAGTTATTAGTATCTATTGAAATTTTAAATTACTTAATATAAAACTAATGTGGGTTACTTAATTAATAAAATCACAAATAAGTTCCTAAAAAATTACAAATTTTTTGACATTTCTTTTATGTTCTAGAACGCTAAAGAGTTTTGCGTTCTAGAACATAAAAGTATTTCGCTGTTAAGTGACAAAAAAGAATCACTTTGCTTACTGAGATTTTAACGAAAATGTCAACATTTGATGACAGTTTTCGAAAATAGTTATTTATGCATCTAGGACGAAAAATTGGCTTTTTATGGATGACGCCTGCAATTGCTGGCCGAGGCGATAGCCGAGGCAAGCGATCAGGCAAGGCCATAAAAAGCCAATTTTTCGTCTTAGATGCATATTAAATTTTTCCGTCGACCTTCATAATTTAAAAAAAAATTAAAGTGGAGTCCGAATTATAAGAGTTGTTGAGGAGGAAAAACGTTTGCGGACAAAAAGCGTTTGCGGACAACAAGCGTTTGCGGACGAAAAGCGTTTGCAGCTGTAAAGTGCAGCCGTAAAGTGTTTGCGGACGAAAAGCATTTGCGGACGAAAAGCATTTGCGGACGAAAAGTGTTTCCGGATGAAAAATTAATGGTGTCCAAAAAAGTGACACATTTGGTACGTAAATTTGTCCGTAAAATCACATTTTATAGGGAGATCAACGGAAAAAGAAATTAAGATTAAATGTCAATATTATCTATAACATGCTTTGCGCAATTGTTTTTAAATGTTCTTATACTATCACTCCTTTTTACACAATCAGGTAGGGAATTATATATTATTAGGGCCTTTGTAAAAAACGTTATTTTGCATATAGGTAGTTTTGACTGTTCTTATGTAAAAATTGTTTTGGGATCTAGTGTTGTGGTCGTGGATCTCCTTAACAAAGGTGAGTTCCTCTAACAAATGCTCAGGAAGCAAACCATTTATAATTTTATATATAAAACACATTGAATTTAGCACAACTGTTTGTTTAACACTTATTATATCCAAAGTATCTAACATGAGTTTTACATTCATATATCTATTACACTTCAAAATTACTCTTAACGCATTTTTTTATTTAACTCAAAGTATACATACAATCTATCCTTAGTGAGATAATAAGTATTTGGTGTAAGTGGTTATATAAATGAGAGTAACCTTGTGACTTGCAGAGAATCATCCAGTGAAGAATCTCTATAAAAACTTACAATTAAAAGTTACTTAGATAAAACACAAATTTATTTATTTATTTATTTATTTATTTATTTATTTATTTATTTCAGTAGCAAACAGGCTAAAAGCCCAATACAAAGAAAATATAATAATAGGAAAATACAATAAAGGAATGGACTACATACTTATTCAAATACAAATAGTTGCTCTTTTGCTAGTTTCTTGAAAACACACAATGAATTACACTCAAGGGAAATATGGTTCTTGTTCCCTAATCTAGATAATCTCGCAATCGGAGAGAAATAACAATATGACGTTCTATAGGTGGGGATGGTAAACTTTTGACAATTTCGAAGATTATATTGACTGGCGTTATATATGAATAGCGATTTAAGATGAGTACTAGATAACAGGTCGTTAGTTATTTTATATAAAACACAGGCGTCTACATATTCCCGGTTGGATTTTAAAGTACAAATGTTTGTTAGTCTAGAGATCTCGGCATAGTCGTGGGATAATCTAGGGTTCTGCAGATCCACTTTGTATGATGCATATGATAAAAATTTGTGTTGTACTCTTTCCAAACGCTTTATGTGTACATCAAAATATGGAGACCAGATCGGGGACGCGTACATTAGTATCGGTAATATCAGGGACTTGTAGAGTGTCACAATCGTTTCAATATCTCTAAAATCTTCGGTGTTTCTCTTTAAGAACCCTAGTAATTTCACGCTTCTGCTCACAATACTATCTAGGTGTGGTATGAAAGATAATTTGGAATCAAAAATGACACCGAGATCCTTAATTGAGGTGACACGTTCTAATTGTATACCATTGATACCGTAATTGAAGTGGATCCTGGTGTCATTCTTGCTAAATGATAGTATTTTACATTTTCCTACGTTCAGTTTCATTTTGTTAGACACACACCAATTAGCCATATTGTCAAAGTCGTTTTGCAACCGCTTACAATCTGTTTGATCTTTTATAACCCTATAAAATTTACAGTCATCCGCAAATAACAGAAACTCGCTATCGATAAAGGATGCTTGAATATCGTTAATGAATATAATAAATAATAAAGGTCCAAGGTGCGATCCTTGCGGAACCCCTGATGTCACATTAATTTTATTAGAAATGAAAGACTTGTATTTGACAAACTGGGTTCTGTGTGACAAGTAGGCGCTGAACCATTTTGTTAATTGCTCTTGGAAACCGAATTTGCTAAGTTTGTCCACTAACAATGGGATGGATACTTTGTCGAATGCCTTAGCAAAATCGGTGTAAATGATGTCTACTTGGTAGCCTTTCTCAAAGGATTCTAGCAATTTTTGGGTAATAATCAGAAGATTAGTGACCGTTGATTTGCCGTTTACAAAACCATGCTGCTGTTCAATTATAGCTGAATTAACGAAGGACGATATTTTTCCGGATACAATAGATTCGAAAATTTTAGGAATCAGATTAAGGATCGAGATGGGCCTGTAATTCTTGGCTAAATTCTTGCAGCCCGACTTGTAAATGGGTGTTATAAAACTTTCCTTCCATATATCAGGAAAAATGCCTTCCCTTAGAGATCTCCTAAATAAATCACAAATTGGTTTGTACAGGACACCGGCACAGTTTTTCAATAGAATTGCAGGCAGACCATCAGGACCCGGACTTTTCGATTCTTTAAGCAATAGTAAATTACGCAGAACTTCGTTGTACGTAATATCAATATCGTTCAGTGTAAAGGGCGTTATTTCGTCAACATTCAACTGGTCCTGATGATCAACCTGAGGTACATGGGTGTCATATACGGATTTAAAATAGTCTGCTAATAAGTTAACCATGTCATTTCCATCTTCTGCAGTTGTTCCATCATATGTAAGTGAATTTGGTAATCCATGACCTTTCTTTTTATTATTCGTAAAATTCCAAAACGATTTGGGATCAGATTTTATTCTGCCTTCTATTTTACACACATATTTCTTATAACAGTCTCGTTGAAGCCTTTTTGATTTAGCTCTCAGAAGAGTAAAGTCGATTTTGTTTTGGGTACTTCTAAAAGTTTTATATGCTTTATGGGCTCTACTTTTAGCTTTAACAGTTTGTATCAATTCATTATTGTACCAAACAGGGTATTTTGATGATTTTATAGTTTTCTTAGGTACATGAGTTTCAATAGTATTCCATAATATATCATAAAAAATCCTGACTGATTCAACAAAGTTATTATCATCTATGAAATGCCATGAAATAGAGCTCAAGTTATCAAATATTGCGTCATAATTGGCTTTGGAAAAGTCATAAGTTTGAAAGTCGAAGGTCAGATATTTGAGATTACTCGGAATTGAAAATTCACAAACTAAAGGGGGATGATGAGCATCAACTGGAATAAGAGGATCGATAGAAAGACTGACGTTTGGCGACTTTATGTTTGAGAATATAAGATCTAAATATTCACCATTGGAGTTCGGGGTGTTATTGTATTGCATCAGATCAAAAAAACAAAACGAATCGGAGATAATGGTTGCTTTGTCGTAATTAGACTGTAATATGTGTGGTTTCGGAGACAACCATCTTTAATCAAATCTAGTAGGAAGGTCTGATGGTTTGAACCTCTTCAATCGTCTTAAATCACCTTCGTCGTCCAACAGTGTGGTTGATAGATCATTGGGATGCACTTGGAGTTTAACCCTGTGTGTCACACTATATTTTTTAATTTCGTCACGCACTAACGGAACTTTTAAATCACTGTGTATTACCGCATTAGGCACGTACCATGGTGCATCAACTAGAATACGAAGCACTTTATTTTGAAATCTTTGGAGGATTTCTAGATTGGAATTGCTGGCTGTGCCCCATAGCTCTATCCCGTACGTCCAAATCGGTTTTAACATGGTTTTATATAAGAGCAGTTTGCTTTCTAGCGTCATCCGTGATTGTCTTCCTAGCATCCAATACATTTTCCTAAATTTAATGCCAAGTTGTTTGCGTTTACTAAATATGTGCTTCTTCCATGTTAGTCTCGTGTCAAGGCGAAGGCCAAGATATTTAGCCTCATCCGTCTGGGGTATTGGCTGACTGTTAAGGGTTACTGGAGGGCAGATATGTGACGTGAACTGATTTGTCTGTGTTTGCTTTAATTTTCCATTTTTGTAGCCAGGTTTCGATGTCGTTTAGATGTGCTTGCAGATTCTGTGTAGCCGTTATAGGATTAGTGTGTGATGCTAAGACAGCAGTATCGTCCGCGAATGTGGCTGTGAGAGTTGTTTCAGATACTGGTAAATCTGCGGTGAAAATCAGATAGAGTATCGGTCCTAAGACGCTACCTTGTGGGACACCAGATGATATCGGAAATAAGTCGGTGTAAGCATCCTGATACTTTACATAGTACTGCCTGTCGGTTAGGAAGGATGTTAGTACTTTATATAGTTGGTGTGGTAGTTTACATTTCATCTTGTAACAGAGCCCTTTATGCCAGACTTTATCGAACGCTTGCCGTATATCGAGAAATGCCGCAGAACAGTATCGTTTTGTCTCCAAGTCTTGATTTATATGTTTAATAATTCGGTGCACTTGCTCAGTTGTTCTATGCACTTCTATGTACGGAACCCAAATTGGTGATTAGGAATTAGGCTTTGTTCTTCTATAATTGGCAGCAGTTGTTTCATCAGGAGTTTCTCCAAGACTTTGGACAAGATAGGCAGCAGGCTTATAGGTCTGTATGATTCTATTTGAGTCGGATCTTTTCCAGGTTTAGGTATCATAATGATCTGCGCCACTTTCCATTGACTAGGGAAGTATTCTTTTCTTAAGGCTGCATTGAAGATAAACGTGATGGCTTTTATACATTTTTCAGAGATCTCCCTCAGAACTTTTCCTGTAATAAGATCAAACCCTGGGGCCTTTTTTGGATTAAGATCTTTATGGAGTATAGTCGTGACTTCTGCAGTTGTAATATACTTGAGTGGTAGGCACATCTGAAATGGCGCACCAAGCATTTCTTGTATGGCATCTTCGTCTTCAGGTGTAGTTGCGATATTATGTGGTTGGAATACTGTTACGAGGTGCTCAGCGAACGCGGTTGCTTTCTGTGAATTACTGCGGAGCCAGGTACCATCGGTAGCTTTCACGGGCACTCTTGTGGTCTGCGATCTTTTGAAGTTTTTGGTCGCTTTCCACAGCGAATAGTCCGTAGCCTGGGTCAGATCTAATTTGTTTAAGTATTCCTGTATAGATTCATTTTTGAGTTTTGTGAGCAGTTGATTCAGCTTTTTAGTAATTTTGTTTAGTCTTCGTTTGTCGTCAGGAAAATGCGTTAGGTGCCACCTTGCTCTAGCTTTCCGTTTTCTGGAGATTAAGAGTTTAACATTTGTTGGGATTGTTTCTTTAATGTGCGTTTCAGTTTGGTCAGGTGTTGATTGCGAGGCTGCGGTTTGAATTGTTTTGGTTAATATTTCAACTGCTATTTCGATGTCTCTTTCGGTTTTTAATGGCAAGTCGAGACTAATATGTTCATCTAGTATACTGCAGAATAGATCCCAATCGGTTTTCCTGCTATAAAGAGATGGTTCTTTTAGTTTCTCAAGTATCTGAGTGTACATGGTAATTATGATCGGTGTATGATCAGAGCTGAGCTCAAAGCACGATTCTACTAAAAATTTTCTTGTGTTGACGCCTTTGGTGACGCAGAATTCTAGGAGGTCTGGCAGTCTATGTGGATCGCTTGGCCAATATGTGGGCTCACCTGTGGAAAGATAGCTGAGGTTGTTGGTTTTCATCGAAGCTAACATCTGTCTTTCTTTTGCTGTGGTTATTCTACAGCCCCATAGCGTGTTTTTAGCATTGTAATCGCCTCCAATTAGGAACCTGTTTCCAAGCGTCCTGAACAAATGATCAAAATGTTCGGATTTGTTATTGTGTTTTGGGGGACAATAAACTGCTGCCAGTGAGAGTTCGCTTAAATGATCGTGAAGGGTAACGATAGTGGCTTGTATATTTTCATACTTGTATTCGGCTTGTTCGGTATGTTTAATATTTTGTTTGATGATTATTGCAGTACCGGCATGAGCATTTCCGTCAGGGTGTTTGGTGTGATAGATATTATAGTTTGGTAGTTTAAGATAACTTTGATCTGTAAAATGTGCTTCTGATATAAGCATTACGTCAATGTTGTGAATACTTAGGAATATTTTAATTTCTTGGGCATGTTGGCATAAGCCATTGGCGTTCCATATACCAATTTTTAGTAGTAGAGCCATTATGTTAATTTAGAAACTAGAGTTGTTAGAAGGTTAAGTAGTGTCCCCATTTGTTCCATAAGTTTGTTCATTGTATGTTTGAGTTCAGTTAAGTCATTAGAGGGTTGTGCTTGTGGTAGTGAAGTGATGGGTTGTGTGACGTTGATAAGTTGCGCTGGTTGTATGTCTTGTTTAGATGCTTGAGCATAGGTGATGCCAGGTTGAGTCAGTCTATTAGGGATACGTCTCTCCCGTAGCGCTGGATACAATTTTTGCTGTAGCTGTTTGTGTATTATACAGCCTCGATAATTTGCTGGGTGGTGCTCGTTGCAGTTTGCACAGACAACTTTGTCGTCTCTGATTTTCCTGGGGCATTCCTTAGATATATGGCTGGCTGCGCACTTAACACAGCGTGGAGTATTGTTACAATAATTTCTTGTATGCCCATACCTTTGGCACCTTGCGCATTGAGGGATTTCCCTTTTGATGTGTGGGGCTTCGAACTGTACACATGTATTCAATAGTAGCTCTTAACGCATAATTTTGCTTTCTTTGTATATTACACAATTGAGTATTATTTAAACGAAACAGTATAGTGAAACAAAACACAAAATGACAATGAATAATCGAGTTATAAATTAATTTTTTACACCATAAACTTAAATGATTACCGATTCTATTTAAAAAATGGAACTTTTTTTACTATCTTACTCAAAATGTAATTCGCGTGACTTGAGAAACTGAGCTTATTGTCTATGTACACACCTAAATATTTTTTTTCAGATACATTCTCAATACGTACACCGTCAGTTATTAATCAGTAACGTCATTAAACTAAAAGATTTTGTTTGCTTAATATTTATCACCATAAATTTAGTCTTCTTAGTATTTAACTTGAGATTATTGTCATTCAACCACATCACCAAATTATTAACTTTTTCATTTAATACTGACACCACCTTATTTACATCATAACTGCTAAAGTAGATTAAAGTATCATCCGCAAACAGTTGAATACTACAGCTTTTTATATACATACTTCACAAAATCATTAATGTAGAGAATAAACAAATTTGGACCAAGAACTGACCCTTGTGGCACACCATATTTAGTGTATTTTATTGAAGATACTTTATTTCCAAATTTGGTCACTTGACTTCTATCTTGTAATAGTTGTTTATTGTATAAGTGTTTTAGATGGTGTTTTATCCACGCAAGAATGTTTAAACGCGAGAACGCAGTTCGAGCGTTATATTTTCTTAAGTGGATAAAACGCAACTAAAACACGAATGCAATACGTTTTATCCAACAACTCAATAAATATCTAAAAAAACATACGTTTTGTATTGACAGTCATGAAAAATCATAGTGACAGTTTGGAAAGTACCGAAAGATCAAATGTTATATGTTTGGCAGTACTGAAGTGTATTGTCAGTCTATGTCAAATTCGAGAGGTTAATAGGTTAAGTTTTGTTTGTTATTTGACACAGATTCACGCAAAACTTAACCTACAAATTTCGAATTTGGCATAGCTTGACAGTGCTACCAACAATGCAGTAGTGAGTGACATGGTTTTATCCCACTAGTGCAATAATAGTAATTTATTATACAAGACGATAAAGTTAAATTTTATCCACGAGTGAATCTTTTAACGTCGAGACGAAGTCGAGACGTTAATGATTTAAGAGTGGATAGAAATAACTTTATCGTCGTGTATAATACAATATTTTTTTCTATAGCAAGAACTTTAACAATTTCAAAAGAAAATAATGACATTTGAAAATGTCAGTAGCTAGATTGGGTTGCTACGATAATACGAAGCTGTCATATTTAATTTAAACAAAAGTTAGAAAATTAAATTACTTTATCTATCCTTGATGTTAAAGTGCTACTTTATCTACCCTTGCTGTTAAAGTAAAACTTGACCTTTTGTTTTGAGTTGATAAAAGCACACTTTAACATGTGCTATAGAAAAAAGTAATTTAATTATTCCACTAGTGGATAAAGTGGTACTTTCGACGGTTCATAAGTGTGGATAAAACTTCAATTATAAGGTGATTGTGGATAAAAAACTTTTAAACCATTGCACTACTGTATGCTGTATACCCATACGTTCCAACTTTGAAATAAGTAGGTTTCCATCTATTGTTTCAAATGTTCTTTGAAAGGCAATTATCTTCTTCTCATTCGATGCATTTTTCCATTTGACCAAAACAGACTGAAGCGTTATTTCACAAGAATTATATTTACGAAACTCAGCTTGAAATTTAGTTAAAACCTTGTTATTTTCTATGTAGTGCATTAGTTGGTCATTGACTACTACTTCCAACAATTTTTCATAACTAGGTACCATATTTATTGGTCTAAATTCTTCACAACGTATTGTGTTTAGTTTTTTTTCCACTGGAGCCATTGTTGTAGTTTTCCATGAAGAAGGGAATAATCCTTTCTCTAGGCTGTTATTAATTACCTGTAGATATCTGTCGCCTATAGCCTCAAACGACAACTTTAACATTTTCATTGTAATACCATCCGTACTACTCTCCTTATTTGGCATTTTCTTCACAATCGCCTTCAGTTCAGATAGAGTTAGTTTTTTAAAACTTCCAAAACTAATGTCCATATTATCCATATTATTCAAGACATACCCACTATCTCTATTTTTTATAATTGATGAAGTAATAATTTCAATACTCGTGGAGAAAATAAACGTTAAATTTTTCAGCTATTATGGGCTCATTATAATAAACTATATCGTTAAATATTATTTCCATTTTTACATTGTCTTGAGTTCCATTCACCAATTCTTTAAGCGTTTTCCATAACATATTCGTGTTTTTGTTAACTTGATCTATTCTTAGTGAATAGTATTTTGTGTTTTCATTTCTTATACTTTTAACTATTTCATTTCTCTGTTTTGTGTATTTTTTCCCAGTCATGCAATTGTCCTGTCAGAATAGCTGTTCTGTACAATCTGTCTCTTAAACTGATTTTTTGCTTTATTTGCTCTGTAAACCATTTGTTGTTCCCGTACTTATTTATTATTATTTATATTATTATTTATATAATCTATTAGAAGAAGCGCTTTTTGTTGTAAACTTTTCTCGCACAAACATTTTTTTACATGCTTATAAATAAAACAGTTACTGAACCAGTCCATGAAAATTGTTTGGATCATCCACCCATTCTTGCTGGCTCTATACTCGACTGAGAAGATCGATGTTTTTAAATCATCTGAGGTGGAGGGATTTGCCAAGAACAAGCAGTGGTAGCTTGTGGGTGCCCGTCGCATTTAATCAAGGCACGAATGTGATTCTATCCTCGGAAATATTTCTGCCGGGAGTGCTGACTTCCTTTTCATGCACCCAAGTGGTAGTTGGTAAAGTTTTCCAAAATGCAGCTCTTTCGTCAGAGCCACCTGGCTGTCTGATAAATTCATTTTGTTAACCAACTGTAGGAACTTCTCTTGGAATGGTGCCACTGTACATGTATCACTAGACACTTTCTCCCCACAAATGTTTAAAAATCAAATTTCATGCCTCTTTAAATTTATACAACCAACCGGAATTTGCTAAAAATCGTTTCCAGTTATTTCTCTATAAAAAAACGTAAAATTTCTGATGAAATTGGTACATGAAGGTGTCTCTGCTGTAAGAACCATGTATACAAAGCATTCTCCACCTTATAAAATCGTACATACCTGATCTGTGAAGTGTAGTTGAAACAAACTGTCTAATTTTTCTTTTGTTTAATGTCATATATTGTTCATTTCGGCACTTTGAATCTTTCGGCTACAAAGTGAATACTTTTCTCACTCTCAAGAGAATCTAAAATTTTGCACTTCTTTTTAAGAGTAAGAGTTTTGTGGCGTTGCTTCATTTTAACTAAAACTGCACATGGGATCACGAAAAAAGCGTAAACGCAAGGCATTCGATGTTTTACTAGAAAATCGTACGACACTCATTAATGACCAATAGAAAAATTAGTTCACGAGCCGTAACCAAGACAACAAAATTTCTTGGAAATTTTTTGTAGGTAGACCAACCTAACTGTGAGGGTTTGTGTCTTTACAATTTTCTTACCGAATCTGCATTCGAGCATCCATTCATATCCGGAAATTATTTTTTGTGCATTCCAACAACGTTCTAATTTGTCCTCGCATCACACTCGGGAAAATTAATACAACGTTTTTGGAACGCACTCAAAAAAATTCCAGAAAGAATTAATGCTCTTACGAGATTATATGTGAAAATTATTGACCGTTGAGGCATGTAATTTTCACAATTTTCAATGTTAGGCCAGTCACCATAGACACAAAAATCGCGTTAGGTCGCAAAAAATTGCACTGCCCTGATTTTTTGGTATGTTGTAAGGATAGATACCAATAGTGTAAAACCAAGTTTGCAGCTTCGAAAGACCTGTGCTAACTGCGTGGTGCTCGAAAAACCTTTTTTTTTTGGACTTTTTTCAGTTTTTGGCTTATTACTTCTAAAGGCTGTATCCTACGAAAAAAGTAGTCCTGTACACTTTTAAAGTAGATAAAATTTTCTACAATTTGAGTGTGACAGCAGTTTCGTAGGTAGAATACGTCAAGAGATACAGCGCTTCAAAGATTGGCTATTTTTTTCAAAAAGTTCGAAATTGTAGTTTTAGCCACCTTCCAAGCAGAATATCGGTTAAAATGCTCATTCTACGAGGAAAGTCATGGGAAATAAAGTTGTAGAGCAGTTACTTAGCTTTAATTTAAGTATAAGTGTAACCCTATAGGTCCAATAGTTCACTTGTTATCAGAAAAAAACAAAAAATTAAGGAAAACGGATTTTTCAAGAAATGGAGCTCCTGTTATTAATATTGCACAGTTACCTATAGAATGTTACAAAAATGACATTACAGTACGCAACTCATTGTGCTTGGTGAAACGGCCGTGTCCGGATCAAACTGTTCGAACTGTTACTTTTCAATCAAAAATCTTGTTTTTCGTTGAACTTATTGAAGTGTTTTTTGTTTGTTTTTTTATTCTTCTTACGAAATGGGAGTTTGTTTCATGTGTCGCAGTGTACTTGAGGAAGGGACGGGGACGGTGACACTAGTGACAGTAAAAAAACGCGGTATTCAGACGCTAATGGAAGTGAGTGAGAAACGTGGGCTCCACCAGAACAAACAGTTTTTGAGTAAATTGAATGAAGTCCCGTACATGACGCATGCAGGAAGAGGTACACCGTGGAAAGCAATGTTAAAGCATCTGTCCGTCGTGGAGGAGATGCAGCTCCCGAAGCTTCGACTTCACGCAGGGATAGGGAGAACTCTGCCTCGGGCTCGAGGCATCACATATTGGGGGATATTTGTTTTCTTTGTGGAGAAAAAATCACTGAGGAATTTCTCAAGGCCCAGCAAAAATTACCTCTTTCTCGACGGAATGTTATCCGTACAGTAAAAACACTAGAAAAAGATTGGTATCTAGAAACAGCTGGACGTGGTGGTGAATGGGGACAACAGATCATACAGCGTCTTTCATGTATAGGTGACCTGGTTGCTGCGGAGTGCAGGTACGACCTTCACTGCCGCAATAAATTATTCTCCACGGCGCGATCAAGTGGAGGTAAAAGAGGGAGTCCTGAGCAACCTCAGCTCCTAGAGGTTATAGAGCGTATCTATGCATACCTGGTAGAAACCAGAGAGGAATGCCAATTTTCCCTGAGTGACCTAATCACAGATCACTTCACAGGTGACTACAAACCTGATGTGAGAACTGTTGAAGTTCATCTGAAACAACGATATAGGGAAAAAATCTGATTTACTAAGGTGGGTCCTTATCACAGCCCAATCTTGAGTTTCAGAGACATTGGACAGAAAATTCTGTACGATAATTGGTACGATGGAAAGAAAAGCGATCCTGCTGAAGAGCGACTCAGAGTCGTAGAAGCCGCAGCACAGATAATCTTAGAAGACATTCGTTCTCAAACGTTTAACACCACTCACTATCCCCCAACAGATGACTTCTTGAAAGACGCAGATGAATGTGTGCCTGATACTCTGAAACAGCTTCTTGAAACGATTGTGCTTAAAAACAAACGCGTCTCTCTCGATCGATGGAAAAAAATTTACAGGATTCGCTCATGCTATCATGGCTGCAGTGAGGCCCAAGTCTTTCCTCTCCTCAATTCAGATAAGCTTTGGTACCTACTTATACTGGAAATTTGGGTCTAAGCACCTTGTGAACCTCTGTAACATGATGAGATTTTCCTGTACTTACAACGAGGCAATGCGAGTTGAAAGCTCTGCTATCCTCCGCGGACAATTGTCACAACTCATTGAGAAAGGTGCTTTCATGCAGTTCGTGTGGGACAATGCAGACGTGAATGTGAACACGTTAGATGGAGAGAATACATTCCATGAAATGGGTGGGATAATGACCATCACACCATATTCCTCGGTCCTCCCAGACAAGAGCATACCACGTTTGAGGTATGTCTCTGCAGACGCAATCAGTCTACTTTACTCGTAGGATACAGCTTTTAGAATAGAAGTAATAAGCCAAAAACTGAAAAAAAGTCACAAAAAAAAAGTTTTTCGAGCACCACGCAGTTAGCACAGGTCTTTCGAAGCTGCAAACTTGGTTTTACACTATTGGTATCTATCCCTACAACATACCAAAAAATCAGCGCAGTGCAATTTTTTGCGACCTGCGATGTTTTAAATGACTGGCCTATGTGTCCGGATTATAGAGGTAAATTACACAAAACTGCCCGAATTGTAGTAAAGTCCGAATTACTAGAGTGTCCGAGTTAATGCATGTCCGAATTAGCGAAGCTGTACTGTATATACAGAAATAAATATATGTAAAAAGCAATTCTATGCATTATGTACTCTTTTGGTGAAAGTAAAAATATAATCGCATTACGTGACTTTTCGCTTATCCGATGAAGGTGTACATAATTTTTTATTCTACTACTTTGGAAGTGTTTTTTCTTATAAAAAAATTGCATTTTAATCAGGGAGGTTGAGACAAGTCGAGGAGGTCGTGATTACACCAAAAAATGGCAATGTGTATTTTGATTTTGACCAATAGAAATACAGCGTTAGTTTTTATTGCTATGGTTATGACTGCTGAAAAGTAAAAGGTATTGGTACGAAAAATTGGGTGTTTTTGGCTACTACACAATACCAAAATTAATAACTTTTAGATGCAGTAGAACAAACAATGTATTTTGAACCGTAATTATAGTAATTTTGGCATTTGAAATATCATTTAACAGCTTATTTAATAATTTTGATAAAGAATTCTGAATAGTTGTTTCTGTATATTGGCTTCATTAGTCAAATAATGTAAATAAAATTGTCTTTGATATAAAATAAAGTTTAACCGTTAGACTTAATGGAAATAACATCTATTAATATTTATTCAGCTGTAGTAATTAGTGATGGGACTATACGAATGCAAATTACTAAAGTATTCAATTCTTGCAAGATCTCGAGTGCATTCGATTCTTTGAGTGTATTTGAATGATTCGAATCGGTGTTTGTAAATCTCGCCAGGCGTGATCTCGATACCGATCTGAATGCTGACTTCGAATGCGTCGGCGCTCGTTACACGAATAGTTTCAGTTTTAACTTAGCACAGCCACAGTCTATATACAAAAGAAATACGTATAGGTCTGTAATAATAATAAAACAACTATTTTATAAACAGTCCCTTCCATATATTTATTTTCGGTACTATTAAGTATTTAAAATCAAATATTCGATTATTAAAAGTATTCGAATGCGATGTATTCGATTCTGAAAAGTATTCGATACTGCCCATCACTAGTAGTAATCTTTAGCTTAAACCAGCATCTAGAGTTGTAAATTTACACCGTTTTATAGGTATTTATGACTTTGATCAAATTTAACACAACTGAAAATTCGAATGAGTTTAGATAGGTGTTTGTAAAGCTTCTATTAATTTACTTACTATTTATTTGCAGAGTGATAGTGTACAAGTGTCATTTCATCTACCCCTTCATCGATATCTCGCCGTATTTCTGTGCCAGGCTGTAGCTAAACAAGGACTGACTTTAAATGAAATTCTGCCCCAGTCGGACACGTTACATCTGCTGATGATGCATCCTCTACGAGTCCAAGTAAGTGACTAATATTTT
>OW679200.1:111922533-112243955 GCA_940337035.1 Agriotes lineatus | reverse complement strand
ATTTTCGGTACTATTAAGTATTTAAAATCAAATATTCGATTATTAAAAGTATTCGAATGCGATGTATTCGATTCTGAAAAGTATTCGATACTGCCCATCACTAGTAGTAATCTTTAGCTTAAACCAGCATCTAGAGTTGTAAATTTACACCGTTTTATAGGTATTTATGACTTTGATCAAATTTAACACAACTGAAAATTCGAATGAGTTTAGATAGGTGTTTGTAAAGCTTCTATTAATTTACTTACTATTTATTTGCAGAGTGATAGTGTACAAGTGTCATTTCATCTACCCCTTCATCGATATCTCGCCGTATTTCTGTGCCAGGCTGTAGCTAAACAAGGACTGACTTTAAATGAAATTCTGCCCCAGTCGGACACGTTACATCTGCTGATGATGCATCCTCTACGAGTCCAAGTAAGTGACTAATATTTTAGATGATTTTTGAGGCTTTCACGGCCATTGTCATTAAGTAACAAACGACTTCCGGGATTGGACCGTGTCATGATTGAGATCGAAGAACTCAACGTTTCGCCCACTTTCGTAAGGGGCTTCATCAGGAGGAAAAAAGCAAAAGAGCACGGTAACTCAACGTGTTAACCACGCCAGAGGCGAAACTCTTTGCAAAGGGAAGGGACAGAAGAGCACGGTAACTCAACGTGTTAACCACGTCAGAGGCGAAACTCGACTGACTATCGGAAGAAGAAAAGCGAGAATTTATAGGCAAGCGCCGTAGCGATTCAGCAAATGCCGTCGCGGTTCAGTGACGGAGGGCGGGGCTTAGGAATTAGCACTTTCCACATAGAAGGAAGGGGAAAGCCTTCGTCCCGATTGAAATTATTAGGGTGTTTGCAAATCTCAATGGCTTCGCGAATCTTTCTGCTAAAGAAGAATGGGGATTTGCAGATGATGGAAGTTTCATCAAAAAGGATCTTATGACCAGTATCGCGTTGGTGTTCGGCGATGGCCGATGATGAAACGAGACCTGACTTGAGACAGCGCTGGTGCTCAGAGATGCGAGTTTTCACCGGACGACCTGTTTCACCAATGTATACAGCATTACAAGAGCAAGGGACTCTATAAACACCATTGGATGACATAGTGTTTAATTTATCCTTAGATGAAGGAAGAACCTGTGAGATTTTGCTCGGGGGTTTGAATACTGTTTTAATGTTTTGTTTTCGAAGAAACTTTCCTATGCGGTCCGTGACTTGGTGGATATAGGGAAGAAAGACTATTGCTGCAGGAGGATCGGGTTTTGGAGGTTTGGGTGGCCGTGGGTGAAGATGGCGATTGATGGCAGACTGTATATCTCTAGCACGGTAACCGTTATTCCTAAGAGCTTTCCGAATGTGATTTAATTCACCGTGGATATTATCGGGTTGGGATATGGAAACAGCCCGGTGTACAAGTGAATTGATAACGGAAAGTTTTTGTGTAGGATGATGGTGGGAATCGGCATGTAGATAGCGATCAGTGTGAGTAGGTTTGCGATATACAGAATGACCAAGTTTGCCACTGGGTTGGCGAGAGACCTGTACATCTAAGAAAGGAAGGGAACCGTTACTTTCTATCTCCATGGTAAAGTTAATGTCTGGATGTTGACTATTGAGATGATTTAAGAAAACGGGTAAAGTGTTTTTACCATGTGGCCAAATAATGAAGGTATCATCAACGTATCGGAACCAAACCTTGGGTTTTAATTCTGAAGATTCCAGAGCTACGGTTTCGAAAGCTTCCATGAAGATATTGGCAACGACAGGTGAAAGAGGAGAACCCATGGCCGCACCAGAGATTTGTTTAAAGAACTGACCTTGAATTTCAAGGTCAGTTCTTTAAACAAATCTCTGGTGCGGCCATGGGTTCTCCTCTTTCACCTGTCGTTGCCAATATCTTCATGGAAGCTTTCGAAACCGTAGCTCTGGACATCTTCAGAATTAAAACCCAAGGTTTGGTTCCGATACGTTGATGATACCTTCATTATTTGGCCACATGGTAAAAACACTTTACCCGTTTTCTTAAATCATCTCAATAGTCAACATCCAGACATTAACTTTACCATGGAGATAGAAAGTAACGGTTCCCTTCCTTTCTTAGATGTACAGGTCTCTCGCCAACCCAGTGGCAAACTTGGTCATTCTGTATATCGCAAACCTACTCACACTGATCGCTATCTACATGCCGATTCCCACCATCATCCTACACAAAAACTTTCCGTTATCAATTCACTTGTACACCGGGCTGTTTCCATATCCCAACCCGATAATATCCACGGTGAATTAAATCACATTCGGAAAGCTCTTAGGAATAACGGTTACCGTGCTAGAGATATACAGTCTGCCATCAATCGCCATCTTCACCCACGGCCACCCAAACCTCCAAAACCCGATCCTCCTGCAGCAATAGTCTTTCTTCCCTATATCCACCAAGTCACGGACCGCATAGGAAAGTTTCTTCGAAAACAAAACATTAAAACAGTATTCAAACCCCCGAGCAAAATCTCACAGGTTCTTCCTTCATCTAAGGATAAATTAAACACTATGTCATCCAATGGTGTTTATAGAGTCCCTTGCTCTTGTAATGCTGTATACATTGGTGAAACAGGTCGTCCGGTGAAAACTCGCATCTCTGAGCACCAGCGCTGTCTCAAGTCAGGTCTCGTTTCATCATCGGCCATCGCCGAACACCAACGCGATACTGGTCATAAGATCCTTTTTGATGAAACTTCCATCATCTGCAAATCCCCATTCTTCTTTAGCAGAAAGATTCGCGAAGCCATTGAGATTTGCAAACACCCTAATAATTTCAATCGGGACGAAGGCTTTCCCCTTCCTTCTATGTGGAAAGTGCTAATTCCTAAGCCCCGCCCTCCGTCACTGAACCGCGACGGCATTTGCTGAATCGCTACGGCGCTTGCCTATAAATTCTCGCTTTTCTTCTTCCGATAGTCAGTCGAGTTTCGCCTCTGACGTGGTTAACACGTTGAGTTACCGTGCTCTTCTGTCCCTTCCCTTTGCAAAGAGTTTCGCCTCTGGCGTGGTTAACACGTTGAGTTACCGTGCTCTTTTGCTTTTTTCCTCCTGATGAAGCCCCTTACGAAAGTGGGCGAAACGTTGAGTTCTTCGATCTCAATCATGACACGGTCCAATCCCGGAAGTCGTTTGTTACTTAATTGACTAATATTTTAATTTATAAATGTGCCCTTATAACCAAAATGTACAAAGCATGCATAGTTGTTAAATAACAGAGATGTCACCAATATAGTGATTTTATAATCGCAGTGTGGCGATATGTGGTCACGTTTTCTACTGGATGAACGCATCCCGTGATAAAATCTGCGATGAGTTTTGTTATTTTAAGCAGCATACAAAATATTTAATTACAAAAATGTTATTTTTCTATAAAGTTTGCGCAATTAATTATCTTAGAGCGTGAGAATGTTACTTCTTTTGACAAGGCGATAGCCGAGTCAAAAAAGTCATTCGAAGTCATTCACCGTTGCTATGTACATTATCAAAAGTTAGTACATGCATAATGCATTTTTACCGTTTTTCATTGGTTGATGTTATAGGGAGTGGCATAATCATATAATGCAACTAGTGGGTTGTTGATTATCAAATAATCATTTCTGTTTACACGAGTCCGAAGGACCCGCTTGATTGCCTAAACCAATATATCGAGCGGAAACAGAAATGATTTGATAATCAAGAAGACACGAGTTGCATTCGGCTAAATTATATCATGAGTCAATAAACAACGTTTGAACAGTTTATTTATAAATATTAAAAGTACAATTAGTGTGGTTACTATGACGATTGTACTTTCAGCAGATAGGTATTTGACTGTCAGTTATTAGTCAAGAAGGTATATGATTATCACCATTGCTATGTACATTATCAAAAGTTAGTACATGCGTAACTATGCATTTTTTCCATTTTTTATTTGGTTGATGTTGTAGGTAGTGGTATAATCAGTTGTAATATAACAAGTGGAATGATTATTATCGATGATTTTTCTTCCAAGTTAAAACCGGAACCTAAATTTAACGAATGCGTAGCACGAGTTAAATTTGCTGTTTCAGTTTTAACGAGTAAAAAATTATCGATCATTAATCATTACACGAATTATATTTGGAAAGACAATTTAACTGATGTCATTGTCAACCAATGGCTGTCTTCAATTTAAAAATAAACTACCAATCGAACCATTATTTTAGTGACAATAATTCAAGGAGCTTTATTTCAGCGACAATAATTCGAGGAGCTTTATTTCAGCGACAATTTTTTCTGTAACAATTATTGTAGTGACAATATTTCGAGGAGCTTTATTTCAGCGACAATTTTTCCTGTAACTATTTTTTAATGAAAAGTTAAATTGTCAAGACGAATTGGACTCTAGGTCGAAATATTGCAGACAATTTTTGCTCTTCAGATTGTCTCGTTTCTGTTGCTTTAGAAAATAACGACTCGTGCAAGCTCGTCCTATTATTACTGAGAATATATTGAATGAAATGCAAAATATCAAATATTTACTTTTTGTTCTTAGGTTGGCACTGTTAATGTTGGTTACCCTGCTGTCAATTTTAAGTCGATGTCAAATTCGAGGTTAGCAGGTTAGATTTTCCGTCAGTTTTGACAGAAACTGACACAAAATCTAACCTGCTAACCTCGAATTTGTGCCAACCTAAGAAAAAAATCACAACCATTTATGATCACCCTTAAAAACAATTACGAAAATAAATTACTACCGCTGTAATAATGTGTAACTAGGCATTTGCATGCCCCTCTTTGGTTGAAATAGCGTCACGTGATACATGAATTATATTCTCATTATAAAGTCACTACAGTCACCAATGGTCGAGTAACATTTAGCGTGCCCTAATTATTGTGTTAGTTAAACTCCTTACTTACAGTTACTTATTGAATTCGTAATTAAAAAGTAGAATAGCAATAATTAATGTTTCTTCTTTTGTCGTATATTGATTCTTTTTTACTAATACTTCAAAGTTTAATTTCCAAATAGATATGAAACTATAAAAATCCAGTCTGATCAAGTTCTGATCGTATGATTGCTCCGACATCCACACTAGCTTAATAATAGTCTTGCACACTAGTCCTTAAGCTGTGTGTGATTCAGCGGTAAGAGTCTGTAGTTATGGGTTTGATCCTCAACTACCGGCAACTGCCACAAAAAACTTTTGTATCAGCTTCATTACGATTCTCCAGACCGGCTTTAGCGCCGGTGGGGTTTCAATGCCTAATACTCCTTAAGTAGAGAGGCTGATGTCCCAGCAATGGCAATATTAACAAGGTTGATGATGACAGTAGTTGTATATTTTCTATAATTAGTTATGACTATATATGAAATGTAGTTCGTTACTATTGAAGATGGCTGGCAACCAGTTTGTTTGCTGCGAATATGAGCTGATTTTGTCACTGCTTCCTGATTTTCCAAATTAATTTGGCAATTCATTTACAAGAGGAGAATATTAATAGAATGAATTATAAAGTGGAAACTTACATTTTCAAGCTCCAAAAATATAGATTTGCATTCAATCTGTTTATTCAAGTTAATATCGATATTATCATTGTAAAGATTGTTAAATCGTCTTGGACACTGTTACTGTCTTTATTTATCTTGTACATTTTTTATTATTTCATTTCACACTTCCCGATTTTCGGTACATTTTAGGTACTCGTTGGCGTAAGACCAACTGAACTACAAAAATATGGATGCGAGACTTTGAACATTTTCCCTGAACAGTTGGATACTTTGTATTAGGGTTTGAAGGAAGATTCACTGATTTTTTGTACCTCTGGAAGAGGTCATCAGTTTTGATCTTCCTGTTTAACGAAAACATCAACAGTGATGACGTGTCTATATCAAAATAGGTCAATTAATAGATGTCGAATCAGTTGTGGTAGAAGAAGACATATAAAAGTAAGATGCGACGCATATCTCAAAACATTCAGCAATACAGAAAATTGTAGTCCAAGGAAACATTCACGCATTTGTAAAGCTGCATTAATTTGGCATTTTGTTTTTGGGTCAATGTACCTTTGCGAATCTGATTTTTCTATGATGAATACTAGTGATATCAACTTTCGTTACTTTTTGGTACTTGTAACTATTCGTTACTTTTCGTTGTAGTATCCGTTACGGAGTACTCGTTTATTCTAAAGCCATCGCGCGTCGCAACCGGTTCGGATCGAGTACCTTAAAGTTGAGCGAGAGTATCCGTTGGTTTCAGATGGAGTGGCGAGTACTCCTCACAGACGGAGCTGCAAAAGCTAACATAAACAAACAAAACTAAATGCTTACTTCTCTATTTCTCAGAATTGAGCATTGCGCTCAGGGCTTAGGCACACGTAACATCAGGAGTTGCATTTGTTACGCATTTAATATATAAAAGAGGTGTTAAAACAACCTGCTTAAGAGGCCTGCTTTTATTTTGTTTTCAAAACCTTATGGAAGAACAGGCGATAGCAACCTACCTGATTATGTTTTTTAACATCCATTAATAATAATTTCTTCGAGAAATTGCCTATTTTATTTCACGGTATTAAAAAGCAAAACTGCTATGAAAGAAAACATCCCCAAAACTTGGTTTATATGTTAACATATATTAAGCATTTCTTCGGGAAGTTACCTATTTCATTTTAGACCATTAAAATCATAGCTAATATATTTTTCGGAGAATTATAAATGTAAGTAAACATCCGTGAAGCCTCGTTTTTGTTCACATTAAGCATTTCTTCGGGAAATTACCTATTTCATTTTAGAGCGTTAAAAAAGTACTTGTTCACTCAACAACTATAGCAACTGTTTTGATATCCATTACTTCAGATCTTGTTGGATAACGAGTACTCGTGTACCGAATCGTTACTTTTTTGACATCACTAATGAATACCATAAAAACCAAACACCTATCACGCTTGTCAGATGAGCAATTAATTTTATGTTTGTGTATTGCGATAAGCTGGTACTATCTGCAACATGAAAAGCTTGTTGTAAATATGTAGTGCCAACCATCAAGTTAACCTTTTATTAAATAAAAAATGTTGCACCAGCGCTACATGAATTTACTTATTATTGAAAAAAAATTACTTTTAGTTTTTGTCTTTAATTTTACCACTCCTTCAGGTAGGCTGTTACTGATTTTTTAATTATCAGGTTGACTGCAGACCTCAAAAGTTTTCTCATTCCATTTTTGAACAGCCATATGAAAACAGCATCTTCAACTATGTTAATATAACATTTTTCCTAAAAATTACGCCCTTAACTAACCAGCGGAGTTTCTCTACACTCGTTATGAATTATCCATACATCGATTTCAAGTTGAAGAAAAATACCAACTATAAGATATCTGTTGATTAAGAATAGTTATTCATATACCAAGGCACTGAAGTTTTTATCACGAATATGGAAACCACATGAGTGATAAAGAGCTCAGTGTCGAAGTGCACATTATATATTTTTCGTAATACCTGCATGTTGTACTATATCAGTACTATCTGATTGATCAAAATGTCACCTATAAGAACCACGGCCGTTAAAATTAAACAGCCATGGCTGTTATAACAGTTGCTACACTACCAAATTACATGTGGGACTCAGGTTACTAGTAAGTTTTATTTATATTAAATCACATATCTTAAATTTGGCTTGTTTTTATAGATATTATGAAAACTGTTGAACAATATACATCCGATATTACATATAACTGACTCAGGTAATTTATTAGCCTCGGGCTAATCGTCCTCCACCCCAAAATTTATCTGTTATGTGCCCAATATCGATCTAATACTGTTAAATACTATTTTTTAAATTGAGAAATCATGAAATTAAATGTTTTTAATCAACTCTTGTAGGTTATGTTGATGTTTTGTGTCGACACACCTGTCACCAAGATTTCCTAGATGTGCGTAATTAACTGTTATATGAAAACTAACTGGGAAAAATGAAAAACTTCTTTTTTTAAGTTTGCTAGTTGAGAAGGCTTTGAAAACAAAAAACAATCTAAGCAACTGTCATTGCAATTGTTTATTTATAGTTGATATTAAGTTTATTTCGTTTGTAATTTACCTGTTCAATATGAAAATAGTGCAATGAAATCTAAATACGAACACTAATGGAAACAAAATTAAATCTACTTTTTAAGATTCCAAATTATTGAAGACTTTCAAAACCAAGAAATAAATAAAACTTATTTTATAACAATTACTTATTAAAAACATAGAATACTGAAAAATATTTAGATTTTACATTAAACAAAATTATAATAGAAAATTACAAAAGATATTCAAACACTTGGCCATTATTTTCCAAACATAAATAGGATCTACGAGTAGTAGAATTAACTGCTTTATGTAAAATATGTCTTGGGATAGCTCGAAATGCTTGAATCACGCTTTCACAAAGTTCATTTGTAGGTGAGAACATAAACTTTGTCTTGAATGTAACTCCATAAAAAGAAGTCCAACGGCATCAGATCAGGAGATCTTGGTGGCCATGCAACCGGTCTACGAGTTCCGATCCACCAATTACCAAAACGCTGCGTGAGGAAATTAGTTACAACTCTTGAATTATGTGCTGGGATACCATCCTGATGAAACCAACAGTTATGAGCCTCTGCTAACGGTAATTCATCCAGAAAGACTTTAGTAAATTCAGATAAACGTCAAGACGTTAGCGTTTCATTAAAAATTATAGAACCAATCAATCGGGATCCTAGTATACACATGAGTGTTTTCTGCAGACCAAAATCATAAATTTTGCCTATTGAATAAACTGTTGTTTGTGAATCTAGTTTCGTCAGACCATAATATTTGAGACAGTAAATGATCATTATCATCGCATTGCCTAGTATACCATTCGCAAAATTCTCGTCGTCTTTTATTATACCCGGGTCTTACAGATTGACATACATTGTATTTATATGGACGATATTTATGGGATGCCAAAATCTTATAAGTAGATGGATGAGGTTGTCTTTGTTCTGGATACTCGTTTAAGGACATTTGAGCAGCTCATCGAATTTTTATAGCAGAGAATGTAACAAGACAGCATATCAAATTTATTACTATTACTAAACGGCTCCATGACAGGATAATTATTTTAAATAAGTGACCAATTAATTTAAGATAAACGGCAATTTAGATTTTTATTGCACTATTTTCTTATTGAACAGGTAAATTACAAACAAAATAAACTTAATATCAACTATAAATAAACAATTGCAATGGCAGTTGCTTAGATTGTTTTTTGTTTTCAAAGCCTTCTCAATTGGCAAACTTAAAAAGAAGTTTTTCATTTTTCGCAGTTAGTTTTCGTATTATGTATAACAAGTTATAAATTTTTGAAAAGCTACAAAAAATCTCATTTTAATGGTGTCATAGCCAACTATGAGCCCCGTAAGAGAAAATGAAGTTGGCCGTTATAATTCAACTACGAAAACAGTTTTCAAAAATCTGAATACGGCACTAGATTCCTATTAAAAAAGTGCCACAAGAATGTGCAAATTAAGTTCGACTTCCTCTTAAAATAAACGAGTTATTTAAAAAAAATCGAAGAGTCAAAAATTCACTTTTTGCGCCTGAACTACGTTAAATATCCAAAGTTTATTTATGGGGTTTGGTGCAACTTTACCTAACCATTTAACCAAATCTCTATCTCTCATAATAAGGGAGATCCCCATGTTGAGAATGAGTCTGTGGACTGTATATTCGTCTCATAAATGCCCACTTGGGTAGAGAGTTGAAAGAAACCTGGTTCCCAACAGTCATATGGCCATCATTATAAAGTCACTGCAGTCACCAATGGTCAAGTAACATTTGGCATTTCGGCTTTACATCACATCCGAATGGATAGTATTCTGTAGAGGTTTTCACCCTCATTTTTTTAAATTTTTAAAAACCTAACCAGGACCGGGGATCGAACTCGCTACCCTTAGATCCCATAGTCAGAATACTTAACCGCTGAGCTACCAAGCCGGCGCGGCGCAGGGAATGTGTTAAAAGAAAAACAGTTACATGTGTATCTTGTATATAAAATGTTTAGTGAAAAAGCTGTGCTATAGCAATTAAATTACTTAAAACTATGCTATTGTATCGAGTCCATTCCACTTCAGAAGTTAAATACAGTGAAACTTCTTTAACTTGTGCCAATGGAAGACAAAAAGACTCGAGTTATCGAAAGTTTGAGTTACTGTATTTTCAATTTTACTAAATATTTATGCCATAAATTTGTAATACATATTATGTGTTTGTTATAGAACAACGTACTGTACATACATATGAATTATTTAAAAATCTTTAAAGAATATACTTCACCTCGACACCTGAAGGTAAAAGAGGATGGATTAAGTAAGTAGTAAAGAAAATACATTAATAAATACTCACATACAAAGTGCGAAATGTATAAGAATAGTATATAGCTACATACATTACATATGCGTGCATAAGTATTTTCACTAATACTTATTGTTTTTGGTTTTCGTTTTCGTGACTCCATAGCGTAGCGTAATATGTGACCAAATAGAACAGTAAAGATATTTAAAGTAGGAAATTCAAATTAGCAAATTCTTACAACATCATTATCTGGGCTTATCTAGATCCAAACCCAAAACTAAACCAAACTTAAGGTCCCTACCTGTGTAGACAAAACAATTTATGCCCCTTCATATGTGACTGTATATTTTAGGTTTTGCAAACTTGCAAATCCCTTTGAAATGCAAAGAAGCATGGTCATAAATAACTCAGTTAAGAATCTTTTTTACTATTTACAGCACTTCTTAATGTAATCGTTATTGCCAAACTGAATATGTGCTTCTAAAATCGAGTAATGGAGCGAAAATCTCGTTCTAGGGGTTTATAAAATGTTTCGAGGTATCAAAAACTTCATATTATTAAGATTCGAATTATCAAGAGATTTGCATATGGGAAACTATAGGAATTAGGTTAGGAATGTAACGTCAATTCGATTTATCGAAGTTCGTAATATGGAAGTGTGACTGTAATTCTTAGTATTAAAATAAGACTTCAATTTGTTTTTATCAGAACAAATACTTGAATTTTACTACATAGGTGAGAAAACTAAAGCATTTATCCTCTGTTCTCGTTATAAAGAGATGCGCATGCATGAACACAGGCTAAGACGTACACATGACGCTGATCATTGACACATTTATTTTAAAACTTTCTTAAAATTTTGAACAGTTAAAAATATCAGTAGTTCTGATTATTTAGTGCGGCAACCAGAATTTATGAATGCAGGTCCATATTGAGATAATAATTGGGTACTATTTCTGCTCGATGGGAAACTTGAAGATAACTAACAAAAAATTGAAAAATACGAAGTGGGGTAAGACAACCCCGCACCCTGTCACTAATACTATTTTTAATGATAATAGATTGGGTCATGATGAAAACGGAAGATACAAAAATGGGCATCAATTGGAGATTTGGAGAACCATTAGAAGATATACAATTCGCAGATGATGTCTGTTTATTAACGGAAAACTCAATACAGATGCAAAAGAAGATAAACAAACTGAAAGAAGAAGCAATGAAAGTAGGATTAAATATAAATAAAAATAAAACTAAAATTATGAAAATAGGAAAAGAGGGAAATAGAACCAATGCAGACAAAAAATAAACCGACAAGGATCAAATAGAAGAGATAGAGAGAATTACATACCTAGGAAGTGTTATTGATAGATAAGAAAGAAGCGAAGGGATATAAAAGAAGAATTACATAAAGCCCAAGGTGCCTTTATTGCTCTCAGTAAAATTTGACAATCTAAAATCATATTAAAACGAAAATCATATTGTTTAACACAAACGTAAAGATAGTATTGCTATACGGGGCAGAATCCTGGATGACAAACAAAAAACATGTAAAGCAACTTCAAGTATTCATAAACAAATGCCTCCGTAGAATACTGGGTATATACTGGCTGGAAAAAATCACAAATGAAGAGCTTTGGGAAAAAACGCAACAAGAACCGTTTCAGACGATAACAAGAAGAAAATAGAATTGGATAGGACATACAATCAGGAAAACAACTAATGACATAACAAAACGAGCATTAGAATACAAAAACGGAGGGAACAGAAGGAATTGAAGACCAAACGCCATATGGAGAAAGAAGACAAAGCAAGAAATCACCGATAGAAGATTACAATGGAATGAAGTGAAAGACAAGGCTAAGGACAAAACCGAATGGAAGAAACTATGTGAATCAATGTGTGCAGTAGGGTGGAGCGAAAAAGAATGCAAAATATAGATTTTTTGAAATAAAATTAGCACTAGTGTAGGAAAGTTGCCTTTTGTGGTCTGAATGCCAAAAATGTTATACTTTTTGGAATCAAAAAATATCTTGAGGGTCCGCCGAACGATTATTGTTAACTTTTTTTAGTGGGATTTCTTCGTGGTACGTGGTTTGAAGGTCGTCATTTGACACTATCATTCGAAATTGCCTTCTTTCTGTTCCTAGCAGTTCTTTGCTTATCTTGACCAATGTCTCAAGATAACCCAGAGGAGGTGACTGCTAATCGAGCTCCACCCTACACCAACCCAACCTCCCACCCAACGTTGGTGTAGTTTCAGAATTTGTATTGTTTTTTTGTTTCGAACTTCGGAATCATGTTTCGGGAATGAATTTTAGAGCTAATGAAGCCGTCTCTTCTTCTTTTTCCACACACTTATGACGAAGCCTCTGTCACAAGTTTAATGTGTCTTTCCACTGTTTGCGTGTGGCAAGGAAATTTCGGAATTTCTGCTAACTCTCCAGTTTCTATGAAACCTTTGATCTCTTCATCGGAATATCTGGATAATGCGGGTGGATCAGTTATGTCACCGTTTTGCCAATCTAAGATTTGGATGTAGTTCTCCGCTTCAAAGTTGAGCTTCGGTACTTTGAAACTCCTTACGGTTGGTTGGTCTCTATTCTTTATAGAGCTTCTGGCTTTCAAAATACGACGTAACCCAAGTTCCCTGACGGATCGACGTGCATCTGCTACCATACTAAGAAGTACATTCTCCGGATGGGCGAAATATGCATTTCTTTCAATTGTGGCATCAATCTCAGCTCTATCAGATTCGTCTATGTATCGTGAAAGCTTTATAAGGTGAAACAGATTTTCAGCACCGTTGATACACAAATTATTTTTTTTTATACGGAACCAAATAGGAGCGTATACTTTCACCACGTATGTCGAGAGCTTTTTCAAGTTTTTGAAAGGTTCAGAGGTGGAAACATACAGCCGTAATATTCTATTTGCGCAAGTAACCCAACGAGCGTGAGACAACTTTCCTGGAATTCTTCTCGCCAAAGAGTCAGAAATACTCCACGTAACGACTGCTCGACTGATCTCTAGCAAGTATTTTTGATCAGAACTTAGGTCCTTTACATCCTGTGGTGGTACTTCGGATTCTGTTTTATCACATTTCACTATAGGAAGTGTTTCGCATGTCTTTAGTGAAGTTCCAATAGGACCACAAAAACTTCTTGGTCCAGTCGTGTTCCCGTCTGTTGTTGAAGCGGTGACGAAGAGGAAGCTCATTTGCATAAAGCTGACACACGAACAAATGCAAGTTTCGTTTTAGATCCAACTCAATCAGCCTCAATATTCCCCCTTTTGCACCAGTATTTCTAACGGTTCCATCACATCATCCAAAGCGACCAGCTGAAATAAATCTGCGTTTGATTTTAAATAATTCAAGATACCCCTTGCGCAACTGCCAGAATTACCGGATTCTGGATTTACATGTCCAATATATTTAAAATCGGGTTCTTCGATCAGCATAATATGTTCTTCTACACACTTGTTCTGTAGTATTTGTTACCACGTTTTATCATTTTTGTGTTATGTCCTTCCTGCTGTCAAAATAAACTGCTTGAGGATACTGGGTTTCAAGTCTCCCAGAAGTTTGAAGCATATTTCGTTGTCGTTTTTTGGCTCTTATAATTTTCGATCTGTCTATCACGTTAGTTGTTTCATTTTTTACCACAATACCAAAATCTTTTAGAACAGCGGAGGCAATTCTGGCTGCTGAACGATCCGAGACACCACACCTATCAGATTTAGAGCCACTGTAGATATAGATTTGCGCATCTGAGATGATTTAACGAATGAAGAAGTAGAGGGTTCATTCTGTATTTTGCAGATAAAGTCCTCATCTTCTTGTTCTTCTTCTTCTCTCGCATTTTCTATTTCTGCATCCTCTTCACGTCGAAACTTTCCAGAGTATTACTTCCAGCTATATTGGTTCTGTCATGCCTTTGTTTTGCGTATAATTTGCTTTGTTGTTGTTAGGTCTACATTTGCAATTGCCATCCGGCGAACCGTCCTTTGGTCAGTAAGGAACTGCTGTTCTAACTTAGGGACTCTCTCTGTCTTTGTTACAATTGCAGGATGAAAAATCTTTGCACTTACAGGATGCAATATCAAGGAGCGTTGCCTTCGCGTGATTTGCGAAAGATTCTGCATTCACTTTGAAAAGGTCTTTACTGTGCGAATTTTTTTTTATTCCCGCATACTTTTTGTGATAGTCTTTCAAAATTTTCACTATTCTTGGCTTACTAAGCGTCGGTATTGAAGCCCATTCCCACTGATCCTGCACTTTTTCAGTAACAATCTGGGAAATCTCAACAAATCATGGTTCTTTGGAATTCACTTCGGGCATTAGCTTATCACGAACATGAATGTAACATTTCATAAAATCATAGTACGTCGGTAGAACTCTTTTGTCCAAGTCACTTCCTAGTCCAAATATAGGGCAGGCACTTTTGTGTCTAGTTTTTATAGTGACCGCACTTGCCATTTTTTGTAAGATTATAAATCGAACTCAGGAACTCGCTAAAGTAAGGTAAAAACTGCACTCAACGTTGGAATCGCAATACTTTCTTACTCGACAGTTTGGTGACAACTGAATATAACAAGGTCACACAGCAGCTGCACGGCACGCAGTCGATGAGTCATTTTTAGTCCAGACAGTGTTGTCACGTAGACACTAAAATTTACTAAAATAGTGAATAATTTAAATAAGTGGCGGAGCCTTTAGATCTTACATATTTTGGCTGGAATTTTAACTGCAGCTTAAGACATCGAAAAATGTATTAATAGCCGCTAATGCAGAACGAAAAGTTTGTTTTTAATAATTCTGAGAAACTTTTGCATTCGACGAGTTATTTAAGGGTCGTGCGGACCCTGAAGACGATTTTTGATTAGAACAAAAAACATATTTTTCTCAATCCTGTACTAAAACGCAACTTTCGGTAAGTAATGCGAATTCAATTTATAAAAAAAAAAATATCGCTCCACCCTAGTGTGCAGTGTAGTAAATCAACGTAAGTGAAACGGTGATAAGGATAAACAGTGATAAATTAAAGAAGAACTGGTACAGAACTGGCAACTCTGCTACATTCTAGGTGGAAACACCAAATGCTGAAGAATCGTCAAAGACCCCCTATGCTTCTACAGGAGCAAAAAGGAATAATGATAATGAGACTCAAAGATGTTCTATTGAGGCATTCCGTTTCTCTAATCGCTATAACAATATATGGCTACTATTTCTGCCAGATCGGAAGTCAATTTTATCAACAAGTGAGACTCAACGATGTTCTGTTGAGGCATTCTGTTACTCTGATCATCATAACTATAATTGGTAATTATTTCTGCTAGATTGGATGTCAATATTATAAACAAGTGAGACCCAACGATTTTCTGTTGAGGCATTCCGTTACTCTCATCATCATAACAATAATTGGTTATTATTTCTGCTACATCGGAAGTTAATATTATAAACAAGTAAGACTCAAAGATGTTCTGTTGCGGCATTCCGTTACTCTGATCGCTATAACAATAATTGGCTACTATTTCTGCTAGATCAGAAATCAATTTTATCAACATGTGAGACTCAAAGACGTTCTGTTGAGGCATTCCGTTACTCTGAACGTCATAATAATAATTAGCTACTATTTCTGTTAGATCAAAAGTCAATATTATAAACAAGTGAGACTCAAAGATGTTCTAATGAGGCATTCCGTTATCTGATCGCCATAACAATAATTGCTACTATTTCTGCTAGATCGAAAATCAATTTTATCAACAAGTGAGACTCAAAGATGTTCTGTTGAGGCATTCGTTACTCTCATCATCATAACAATAATTGGTAATTATTTCTGCTAGATTGGACGTCAATATTATAAACAAATGAGAGTCAAAGATGCTCTATTGAGGCATCCCGTTGCCCTGTTCGTCAGATAATTGTCCATGTATAGTTGAAGTTGTGTTAGACATAGAACCCAAATCAATCAGTGAACTACAGTGTCGGTGTCCCTCCGTTTCGTGTTGGGACCACACCTCCAGATAATCTATCACTTGTTTCCCACGTATAATAAATAACTATTAATATATATAATCTTTAATACAATAAAAGCTCCAATTTTGGTAATATGTTTAACTAATCTGCTGTGAAAACTTTCCCTTAATGAAGAAATGTTTATTAGTCTATTCGTAATCTAACACAAGTGTTAATATCGACGATTCTTCGAATATTATATATCACCTTTTATGTGTGAAGTTATATAGGAGTTATATTACATGGATTATGCCTTAAAATAATGTACATATATTAAAATACAAAACTTTTGAGAATATTTATTAAATATCCTATTATTACAAAATGAAATCACAGGATAGTCTAAATCGTTCCTCTAAAACAACTCTACAATGGTAGAAATTACAGGACTAGTACATAGGTATATTGTTGAATTAACTACATAATCACTTAATTTAATCGATTTAAACGAAGAAATTGTTCATTTAAATTAAAATAATATGAATTTAGTTTTGATCTTCACGGTATCTGACTTGCATCGCCGGAGTAGGTGATTGGATCATTATTTAGCCATTAATCACATACAAACATTTTTATGTGGAAGAAAAATATTGTTTTGCATTTAATTAAAGAAAATCCTTTATTGTTGCCGTAACGCTACAAGTTTATTCAAAAAATTGCTGCTCCCACTTCACCAGGCAAACCTAAGGTACTAACTAAACTTGTAAATTAATTAATACATATTTACTTAGATTGCATTATTTGTTAATTTGAGCTTCACTCTCTGGAAATCCAGCCTGTAAGTGCATACTAAAGTCGTACGTGATTATTTTTGGAGCAATGAAGCCACCAAAATCTCTCCTTCCCTTATGGTAAATTCCAGCACCGCTCAGTGGCACTGGCAGCAGGCTTTCCACTGGCTGCGCATCCAAAAACGGCACTGTGGTTTGAGCAGCATCCCGATCCATGTCCGTATGTGTAAATTCTACATACTGATCTGACTTGGAGTCTGGTACAGATGGTGATGGGGACCGAATCGGCACGTCCGGACTTCTAAGGTCTAGTCGCTTCCTAAAAACAGAAATAGGTATCAAAGCTGGCTGTTGTAGAGGAAAGCAAAATAGTTAATAGGATGGTCATAATTTTGTTAATTTTAAAAGAGTGTGCAGCGTGTACATGCTACAGTGCATTTTTATTACTTACAAACGAATTGGCCTAGAAAATCCTTTTGTACTAAAATAAAATAATGAACTAATAATAATAACAGTTCCGGAAAATAAAGGGTGTTCGTAGATTTAGTCGTTTCTTACCGTGGGTTTCCTGGCGAGACATCTGTATTGCTGTTATCCTTCCAGATGCTTCTGTCGATTGGTTCGACCAGTAGTCCGCTTGTGAAATTGAAAGGTGTTATGTATATTTCAAAATTCAAGTGAGACCCAATTTTTTTAAAACGAATTCCTGCAGAAAATAATTTTACAATATAGATGTGTAAGTTTATAGATAAGAGTTGAAATACCCGTCACTAAATGTCCTTCATCGCTCATAAGATCATCCAAGTCGATGCTCCTGTGTTCCCAACTTAAGGTATGGTAGTCTTGTCCATTATAAATGTTTCTATCTGTTATTTTATAATCTTCTACCGGCACCCACTCCACAGTTGATGGATCAACGTTGCCTCGCGGCATCAGCTTGCCCTGTTGAATCTGGAGATGAATTATCCTATTCTTCTTAACAAATCTCAGCCCTGTTACCACTCTGAAAAAGCAAATAGTTTATTTATAGAAGACACAAAGCATTTTCCACATACCGATTGTTTTCAATGTCTGCAATAACCGACCGCATATTGAAATACCTATCAGAATAGATGCCCTGCTCGTCACATAAGCAGAAACAGTAAGAGCAGTGCCAAAACAGCCAACGCCACCAACTATCGACTTTAACTCTGCCTTTACTGCAACCTTGTTTTCGACCAAGTGTACGTCCATTTTCATATTCAACATATTCGTAACGTCGGCCACTAAATGGATCCTTTAAAAGAAATAATAAATTTTCAAAAAAAGCCATAAAAATTGATGACTTACAGCCGGACAGACCCACATGTCTGAATCTACAAATTTACAGTTGATGATCTTGCCGTTGCACCTTCGCTGCTGGCGACAGTAAAGATTCTTGAAACAATTGTGGCTTTTGGTGTATGTATACTCCGAGCAGGTTTCGCGGCAAGTGCCTTCTGGATTTAAATCAACCTCGTTTTGAATGTATCCTTGCAGAAGTTGCGTCACCTCGATGTAGGTCTCGTCTGGAACGTCCTCACTGTGCATCACATTAACCTTTATTGAAAATATATACCTTTTATGTGCTTTTTCGGATCACATTTCCACAGTTCCTTTGATGCAGGTTCCATGACTTTCTTAACAGCATCGATCGCCGTGTTTGTGCGCTCTTCGTATCTGTCTCGCATTATTTGTGCTTCTTTGGTGAAGTTACCTGCGGAAGCAAAAATATAGACATTATTGAGAAGTTTTGAAGAAACATTAAAAAAAGGGGGAGTTATTGACAATGAATTCAAATTAAGGTAATAAATGGTGGCTAATTGTATTTTTATTGGTATTACCGTATATCATCATTGAATGCTGTACGAGTAGAAAACTATAATACTAAAATTGTTAAAATTATATTGACTTGTTTCCTTCTTCCTCTGAAGTACAAGTTATAATAGAACAATAGTAAAGAAATTATACAATTTTTCAATGAATAAGGGAATTTCCGTTGGGTCAACTTGAATAGCTTAAATATAGAATTTTATATTTAAAAAAAAAAAATTCTCAAAAGTTGTATGTAATAGGTTAGTATAAATTGAATAGTTAGGTTAAGGTACTTCAATTGCATTGCATTAACTGTGGAATAAGTATTTCTTCTGTTGTACCTCTGTTAAAATTGAAGATAACCGCACCTAAACAATTATTATAATAGTTGTAAATTCATCATAGAGGGTTGGTTTTTCTATCATCTTATGTAAACAATAGACAGATCCAGTGGTGTATTTGGGCCGAAACGCAGCGGAACGATGTTTCTATGCTTTTTTGTAGTGACAGAATGTGAGCTGGAAGTTTTTGCCAAATGTCATAATAGAAAATCAAATCAAATCACTTTGCTAAATATTTGGCACGCCCGTTATTTATTTGATAGGATTTTTGCAAATAAGAAATACGAATTTTTTTAATCATCACTTCCGGTACTATTTTACATCAATGCCTTACTGACGCCGACGATTTGGTCTTCCTCAGTAGAACAAGGGAAGAACTAAAATCTATAGTTAGTGACTTTCAGAAGAAAGCTTTAGAAATAAATCCGGATAAATCACTATATATGATATTAGGTAATGAGCAACAACCACAGAACCAGTAACTAGAAGTTAAACAGGAGAAGCATAAAATGATAAAACTAAAATTAGTTAACAAAAGTTGATTTCATAAGTGAAGATTATGAAAAAAATGAAAAAACTAATATTAGCCGGATCGAAAATTACAGTTTCCTTTAGAGGAGTGGTTAACAACAAAATTATCTCAAGAAAAACAAAATTACGAGTGTACAGAACGATAATCCGACGCTCAGTAATCTTCACTAATGAAGTATGTGCCACTCGGAAAGCAAAATGAAGATAAAAAGATGAGGGAAAAAAGTTCTGCTCAAGATGTTTGAAGATGTGTGTGAAAACGAAGTTTGGAGAGAACAAAAAAGAAACTAGAGTGTTATAAAGCTGTACAGATAGGAACCGTAGTGAAACAAAACCGGTTAAGTTGGTTAGGGCACGTGGAGAGGATGAGAGATAGTGATCGAGTGCTCAAAAGAAAAGCAGGTGGAAAAACTAGACGTGGCACACCTAAAAAGGCTTCGTGGGATAGTGTAAAAGAAGATCTGAACAACTATAATATAAAGGAATGGGAAAAGAAAACAAGGAATAAGAAAGAATGGAGGAAAATGGTATGAAGATCAAGCCAAAGGTCTTCTACACCACTAGATATCTCGATTGTTTTCTTTAAAACCACTCACCTCGATTGTATAATTTCAGCAGCATGTATGAGAATTGCATCATCATATATCCCTTTAGTTCCGTTAAAGCAATACTGTTGTAAAGGTTGTAAAGAACTTGCTGTGGAGACTGGTTTGTGCTGCATTGCATGTCACCCTCAACTTCCTGCAACAATGTATTCAATTAGTATAAATACCTGGTCAGAAGAATTAAAAGTGAAATTGAATTTCAGTGAGAGGAAAGTAATGAAAAAGAATAATTTTCAGCAAACAAAAATTCAGAATGATGAATGTGAAAACGATACCAAAAAGTTGACTGTCAAGTGTTGGTTTACCTTCCGTGCTTCATCAAACAATCTCTCTGACGCAATAAACTCTGCTATACGGTTTTCAGCTTCAGGAATGGAAGATTTACTGTCACGCAAAATAGTCTCGCTCAAATCAACCCACGCTTGTCGTGGAGAAGGTATTCTGCCTTGTGCAGTTTGCAGTTTCTGGAATCTTCTAAAACTTTCATACAAGGCGTAAATGCCTCGCAGTTCAGAGTAGGTCCTTGCCCAAACCCAAACACTTTCCAGCGCGTTGAGGCCATGAGAAATGTCTTCAGGGAATTCCTTCAAAATTTTTATTTTTGGTGCGAGATAATTACTCTTGGCGGCAAAAGAAACAAGTTGGTAAATTAACAGAGGTTACATAAACCTTCTTACCAATTTGTCTCTTTTTAACGATAAAACTACCTTCTGCAGCAGGTCTCCAAAAATTTCAAATTCTCGTATCAGCTGAACCTCTGCTACGTTGTTTTGTTTGTCCGATACTACTACTCCAATAGTGTTATCTTCGTGATCTAAAACCTGGTTCCATAGTTTTTCCTCCAAATTTAAAAAGTCCTGGCGTAACTTGTCCACTTTAATGGGTACTGGCAAACGTTGATAACCGTGTACGCATATTACGGTGGTTACAATGCACACAATAAGTTTTAAATTTAACATGGTTAGTATCTTCATGTTGTATTTTTAGTATCCTGTATGTGCAGTTTGCCTACATTGGGTATATCTGTGAGCGTAAATATTGTTATATTTTTGTAGTTGTTCAATTTTTTGTAGGGGAACCCCCGCCTATTTGAACCAAAAACTAGTTATATTTAAAAGCTATTGTTCCAAACCAATTTTGCACGCACTTTTAATACGTGGAGTTTCACTCCATAATGAACGAGTGGATGGCTGTTCAGGTGCAGAAATAAATTCCAGCAGGTCAGCACTTTCATAGTTGTAATGCAAAAACAATAACGAACGGGTCTAAACGCATGCAAATTTAATCATAAATCAAAGATCGAACTTAGCCGAGTTCAAGGTCCACCTGATTTGCCATTGTGGCTCCAGTAATTATGCAAACATTTTCTTTGTCTACCTGTCTCGTTACCTTATCGATTGGAGTTTAGAAATTTAACCTCCGTAAATGTCCATTAATATAACGGGATCGCCGGCTTTGTATTCAAAGGTTTCTCTCTGAATCACGCACCTTTCTTGGCAAACGGCCGCCGAACTTTTACCAGAATCGCCTGGAGTTAATTGCAACTCCCACTGAAAAATTAACCGGTGTAATTAGGTGCAGCGTTGTTTTCCAAGTATTGACGTTAGAAAATGCATTGCAACAATGCTATGTAGAGTATGTTCCGCGAAATGCGTGGTGCAGCTTTACATAATAATCAATTAGCTTGCACAATTTGTTTCTTGTACTGTACAATTTTTTACATATTGCATGCATGCGCATGAGAAACTTTGCATATGTGGAAATCGACAGAAGTTTGAAATACGGAAACTGTACAAGAGTAAACAATGGAAATAATGGTACTTAGGAACATTATAATGTATACTGTTCATCATTTTTATGCTACTTGTCTTTAGTAGTGTTGAATATTTCTAGCAAGGTTAACAAGATTCGTTTAATTAGAGCTCGTTAACAAAATTCTAGTTGAGTCTTGAATTAGTGGTTCATAGTTCTTGTGTAAACTACTCGTGCGTACATTTTCCATAGAAATGATTGTAAACCCGAACGCCGAACAAGGTGTTATTAACCGATGACTAAAAACACTTGAAGCATTTATGCTTCATTTATTTGCCAGAAACAAGCTAATTCAATGGCATTTTTTCATTGCTTTTTCATTTTGTGTTAAACTATTGCAATTTTTAGTTCAATTAAGGTTCTGGGAAAACGCCAATTGTTTATTAAGGAGCACGTAACTGGAATTACAAAGAAACTGCTTGTTAAAAACGTCCGCCAATAGAGAATTTTGTCTTAAATCTCCACAGGTGCTATCTCTAGCTAGTATTAATGGGTTTTGATGACAACGTGGAGTTAACAAAAATTTACAACAATAAAACATTCCACGTCGAAACGTAAGTTTATGACTAGATTATAAACCTTGCAATCGCCCACTATTCGTGGGTGTGTAGCAGTCACTGAAAGATTCATAACCAGGACTATGATTGGCAGAGATAATTTTTGACAGTTCTTAAATTCTACCCCGACAAACATTTGAAAATTGTTGTACTTATATAGTAAGCTAGCTTTGCTTGGGGCTTGGACTTAAAAATCAATGCCATTTTCACAATCAACGCCCCAAAAAACCTGAATAACGACACCCATATAGATTTTTAGGCTTATTTACCCCCATTTCACCCCCTAAGGGTTTGATTTTCGGAAAATCACGAAATGCGTGTTTGCTTATTGGTTTTTAGGAGTACTCCTACGAAGTGTCTATTTAATATTATTATAAAATTGGAACCCCCATTTTACCCCTGTAGGGGTTGAATTTCGAAACATCCTTCCTTATTCCTTGTATACATCATAAAGGGAAGCTCTGTGCAAAATTTCAGCTTTCTAGGTCCAAGGGTTTGGGCTGGGCGTTGATGAGTGAGTGAGTGAGTGAGTGAGTGAGTGAGCGAGTGAGTCAGGACTTGGCTTTATATACAGGGTGTTAATTAAGTACGTATTTAAGAGGCGATTCCTTGATCAATTCTAAGATAAAAAGTTCATACAAACATGGGGCCTAAACGGTTTCCTTTTCGAGATACAGGGTTTGAAATTTAAACAATTTTTTTTTCAAAAATCTGGAAAACGCCTAGAGGGTATTGTAATGAAACTTGGTGTATGTTAGTATTTCATAAAGTGGCATTGTTTGGTCAAAATAAATGTAATTTATATCCACCAGTGGCGTGCATCGGGGCCATCTCAGCTACCTTATTTCAAAAAAATCTGGTACGCCACTGTTTTTTTTTAGTCAATACGACAAGTTTTTTAGCTTTATCCATTGAAACTATACAAAAGATGTATCTTTTATTTTTTTGATAGAATAAACATTTGGCGAGAAAAATGGAAAAATCTGTAACAGCAATTTCGTACATTGGGCGTTAATGGGACCTAAACGGCTTCGTTTTCAAAATACAGTTTTTAAAAAATGTTATTTAATAAAACACAATCTTACAATAGCTACAAAACAGTGGCGTACCAGATTTTTCTAAACTAATGTAACTGAGGTCGCCCCGATGCACGCCACTGGTGGAAATAAATTAAATTTATTTTGACTGAACAATGCCACTTTATGAAATACTATACATCAAGTTTCATTAGAATACCTCTATCCGTTTTCAAAATTTTTGAAAAAAAAATGTTTTTGTTTAAACTTCAACACCCTGTATCTCGAAAACGAAGCCGTTTAGGTCCCATGTTTGTATGAACTTTTTATCTTAGAATTGATCAAGGAATCCCCCTTAAAGTTTGTCTACGTACTTAATTAACATCCTGTATATTAAAGATAACGTGTGTTATACACTACTCTGTGACAGTTGTATGGCAGTTGACAGTTTGTACAGTCTTCAAACTTTATTGTACACAAGCCGCTACTGTAAGATAAAACGTCGCGTATCACACGTGAGTGAACTACCATTATACGCTCGTAAAAATTACCACACTCGCGCGTATGTGCTCGAGTGTCAAAACAAAACAAAATTATTTTACAAAATCGTGTTTTATGCTTTGCTTCACCAAACTGGACGTCGTACACGTAACTCAAAATGCGAGTTTGTTCAAATTCCTTTTAAAACATTTCATAAAGGTATGTACTAAAATTTACTAATGTGGAAATAAAATTTTATTATATTTAAAATAAACTCGTAGAATGTTGCAGTTGATTTTTAAATATGTTACATTTTGAATAAAAAACATCGAATAAATACCATGTAAATCTACAGAATTATTTTCTGGATATCCTTGCAGCTTGCATTCATCTAAATATAAAATAATCACTGCCCAAGTAGTTTACGTAGCAATATTTACTGATGCCAATAGTAACAACAGTTTGTACTTACAAAACAATTGAATAACCGCTTGTTGTTTAATGTTCGAGTTGAAGGTCCGTTCGTTGGACAGATCAACTTTTATGCTCCTAAACAATGCTGGAAAACAGCATTGGTTTCTGCGAATGAGTTTAGTAAACAGCCAAACACACCACGCGTTCTCACCGCTAACAAACCAAAGGGCACAACGGTTTATTTAACTTTGGGACTTATATAAAACAAATTCCACTAACTTTATTATTTTTTAATGATTATGATCGGAACACGCACGTATAAGTGGCTTTAATAGGCGTTTATGAAAGTCCAAGGCCTCCCAGTGTATCTAAGGCTTTTTGCTATATCGCCAGATTTCTTTTACGTCTATTTCCGGAAAATTATTAGCAATTCGCTTTCCGGCAATGGCATTTTGCAATTACAGAGCCAATTTTCTAGTTCTGCGATAATATTTAACACTTCCGCTGCGACCGTGCACAGAGATACGCAGAATGTTGACTGGTGGAAAACAATTTAAGACAAAATAAGCCAATTCAAGGTCGGATTTTGTTTTTAATGTAACAAAAATTATTTTTCAATGTTTCTAAGAATTGATAAAAAATATAGCGCACGAAATATATTTTATTTATAAAACTCAACGTTATCGTCAGAACTTTCGAATTCTAATGGAAATTTCCGCGTTTACTTTAGGTTTGTATTCGATAATTTGAATTGTAAAAATGCCATAACGTCGATCAATATGTTACACTAATAGCAGTTTGAATTTTAAGCGATTTTTCAACGCATTTACAAATATAACGTCAAATTTCCAAGAACTTATGTAAAAAAATCTGTTGTGATTACACGCACACAACGTTCTTTTACAGTGATCTTATAATTATCCAAAAATTTGATTTTTATTTTTAAGTATTTGTCAAAAATGTTCATGAATACACATTAAAAATGCAGTAAAAATGTCAAGTTTCAAAAAAAAATCGTTTGAGCCGTTTTTGAAGAAATCGAAAATAATGAAAAATCACAAGAGTAAACGCCATATATATAAAGTTTCAACGCCATATCTCTTCGTTTTTTAGATATTCTGCGCACACACAGACAGACTACTGAACAAAAACATGTTTTTTTTTATTCAGGGGACTCGAAAACGTAAAGATCTGTTGAAAACTCAATTTCAAATTTTTGGGGTGAATCCAATACTTCCTTGATTGTAAAAGGAAGTAAAAATAAGTAAAACACACATCTAGGGAGAAGTTTGGCCTGGGACTCTTGAGAGCCAAGGTGTCATAAAAATTAGTAAACAAAATAGGCTTCTAAACGAAAAATTCTTAATTGCGAGGAAAATGAATTAATTTAATTTTAAAATGGCTTTCCATCAGTGTTCGACGGAATATAGTAGAACTCGCTTATAACGTATCTACCAGGACTATGAAAATCTGTACGTAATAAGAGAAGCACGTTATAAGAGAAGCACGTTATAAAAAAACCAACTAAACTAGGAAAAAACTTTATTTTTGAAGTAATCACACAAAGAGCAGTACGTTATTAAAAAACCTACTAAACTACGAAAAAACTTAATTTTTGAAGTAATCACACAAACACAAGTATGTATTCAGAAACATAATATGAAAGTAGGCTAAACGTACTTACGTAGGTAATTATAATTACTTATTTAAAATAAAAACATCTCGTGTATCTGTTTGTTTCGAATTTTCATTAAATAGTGTTGTAAATAATTCTCAATTTAAGGATAAGTTCAAAATGTCATCGGTGTTTTTGTTGCTTTGTCACAATTTTTAGCCCCTTTATAGCGTCTTCATAGTTGACAATATAATCGTCTATGTGACACAAGCTTGCAACGCATGTAACCATACCTGGGTTGTGTACACTGCTACTCAAAACGTATAACTTGAGAATTTCGCATGTTTTCTTTCTTAACAGCGAGTCCGTTATAAAAGAAAATATGCAACGTACGCGACATATTTTTGGACGTTGTATAAGAAGTACGTAGAGAAAGAAGTACGTTTTAAAAAACCAAATAAACTAGGCATTCGACCTGGACTGATTTCTCAATACGTAATAATAACCGACTGATCTCTCAAGTACGTAATAACAGACTACCCGTTAAAAGCGAGTTATACTGTATTTCGATTTTTAATTGCTTTATTTTATACCGTTTTTTTAAGCTCTGGTACTGCCACTATTTTAATTATTGTTTTAATTTCTACAAAAGTGTAGTAAATTTTGTGGGCAAATTAATTTTAAACATATTTACAATAATTCAAAATTTTTAGAATTTCAAATATTTATTTCCGTTGACTTTGTATTCGTTCAAAGTTAAAATGTAAAAAATATTCTTCATATTCACTTCTGCAGCACTACTGTGACCCGTTAGGTATAGTCGTAGCAAAAAGTATGTACATAGTCAAAATTAAATGTAGTAACATTTTGTTTTTACAATATTTTCGTAAATATGTCATAATTAGTATATTATATACCGACGGACTAAACTGCGCCATTTAATCCCCAGGGTGAAGTTATTCCCGAGACGGAAGTTACAGGATCACAAATAAATCTGATTTTTCTTTTTAAAACGTCAAAATTAAAAGAGTGGCGTCTTATGGTAGCGAACATACTGGGTAACGTAGTTTATTAGTTATCACTATGAAAATTGTTTGGTCACTTTTTTTTTGAGAGTCAATTAGGGCTTTAGATATAGGTAGGTAATGCAAAAAATAATGTAAGTTATTTCTGTGTGACGTAGCAAATTCTCCATCTCTTAGATTTAGTTTTTGTTGCTAGAAAAGGTTTTTATAAATCGCCTAGTAACTTGAAGATTTGAAATTAGCGATTAGTGTTGAAACCAGTACAGTGTGTGTTGTTATATTGGAAGTTTAATTTTGATACGGTGTGGAAGGTTTTCCATATTTAAAAAGCAGCATAAATTCTTTTATTTGAAATCGGCATTAAAGTACCTCGAAATCGTCATTAAAATACTAGAAATCGGCATTAAAGTAATCCATTGTTTTACGACTTTTTTGTAGGTGGCGAGGCGACAGATAAACGTCAACCGACGTTAACATAACCTACAAATAAAACATAATGTACTCCTCGGCACTGAAGTTTCTTTTTATCCCTCGTGTAGTTTATTTGCCTTGGCCCTACGGGCCTCGGCAACTAAAACCACATTTGTGATAAAAAGCTAAACTTCAGTGCCTTGGTATACAAACTACTATTCTGTGAACTACAAAGCATATACAGTGAATTTATTTTAATGCGCAGTGTGGTATTCCCGTTTCCATGAGGACTGATTGTTACATTGTTACTATTGGTGTGAAAAAAAGTTGTTAAAAGTCGGTCCCAATTTACAAATATACCGTGTGTCCACAGGAGGACGCACCATAGGGATAACCCAATAGAATAGAAAGATCGGCAAATGCTGTGATCGCCGGCACGCGAAAACGTTGTTTTCTGGCTTCTGACTCGCCACTGTATGAAACAATATTGTTATAAATGGTACAAGAAAAGGGACGGTGGTCACAGCACTGGTTGATATTTATATTCTATTAGCATTATCTTATCTCTATGGTGCGTACTCCTGTGGACACACGGTATATCAATATGATTGTTTACAAATGATCTAATTGCTAAAGAAATATACCATTTTGGAAGTAGTACCAAATATGTACGGTATAGTCATCCACTAATAATGGACTTGCTTGTAGTGAACTCTCATTTGTAATGATTACCAAAGTCAAGACTAAAGAGCCATTTAAACATATGTAAATAAATGCAATCGGATATTATAGACTCGCTTATAATGGACTTTCGCTTGTAATGAACTAAAAGTTCATTATATCCGAACCGAATTCCGTTGGGGAGCAAGCTGAAGTGACTTTTCTGATACCTTAAAATCTTTTCGAACAGTACTTTCAGCAATGGCTGAAAGGAGCGATGCAAGTGCAATTCTTCATCAATGAAACAAAATACAAACGGTTTTAAATGACATGCAACATGAAGTCATTCATCATCTTATATTTTTTCTGGTCAAACTTGGTTATAATGCACTAATATTCTCCCGCGAAGATCATTATATCGAGGTCTACTGTGTATTGCTTGTCAATTTCCATTAAGATTAACAGAACGCAACACTGGAATACATACCCAATTCTCACAGTGAGTTAAATAATTTTCTGGGTTTTAGTTTATTGAAATAAAGCATTTCCCACGGAAATGTGCGTGCGTAGTAAAGCGATTTGCATGTTTTACTGTTGTTGAGTGCAAAACTTAATAAGTTCGTTCAGTTTTCCATATTGTTGCCGTTCGTTTTTCTTTTGGGCTAGTGATTAATAGATTTATTTTTCCTAGGGAGATTTATCATTAATGATTAATGTCATGCTGCCTTTTTAATATTTACATTTAGCTAAGCCTGATAACAGGTAAAAACTCAATACGACCCTGATCTAAATTAGTGTTCTGTTTTTGAACGGTGACTTACGCACATATTTGCTCAAATATCCAAGACAGTTCTTTGGCAAAGCAGGAAACAAAACTAGTTTTAAATATAACTCTCTCATAGATGTAACAGATTTCATTTCAATACGTAACACGTGATAGTTTGAAAGTTTATAAAAGAGCCACATTTGTGTTCAAGTTAACGGGGATTCCCAATACCAATACGCCAAATAGTCCCAACAACCAATAGGTTGCTTACCATCGCCAAATCCGCCTGAACATTTGTTTTGCTAAGAGTATTAAGCAATCGTTTTTAATCTCTTATCAAAATTATTATCTTAAATGCGACTAAAACACACCACGCACCCACAACCGACCAACTGCAACAATTCACTTTGTTCGCGCACCAGCACAAAGGTATTTCCGGCAAACTATCAACTTCAGGGTTATTGTGTTTATTCGGATCGGCGAAATGCGAAGCATCTATTTAGAGGTCTCTAGAACACTAACACTGGATGGAAAAGCGAGATTGGAGGGCACTTGCGCGATACGTTTTCATGAAATTACAACAGCGATGGAGGGGGCCCACAGACTGCTTGACCGCCCATTCGTGACGTCACCGGCTGAACGAAAGTTGCACGGATTTGAGGTTGACAGGCTGTCGCACAGATGGGGTTAATTTACGAGGGCCATGCTGCAAGTTGTGTGACACAGAAAAACTGCAACTGGCAAATACATTTTTAACAACCAGTTCTCAGATTCTCGCATGGCTGTTTAGGTCTACTATGTGACAAACGATGTTCATTTGGGCTGTTTAGGTCTACCACGTGACAAACGATGTTCATTTGTTTAAAAATGTCTTCGTAAATGAAAACATCGAAGCCCTGAATTACTTCGGCATGCCTGCTAGTGGATTTAATAGATCATTTTAGTAATAGCCGTTTTCTTTTTATGCAATAGGTTTTTTTTCTATAAATATAGTTTCTGCAGGTTTCTCCAACTTCTGTATATTTCTTCGTGGGGAAACCACACTTCCAAGATTTAATTTAAAAGTGAGTGAAATACTTTCAGAAATGTATGAAATATACTTTTTTAACAGAATATCTAAAGTATGTCTTCTCAGCTGCTGCGTGCTGTACCAAGTAAAAGTTTTGTACGTACAAAATGTTTACAACGATTTATCATAATTCGAAAAACAATAAAAATTATGAAATTGCTATAGGGTTTTCGGTTATTAAACTTCAGTAATCTGATATATAATAATCTACTTGCTCTATAAAAACAATAAATGATCTTAACAACTTGTAGTCCTACTTCCTAAAACAAATAAAGACAGTGAATACGATTGGATAACTTCGCAAACCAAGAATTTTAATAGCTATTTGTGCAACAAGTACTAAAAGTGGATGTTTATGTTTATGCACGAGTTTGCACACAATATTCTTTCTACGGCCGTAAATTTACTGTTATTAATCCATACATGTCGATTTAACAAAGGTTTGCATTTATGACAGTTATAATGTATGTCATAGTAAACAGATGGCCTTGACGGCACAGGTGACTGTTTCTGAAGCCGGTAGCTGTCAAAATTAGGTATAAAAGGTAATTCTAATAGGACACATTTTACGTTATTCATTACATTATGCTTTAATTATAAAAAAAACACTTTACCTCTAACGATATAAGGAACTAGAATAACTTTATAACCTCACTTCCAGTTGACAATTCTAAATTCTATTTTTTATTGTTGCACTATTGAAGAAAAAATGTTGTATATGCAAGTGCAAAAGTTTTATGGCACTTGCCGTGTTTTCACCCCTTTTTGCACTTGTATAAATGACTATTTTCTACGACTCTTACTAAAAGTAGGCCTTTTACCTTTTACCAATAGTTTATCTAAAAAAAACTGAAAATTACATTAAAGATCAGTGTGCTAAAAGTAAACAGCGATTTTGAATTTACGCAGTTCAACCTGGAAGTGAGGTTATAAAGTTATTCTACTTCTTCCCTTTTTTTAGAGATAAAGCATTATAAATAATTAAAGCATCATGTAATGAATAAAGTAAGAAATTTGGCAATTATTTTTGACAACTACTTGCTGCAGAAATAGTCACCAGTACCGGCTACTTATCCACTACAATTTTTTATTATGATATAAATTATAACATAAATATTAAAAATGTTAAGCTGTTAAACCGATATTTATGGATTAATAACAGGAAAGTTTAAGTCGTAGAAAAAATACCTATAGGTATGCAAATTCGTGCTATTTCATTTTCATGTTGCGTGTGCAATAAACAGTTACTTTTAGTACTTTTAGCTATTTCTTAATTTTTTTACCGACAATAAGGTTTGACTATTTACAAAACATCCTGATTTATGTTACACCTTCATGATGTACTGAAGAACAATGAAAAACTCTGCGTTGACAACAGTTGAATAATAAGATATTTAATTCCTTGAATAATTGATAACTCTCTCAATTGAAAGCTCATTAATAATGTACCATGCATAGAAAACTGGTACAGCAAAAAATCTATTTACCCGAATATTTGAAAATTTTGTTGGTGGCACTGTAAGTCTATGTCAAATTCGAGGTTAGCAGGTTAGGTTTTGCGTCAGTTTTGTCAAATTCGAGGTTAGCAAGTTCGGTTTTGCGTCAGTTTTGACACAAACTGACGCAAAACCTAACCTGCTAACCTCGAATTTGACATAGACTTACACTTTTCTATGCAGCCGATGGTACATACTACTTCATATGAATAGAAAAAAAGTAAACAGCAAGCCTTGTCGTAAATTTGTATGTCAAGGTAAGCTAGAATATCTAATAATGTGACAGAAAGCGTTTCACCCGTTGAAGGGTTAAGGGAGAAAAAAAATAGATTATTCTTTGTTAGATACTTTATTGAGGCTCAGAGTTGTTGCTCTGCTCTCTGCTTATTAACTGATTGAAAAACAGAATGCCTTAGAACTTTCAGAATGCTTGTGTTAGCATTTTATAAACATACACATAATCTGAGCTCATACATTTCCGGAGAATCGATACAAGAGTAATAAAAATGTTTGGTGACATCAGATTAAGGTCAGCGATTGCTGAATTTTGATACTCCTGTTTATGTAACTTTATTATTCTGGGAACTGCATAAAAACACCAACGCTCCCACTCAAAATTTGGCAATCAGCAAGCCCTTTGAGGAACTTAAGTAGAAAGTTCTATTCTGGGAAATTATTACTGGCCCAGTATTCACTGCATGGATTGGGGAAACCCAGAAAACCCAATCAGACCAAATTAGTCTCTTATTGTTTGTATACAAGGTGTTAAACAAAGTTAAATCCTTAAGTATGTATAAATGTTAATACAATAATAAAAAAAAATAATAATAATATTCCAATAATAAGTAAAACAAAAAAAAATTATTTCATTCCAATATTCATTCGTACTTGCTGGAACTTCGGTGAAGGCAGTGCTTTGGTAAAACCATCAGCTAGCTGTTCTCCTGTGGGAATATATTTTAGCATTATATTTTTGTTGGCAATTTGTTCTCGTGTAAAATGGTATTTTATATCTATGTGTTTGGTGCGTTTATTATTGGTTGAATTCGTGGCTATAGCAATACACCCATTATTATCTTCGTGGATTAAAATTGGGTTTGTTATTTTTAAATGTAAACTGCTTAGTAGTGACTTAAGCCATAGGGCCTCCCTTACGCCTTCGTAAAGAGCCATATATTCGGCTTCCGTTGACGAAGCGGCGACTGTATTTTGTCTTTTGGTGTTCCAGACAATTGTACTTTGCTCAAAAAGTTTGAACACAAAACCTGTTGTACTTTTTCTGTCACTTTCATCGGAGCCCCAGTCCGAGTCCACATACCCAACTAATAGTTGTTCATAATTATTATTTTTTATAAATTTTAATTTAAGTTCGATTGAACCCTTGATGTAGCGAAGCACCCTTTTTAAGCATTTCCAGAGTTCGATGTTATTTTTACTCTGGTATCTGCTTAAAATGTTTAATGAGACACATAGGTCAGGTCGCGTGCACAACATCGCGTACATGAGAGAACCAACTAAATTTTTACATGGTGCGTCATAATATTCTTCCGACTGTAATGCTTGATAATCTACTTTAACTGGTAACGGGGTAGAATTTGGTTTGCATTCAGCCATATTATATTTTTCTAGGACAGCTGTAAGGTATGAACTTTGATCTATTGTTATTGAATCTTTTGTTCTTTCAATATTTATTCCTAAAAATAGTTTTATTTCGCCAAGATCAACCATTAAGAATTGTTTCATTAAATAGTCTTTGAATTTGATCATTGTAAGATTGTTTTGTGTAACAATCATTAGATCATCTACATAAAGAATGACATAAATGTTTTGACAAATATTACCTTTATTTAGTATATATAAACAGGGATCTGCTGGACAAGATTGAAAATTTAGACCCTTTAAAACTTGATCAAATTGTTCATACCAACATCGAGCCGATTGTTTCAGCCCATATAGAGCTTTATTTAGTTTGCATACATGATCTTTAGGGGCTTGTACCCCTGGAGGAGCCCACATATATATTTCCTCCTTCAAGAGGCCGTTTAAGAAGGCAGTTTTAACATCCATCTGGTGGATGAGTAAATTAAATTGATTAGCTAACGCTAAAAGTAGGCGAAAAGTAGCTATACGCGCGACTGGTGCATAGGTTTCGTCATAATCTGAGAGGTATTCTTGTTTAAAACCCCTTGCAACCAATCGCGCCTTATATTTAGTGCTATTTCCCTGTTTGTCGTTCTTTAAGGTAAAGACCCATTTACAGTCGATTATGTTTTTGTTTATAGGTATTGGGACAAATGACCACGTTTTATTTATTAAGAGCGAATTTATTTCCTCTCTAATAGCTTCCTCCCACTGAACTTTGTCATCTCTTTCGTCAATTTCTTGGAAAGAGTTTGGAGCTTTTGTTGTTAAAGATTGTGCAGCCAATAAATAATTATTTTCAAAATCGTCCTCATTATATGTGATTGTGGGACGATTTTTGAGCCTATCACTCCTTCTTAGTTGAGGAGTGTTATTTTTGGGTAATGATACATTAGTTTGATGTTCATTTACCATGGCATCTTTAACAATGTTGTCTGACTTAGTGTCAGCTGCACCATTTAGAACTATTAGTTCATCTGATTTTACAACATCAGATTTTATATCATCTGATTTTTCAATATCAGCTTTTGAACATCCATCTGAATTAAAAATAATATCAGATTTTTTAGAGTCCTCATTTTGTCCTGATTTTAACGGTCTTGAAGTTAGAAAATTTGTTTCGTCAATTATAACGTCGCGGGCGATTATGAATTTTTCGGCTTCCACGTCCCATATCTTATAACCATTTAATTCGTAACCTACTAAAATTCCTTTAAAGGATTTTTCTTCGAATTTGGTTTTTCTTGTTTTATTATGAACATGAACCGTGGAGCCAAAAATTCGTAAATGCTTAATATGTGGTTTACGATTGTGCCACATTTCATAAGGCGTTATTTTGAACTTTAATGCTTTAGTTGGTGTTATATTAATTAAATAAGTGGCTGTTTCTACAGCTGTACCCCAAAAAGTTTTATTTAAATTGCACCAATTAACATAGATCGGGCCTTTTCTGTGATGGTTCGCATCATTCGTTCAGCTACGCCGTTTTGATCAGGTGTATGAGGTACAGTTAAATGGTAGGTTATACCTTTTTGTATGCAAAACCTTTTAAACTCGTTGGATATATATTCGCCCCCATTGTCACTATAAAGATAAACAATTTTTGAATTGAATTTAGCTTCGCTTTTGGCTACAAAGTCTTGACATACATCGAATACATCAGATTTGTGCGTAAGCAAATAGATGACCGTGTAATGAGTGTAGTCATCAATAAAAGTGACAAAATAATTTTTGTTGTTAATTGCGGGAGGAGTAATAGGACCGCAAACATCGGTATGGATGACATATAACGGTCTGCTAATATGGCTTTTGTCTTTTGATTTTGCGAAAGGTAATTTTGCTTGTTTACCTTTTATACAAGCCTCACATAACTGATTGGATGGGGTTATTTGTGAGATTAAATTTGTGTCTTCAATCATCTCATGAAGTTTTAAATTTGCAAATTTATCTCTACCAATATGACCTAATCTTTCATGCCATATTTGATAATTATGACTTTTATTCACAACATACAATTGGCGGTTTGAATATTGCTGGTTTTTATTTATTTGAAAACATATGACAAATTGTTCTCTCAATGGCTTACCTGTTAGAATGGTTTTTCCATCCTTGTTAATTTTAACACCAGCTTTATCAAACACTACTGACATACCCGTCGCTTGAATGCGCCTTAGAGACAGGAGGTTGCATGGCGCCTCTGGAACATATAGGACGTTTTCCAGGAAACCATTCACCCCTAGGTTAGTCTTCACTTGAATTGTTCCTCGTTTGGTAGCAGTAATGAATTCGTTCCGCTTTGCGATGGCGATTTTTATTGGTTGTTGTAAGTTAATAACGTCCATAAAAATGTCACTTTGATTGACAATGTGGTCACTGGCACCCGAATCAAGAATAAAAGGAATTTCACAAGCTGCTGTACACTTATCACTTGGAAAGTCTGAACTTGAAACACTTTGCATCATAAAGGCAAAACTCGCACTGTTATCAGCGTCAACATTGGTTGTTTGTACGGTCTGTATGGTATGCGGTCGATTTTCAGTATTGTTCAGCAGGTTCTTGTAATAGTAGCAGTCTTTTAACACATGATTCCGACGGCCACAATGGTCACATTTTATATTAGAGTATTTTTTATTAAAAAATGATTTTTTGTTATTACCGGGATTATTTGGTGCATAATTTTTATACTGGCGCTGATTATATTGGTTATTGGTTTGAGGACTGCCTTTTTGTTGGCGATATCCTTTGGATTTCCAGTGTTTAGACCAATCGCCGCTTTTGAAGAGTTTATTCGTCTTATTACGTGAATGTGTTCCAGTAAACAGAGCTTTTCCACTTGTATTGCCATCAGCTTCATTTTTTACTTTGACCTCATGGTCCAATAATCTCGTTTTTGTGAATGCGAGGGTTAAATTGTCTTCACTTAATGTTTCCAATGCTGTGATAACGCCATCGTATGATGGTGGCATTGTTAACAAAAGATGAGAAACCTTATCTGTTTCTTCAAGTTTAGCGCCGGCTGCAATTAATTCGGTCACTAAATCGTCGAATTGGGAAAAATGCTGGATCAGAGTGATGTCTCCTTTGAGTTTGAGGCTTAACAACTTTTTTCTGAGAGCAAGTTGCGTTGCCAAGCTTCGACGTTCATACAGGGCATCAAGGTTTTTCAAAATATCCTTGGCTTTTACATTTTCTTTGGCAAATCCTAGGAATGCATCGCCGAGATATTCGATTATCACACTTTTGGCTGTTGTCTCGTTCCTGAGCCATGTTTGCTCTTCAGCTGCATCATCAAATACCGTAGGGATGTCACTTTCAATCACTCGTATTACATTTAATTCCGCGAGCAAAGATTTAATACGGAACTTCCATATCGCGTAACGTTCACCGTTAAACGGTCTTATATTTCGTTTGTTAGCCGGAAGATTTTCCATTGTTTTTATTTATTATCACTTCACTACTCACTTCATGCACAGCACTTACAGGAAAAACAATCTGCTGGGCCCATAACCCGTTGAAGGGTTAAGGGAGAAAAAAAATAGATTATTCTTTGTTAGATACTTTATTGAGGCTCAGAGTTGTTGCTCTGCTCTCTGCTTATTAACTGATTGAAAAACAGAATGCCTTAGAACTTTCAGAATGCTTGTGTTAGCATTTTATAAACATACACATAATCTGAGCTCATACATTTCCGGAGAATCGATACAAGAGTAATAAAAATAGTTAGGCCAGCTGAAGGCTGGCCTTCCAAGAAATGTTTGGTGACAACAGATTAAGGTCAGCGATTGCTGAATTTTGATACTCCTGTTTATGTAACTTTATTATTCTGGGAACTGCATAAAAACACCAACGTCACCAAACTAAATTTTATACTTCTGTTACGATTGTACAAAAAATATTGTATGTAGGCTTCGCCTCGATGGACAATTCATGCCGCATGCCATAAACATACACCTTTTACTCTTGATACCTAAATTGCCGTTACACTCTTCATACTAACTGTTCTTATTTAATTGATTGGTGCATTATAGTTAAATTTAAATTTCGATTTAGACCGCATCGTCATTGCAAGTGAACGCCCACTTTATCTTCAGCTTTGTGTGCTTAAGCATCAAAACGAAAATGTCGTCTAGATTGATGAGCCAAAATGCGAGTTACCGTAGAAGCTTCAAATAATAAACTGAAACTAACTTCTTCTAAGTTGTAGATAGGGCAGCTTTTGCTAATTGATTTATATGGATGATATTAAACTAAGCTGAGCATTGCGGTAGTAGTAGCTAGTAGGTATAAGACCTTTAGGAAAATAGAATCTACCAGACTGTAATTTAACGGAATCCTGGGAATACACCTGCAGAAAGATTTTGGAAAGAATTTAAAAGAGTTACGTCTTTCTGACGCTCATGATTTTTCCTCAAAGATAGTTGAATTTTTATAGCTTAAACTGCAAGACAAAAACGTTCAATTTTTATTTAAAGAGAACCCAAAAAAGTAAGATAAAATAAGTGCATTAATACTGGCGGTGACCACTTTGAACAAAACTGAAGCAAACGTTTGAATTGTATAGTAGCTAGTTTTCTTTATCCAAAGTTTTCAGAGGAACCCTCGTATTTCGCGGAGTTCGTTGCGTTACGGCGCAATACGTTTGCCAGGTCAGTTCCAGATTTGCATATTAAAAATGTCGATACATATCTGAATTAGCTGCAGCGAGGGGTTGTATTTTCTTTAGTTTCTATAGTTATTCGAGGATATTGAAATTACTGAACGTGGCTTAAATTATATAATAATCGTTAGTGATGAGAATTAGGTTGGGTAAATAGTATGTATTTTGAACAAGCTCTTATACAATGCCTAAGTGGCATTTATTTGAAATTATTAGATTTAAATATCGACTTTCAGAAAGTAGTCTCTATATGTTGCATTTAGAGGATTCGCCTACCGGCTGGATTTAGTAATAACAAAGAAATTGTCAGTGTAGTGATTACTAGACCATTTAACTTTTAACTGTTAAGTTAGAATTGAAAAACAATTGAAGTAGACGAGTTTCGGTACCTGGGGGTAAAACTTGCAGTATACATATAGACATATGCGTTTTAACCAAGATACACGCGCATAATGTATAAAAGCTTCACAAATATTGGAAAACCTGGGGTACATGATCTGGAAAAATAAATTCATGAACAGAGAAGGCAAAATTAGTTATTTACGATACTAGTACGTAAAGCTAGTCTTTAGTCACGAGTGCCGCAGAGTTAAAACGCAAACCAAGGGACCCGGGGGTCCGTGAGTAACCTCTAGCAAAAACAAAGATGACCACACTGAATTAGCAGAGAAAGCTATCAAATTCCGGATACCGTTACCAACGACGTATTTATATGAGAGTGAATTTTCACATCTACTTTACTTTAAAAATAAAATAACGAAAATACCATTTAAAAATGTCGGGACAGAGCTAAATTTCCGAGAAGCAGCATATCAACCTTCTAAATCAAAAGCAGTTTCTATATGTTAATGTGGTTTTTGGATTTTTGGAGTTATATCTTTTGAATAATTTTTGTTTTCGGACTTTTACCATTTTTGGAATTGTATCTTAATTTCTTTTAAATAAATGTAGTATAAAAAAGTTCTATGCTATTTTGTATTAAAAATGTTACATTTTGTGTCTCCGAAAATTACAATTTTACCGATTTTGAGATACCATCATCTGCAAAGGGGTCTGCAGTGAGTAAAGGTTGAGAACCGCTGGCATAGAAGATGTGATAAAACGGACTAAAACTAGACTCGGAGAGTGGAAGGAATATATTACACGAGTGGAAACCAATGAATAGTTAATTTGCAGTGTCGATAAGCCACCTGGAAAAAGACAAAAATGAATTCAAAGCGGAGTCCAAAGCTGTGGATCAATACCCGTAACAATGCTCGTAGTCTAAGAAAACGAAGAAGAAAAGACAAAGACATATATAAATAAATTACATATTTAATTTGCACGAAAATAGTTCTGATGTGCAGATTAATCGCACTATATCCAACCTCACAATAAAAACGTTTGCCGTCGTGACCCCCCCCCCCCCGCGCCACCGCCTAGCTTTTAAATTAATTTAATTTTTTTGAGATTAACTGCAGTCCTATTAAATACAAGCAGTATTTTTTATATTAAGTATAGGTTAATTTGAAGCTACTATACTTTTATTGCAAGACTCGTAAGTCCTCAATTTTTAAAAATGTGAAATAATGCAATTGTTTATGCTAAAAATGTAATACTTGTATCGAGAGATCCAAAAAAAACTGTTCCTCAGCGTGCTGTGAAAATTCAACGAATGAATAATATGTTGGTGACACTGTACGTCAATGTCAAATTCGAGGTTATCAGGTTAGGTTTTCCGTCAGTGTTGACACAAAATGACGTAAATCCTAACCTGCTAATTTAGAATTTGACATTGACGTACAGTGTCGCCAACCTATTATTCATACGTTGAATTTCCACAGCCCGCTGAGGAACAGTTTTTTTTTTGGATCTCTCGATAGTTTTAAAAATGCTGAAGTAACTTTTGGAATTTCAAATACATATCTGACTAATGTCTGGCCACTTCTATTGTTTACCATAATAAAGAAAGTTAGGTGTTAATAGCAAACATGAATCACCATGTTAATAATTTGACCTGATTTTAATTTACTGAGCTTTCAGAGGAATGCTTTAAAATAATAAAAATATATTGGGTTAAAGTATTAGGTTTGTTGCTGGTAAACATTGAAATATGGGTTTCATGCTGATACAGTTTGCTACAAATATTTATTCGAAGCCATTCTCTGTGCCGTGTAGTGATATAAATTACCCAGCATTCAGTTTTAGTAATGGGTATTTACACAGGTATTTATAGCCTAATTTACAAATATCATAAAACTAACCTAACCAGTATACATAATTGATTGGTAATCGGCGGTGCTTTATTCGAATTTTATAAAAATGACCAAAGTACTGATGGGGCTATAATTATAAATATATAACAGCAATGAGATAGTATGAATAAAAACAGAATTCAATGCTTGAGTAAGAAAGATATGAACATAGAAACGAATATTTGAGTAGACTTTACGCTCATTTTAATTATGGCATATCTCAACTAAATATGCCTACTAAAATTACGTTTTTTACTGTTATCTCTTTCTTATTCAAGCATTCTATTTTGTTGTTCATGTTATCTTATCGCTGTTACATATAATTATGGTCCCATAGGTATAAAACGTTATTTATATAATTTTGTGATTTTCTATGCCTTACGAAGATTGTTTCGCAATACTATATAAGTTATATTATTTATTATTAATGCTAATAAATTAAGGATGATTTCTTCAAGTTAATTTTAAGTTCATTTTTCAAAAATGTAAATAAGTCGGCAAATAATGATGTACAAACGATATAAATGAACTCATTGATAGCATTAAATTTAAGAATCATCCCAATCTCCGGCGTCAGTCATCACAAAGTCCCTCTATTTTTTTATAAATTCAGATGGGCGTAATTATTTAATTTGATAAACTTCGGCAGCTACAATGTTTTTCCCGGATAAACGATTAATTTACCTGGGTGAATGCTTATTCAATGTTACATTTAAGCTGTTACTTTACATAAAATAATTCAGTGCATTTATATGCAGTTTATTTGATTAAAATAACACTATTATATGAGTAAAAGTTACCTTGGCTTTCTAAATATTACATATTTGATAAATACCCAGTTTTTAGTTATTTATCCGAGGCAGGGGTAAATACCCAGGTAAATCCCCATTTATTAATCCCCTATCCACTGGGTATTTACTCCACCCACATCAAGGAGTGCCGTCCCTTTTAAGGAAAACATTAATACATATATACCTACTACATTGCTACCAAGATTTGGTAATCGCTCTAAAATACGTTGCAACTATAAGTTCGCTTTTCCCTAAGTGATACGTACTTGTAACTTGTAGATATCTACTTAATGCTGCATTATCTTAAGCTTTAAGCAAACAAACCATTTCATTGATAGGTAGTGTGCAGGTCTTATCTATGAGCATTAACACTGATAACATTTCATACCGTAACAGCCAAAGCAACTCGTTGAAAGTTAACTGCAAAAAAGTTAATAAGCTTTTCGAGTGGACATAATTAGGTTCGATTGAACTAAAATTTGTCAAACTGTTGGTGGAATTGTAGTTTCACTGAAACGCTAAAAAATCGAAATTTTCGCGAAAAGGCAGGGCAGCCGACACAGTAAATACGTCACTATCGTGTAAATATGTTATAGGTGAAGTTTTACGTTCACAAATTTCAACGTGCATTGTAATAGTCTCAGTATTAAATGGCATCGGCTGAAGGTGTTACTGCCATTGTGGGAATCGTTCGGTTTTGAATAAAGGACAAATAACAGAAAGATTGACTAATAATAGTCGTAGAAGGCGTTATGTTTTGTGTAGGTTAAGACATGGATTTTAAGGTCTCCCTTTTTATATGTATCTTTTCGGTTCCTAAGATAGTCATGTCTATGAAGATCATCGGGTTATTGATTGGCATTTTTCAATAACAATTATAGAAAGCGTCAAGTAACTGTTCAGGATTGTGTATACTGCAATTGCTTGCCATAATGTATTTGTAGATTACATTTGCTTGTTTATTAATTTACGAATGGGCCAATAACTTTGATAAAATTTAATTGCAATGGAAGTTTAGACTCCTCTCAAACAGAAGGTGATGTCTGCAAAATAAACTTAAATATTTGCATTATGTACTGTACCGCGGCCTACTTGCAAGTAGCATTTTATCAGGTAGAGGATATAATAAGAGATATCTTTGTATATATGGCACGGCAAATATAAATATTGCTGTTTATACCTAAAAAGTTCAATATTTACATATTTAAAATGTGATAACGTCGGGTAGTGGTTCCCGCGTCATTTAATAAGAGAAGCTCCGATAAGAAAATTGCAACTCGAAATATCAAATATAGTATGATCAAAAATTATTTTCATCTAGCATGGCTATGGAATGGTTCCTAATTTGTGAATGCAACTAGGTTTACACTTAAAGGTCAAATTTTACATTTGATATTTAAGTGGATTGTAGTTGCATTCATATATTAGGAAATGATGAAAATAATTTTTGATCATACTATATAACAAACTTTAAAATGCAGTAGATGAATACGCATTACAATAAATAAATATCACAGTCATAAATCAATTGGTTCCATTCATAAAACGCTTTGCATAATCAGATTAATTTAAGCAATGTCGTTAAACTACCTATTGTTGTAGTTTTAACCTTGATTTTTTTGCAATAAACCAGATTGGAAAGCACAAAAAGTAACTTGTTTTTAACAAAATTGTTAATTAGTTTATATGCCTTTGTTTTCATGGTATTAGTTACAATTTTAGCAAAACAAATTAGCTATTCTGTTTTCTGGTGTAGCAGTGACATCTCTAGATGATTCTTGAAAGTAATAGATATTAGCGACTTTTTTTGGTTTGGAAGAAAGATTAGCATATGTAATCCGATGTGTTCACCTGGTATTTCTAACGATTTTTATCATTTTTTTGGTACTATACGCCCGATTGGTATTATGACAGCAACAAACGGCTCAAGTGGTGAACCCTGTGGAACATCATGTGTTGATGCGATTTGCAGCGATGGAAGTAAACACATGCAACAATTATTATTTTCAATAAATGCATTTTAAAAGTAAAATACGCTGCTTCGAGATGATGATCCACTGTATTGACATTATTTACGATATAAGGAAACGTCGAATAGTTCTCCACCGATTAGTCACTGAATTGATTGCTCAAGTGAGATTCTTAAAGTAGAAAGTTGACTTATTCTAACATTATGGTGATTAGTAGCCGCATTCCTAGTCCTTAAAATAAATTGTTTAGACTTTTAGAGTTTACCCAAGAGCGTTATTCGTGTATAACAGTGGCGCATCTATATAGATTGTCTGCAGATACTAGATACACATTACCGTGTGTACCTAGTATCTGCAGACAATCTGGATAGTTAGTCGATTCAGTAAACATAAAAACACAAATTGGCCTTTGATTTCCTAAATTTCACGAGTGTACTTCCCAAAATGCATCTTTGTCTAGGAATGTACTTAGCAAAAGTTACTAAAACAAATAGGGTAATGGTGTGACATTTACTTAGCATCCTATAACCAAAGAGCAATTATATGCTCTTTGCTATAACATAAAATCGTTGCTCTCTTTCTTTGTTTGTTCGTATCTTTGTTCGCTATCTCCTCCGAAGATACTGGACCGATGAAGTTGCACGATGGCTTAAAAGTTTGCTAATTTTTAGACTTAGATCGTAGGCCGGTTCTTATTTTCAAAAAACGTACGAAAAAGTTTTAATTTAATTAAATCCTCTAAGCAGCTGGGCTACGGTGTGACAGCTGCTGTGCTCGTGTGCTATTAGCTCGGGTGATTCACCATGTTCATATATCATTATAACGGTGCATTATTTAAACAAGCCATATTGGTCCAGGGGTAGAATGCTGGTTTGCCACACGGGCGGCCCGGGTTCGATTCCCGGCCGATGCATCCTTTTTTTAATGTATATTAATGAATCTCTCTTAAATTAGCGAACCGAAGCGTAGCTCGGGCAACTCACTAGTCTGTCATAAATGTTATGAATAACAACTTTTAAGGGTATTATACAAATACTGTGTTGGGTAGTAGTGACGTAGGTAGCGTTTATTAATAGGTATTTTTATTACATTTTATAAAAATTCAGGGGAGAATTTTCAAAAATATCTACTTCGAGAGTGAAATGATGAAAAATATTAGTTGTCGTTGGTTGTCATTTTTAAATTAAAACCTGTGTTGACGCAGGTATGGAAACCTTTGCAAAACAAAATACAGAATCCCTAGTTCAAAAATCGTATGGATAGCCCAACTTCAAAAAAATTTAAATGTTTTTGTGTTTACTGAACGCCCTATATACTCGCTCACAAGCTTCCCAAAACAGAACTTTAGTTCGCAGAACTCTCCATAAAAGACTAAGTCAAAAATCGTGGAACAGAGCAGAAGGAAACGGTTAGATTGTAAATTTCATGACCACGTTATTTATGCGGGCATTTAAAAAAATGTTGGCGAAGTTTTAGCCAAATAGTTGACCATAATATTGGTATCTATTGATATAAATTCGTTGCTGGTATGATGATTATTGTAATCAAATAAAAGCCGTTAACATACGTTAAAGTTTTTACGCACTTTACATATAATACAGAGCGATCAAAAATAAACGGGATCCCATGAAGAATATGACCACTGTCTATCTACACTGTACTTTGTAACACTACATTTGAACTACGATTAACTGTATCGTCTAATAAGCTTAGTGTTGTGCCTTGGTCAATTGACCGGTCAATTTGACCACGGTCAAAAACTGTGTGGTCAAATTCACTGTCAAATGCTCTTTTAGCCTTAAAATTGCTTATATTAAATTACACTATCAATCAACGGTTTTTTTTGTAGAAGGTCTTTATTATTGGCTGTAAGCCTGTAACTAATCAAACATTTACTGAAATTGCAAAAATGCAGGGGATTTACATATATAGCGAGGGGATTCACACAGCGACCAATGTTTCTTGGGGGGTTTCTTAATACATTTTAGTTTGTTATTATTCTCTTCTTTGCTGTACTTATGCAGTAATGATTTGTTTTTATTGAAGCGTAAATATATGGCCAATAAATGGTGTATTATTTTAGTTACCGAGAGTATAAAATGAAATAATTGTTAAAACTGTTAATTATATGCACTTATAAATACTAAACAAAAGGGTTGGTGGTAATATGATACTAGTTAACCTTGTGACTTGCTTAAACTTACAGAACTATCAATACAATTGATTAAAAAAAGGTTAATTAAAAAAATTAAAATGGTCAAATGAGCGGTCAATTGGCTGGTCAATTGACCGGTCAATTGACCAAAAAGTTGTTGACCGGTCAAAGGCACAACACTAAATAAGCTACACAACTATGCAAAAATATGCAATTTAAACCAATTTTTTTTTAAATGATACGTAACATTAACATAACATACCACGTGTTATTTTAAGACTTAAGACAATTCTGTCAACAAAAAGGATGCTACAGATTAGGCAAGTTTTATTGTTTTCAATGGCTCCCCCGTTCAAATTATTTTTTATCTTCCTGTAAAACAGAATAAGTACCGTCATTATTTTGCGAAAGTCTCAACGTGTCTTTTCTGTGGGAATTGTTATCACAGGGGTCAGGCGGCGGCTGCCTGAGGCTTGAGCCTTCACTTTTATGAATCTTACAATATTCTTATCTTTTGGCCTACTTCTTGCCGCTCTGCACCCGATGCTGACTATAAACTGCCGAAAAGTAGTGGAGCCGCTTCGATCTGGCATCAAGGCATCCGCAAAAGCAAGCTGCGTTTATAGTAGTCAGTTTATTTTCAAAATAAAAATTACTCGCCCCTTGATTAAGTATAAAATGAGAAGAATTATGAAAAATAAGTACAAAAAATGACTGATTTATTGTAGGGCCATGGCCCCTTGGTTCCTTATACCGAGCCGCCACTGATCATAAGAAGGTACGATCTACTGCTATAAATTTTCGTTTAATCACTTCAAACGCTGCACTTGTATTAACCCAATTATCAAATAAAATTGTATGATAAAATCTCAAATACATATTGCGATATGTAGTTTCAATTAGCTCGGGGATTTCCCGGGTAGTTTATCAATCCATTGTTAAAATTGTTGCGATACCAAATTATCGATAACGATAACGTCCAACATTAAATTAAATTATTGCCAAAAACATTGTTAAACGTCGTTACAAAAATTGTAACTCTGCGTTATTTAACGACATTCAAGGTTAATTAATAGTTCGCGTTCTAAATGCTGGTATTTGCGACAGCCTTGGATGCAGAACCTGCTGCTTTCAAATCGAGATTGAATTCTAGGCAAGTTCAAAAGTTGATGGGCATCCATCCAATTTCGTATTCGTTTGAAACCGTTGACAGGCAGTGACAAATTACAGTTGTTATGCGTTTTCCTGTTTATTGTAAGATTTTCATTAAGTGTTGTTTGCATAAATTACGAGTTGGCAGTTACGACTCGTGCTGCTGATAACAGTAATCAGGTAATCACTGATGGCTAGTCTATAAGCATTTCGTAAGGGTCGATTTGAACCTGATTTGAAAAGTCGACACTGCTGAGCAACGTTGCAGACCTGCGTATATTGGTTGGCAAATAAGACTTAATGTGTCAATAACCCTTGTGGTTGTGTAGTTCCTCCAGCTGCAGACATGCTTCTTATTCACGAGATTTTCCTGCAGAATGTTAGGCGTCGTGACATTTTTAGGTCCGCTTTGTTTGTTCTGCTGAATATGATTCCTGACGGTTCCTTCTATACATTCTTCATCATACGTCGTTTTGAAATATTGATTTTTTTAATTATTTTTATTTGAAAAATTATGTAAAACAATATGGTTAAGTTATACAGCGATGTCGAGAAAAAGAGTCAAGGTTGGCTATGAATAAACTATAATTTGCAAAAATTAAAATCGAAAAAAAATTAATAAAACTAAAGAAGCTATACAAATCGAAAAGTATTCATGAAAGATATAAAAAAAAATTTTTATACCCACGTAAAAAGTCTAGTTTATTTGGTAGAGTAAATGGTGGATTATCATTCTGGAGCAATTCATTTTGTAGCTCTTCATTATTCAATTGTTCAATAAACTGGGTAAGAATTTTGTAAGCATAATAAGACGAAATAATGAAAACGAATCAGCCCAAAGTCCAAGTTTAACTGGATAAAATGGTGTTTCAACAAATGCGTGGGGATTTCCGTTAGATCAACGCCTCATTATTTAAAAGTTTACACACAACCGTCAAGGTGAAGCTTCATCCATAAAAAAAGTTCATCTAAAATGTCATCATTATTGGTTCTTCTTTTTTTCTAATCCCCGTTCCCGGAATACCAACAGTTAAGCCACTCCCTACAAATGTTATGCGTGCCCACAACCAGTTTTACACGCTGCAAATTAATTAGAACGCCCAAAGTTTCAATTAAGAAAGAGCAGCTTGATTCATGTACTTGCTTGATTGTGATACGGATTTTAGAAATTGGACCAATAGAAAAACTCTATTTAAATGTTGGGCACTTCTGTAGGGAGTGGCTTAACTATTTTTGTTCAGTGTTCGGTAGCATAGATGCATTGGAAATTTATTACGTTAACGTTCTGTATTCGAAAAACATCTTGATGGTAAATTGAAATTGCAGCAAAAACATGTAGATATCTTTATCTAATTTTCTTCTCGGTACCATGCGATGTGGATGTTTTTCAGTTCAACCCAAATATTTCACAATTCAGTATCCTTCCATGGAGTATGCGGTATCAATCGAAAACGCACGGCATTAAAACAATCAAATAACATTTATTTTAAGTAACAAACGACAACCGGGATTGGACCGTGTCATTATTGAGGTCCAAGAACTCAACGTTTCGCCCACTTAAGACTCTGAAGAGTTCCGCCTCTGTCGTGGTTTACACGTTGAATTACCGTGCTCTTTTATCCCTTCCCTTGCAAAAGAGTTTCGCCTCTGGCGTGGTTTGCACGTTGAGTTACCGTGCTCTTTTGCTTTTTGTCCTGATGAAGCCCCTTACGAAAGTGGGCGAAACGTTGAGTTCTTCGACCTCAATAATGTCACGGTCAAATCCCAGAAGCCGTCTGTTACTTAATCTCTTAATTATTTTCGACTAAACCTGTGCAAATGTAAAAGTTTTAGGGCAGTAAACTTATTACATATTATCAAAAGAACATTTATATAGTCGTGGAAATACATTGTATGGACAACCAAGCTTTGTCATCGCATCTACAGTCAGTTGACATTCGTCATTCCCGCGGAAGCAAGTCAATCTGGAACAGGTGGCCAACTGCATTTCTGTAGTAAATTGAGTTAAACCCCTTTTCAAAAACAATACGGTGTCGTTTTAATGAATTTCGATGGATTTTATTGACCAACAATTCAAGGCGTGGGGTTTACCCCGTCAAAATGATTTGAGCCACACAATCCATAATATGAATAGCGGGGGTATTATAGGAATGTTTCCATCATTTCCCAATGTATGTATCTCTTAAAAAAATGAAATTCTACCAGAACATCTTGAATTTATTTCAACATTTCTTGGGGAAACTTCTAAATAAAGTTGGAAGTAAAGACAAGTGAACTTAAATTCACAGCCACTTAATCGCATATTGCAGTTTAAACAATTGACAGTCGATGAGTTACAGTGAACCATAATGGCCGCACCATAGAATGCAATTTGAACAATTGAGGGTCTCCGAGTTAATGATATCAAACCGTGATAGATGGAAGATGCGTTAGTGATGAATGATGATGCTGTTACATCTCTCTATCTTAAAGAAAGTGGAGATGCTGATATTTATATCACAATAAGAAAGTTTGGGAAGTTAACAAAGAACTTATTTTATTTGTACCATCATTTTACTACTATACCTGTACCTTCAACGATTCCGCGATGGGGCCAAGAATGCCCGTGTCGGTAAGGCCTCTTTCCGAAGATGATATGAACGCGTGGATCCGTTCCAGAAGGCTCCTGACGGATCCGCTGTCATGGGACACCACCGTTTTGGCGAAGTCCTCCAGAGTCAGCCTTTCAAACTCCGTGCTGTTCACGTAATAGTACATGTTCTTGTAGAAGACCTGCGTGCGTGTCATGTAATCCAGAAGGTTATTCAGGCGAAGTTCAAGCTTGATGCGATCGGGAAGGACGCGCATGAAGCCGGAAATTGTCCGCGTTCCGACCGCCTCGATTTCGGAGTTCAGTTCGTCCACCTTACGCTGGATAATGTCCATCTTCTGGAAGAGCTTCCTCTCCGTCTTCTCCATGAACAGCGTCGGCGTCTCGGTGAAGTCGAAGTGGTCGTCCACGATCTGCCAGGTCTTCGCCACCGCCACTATCACGTCCTTGGCGACGGAGATTATGTCCAGCACCTCGCTCACCACGATCGACTGCGAGGGTGTAAACGTGTCCAACGCGAACAGCGCGGTTACGATGAGCAAGGCGCGGCACAGCCCGGCGTTCTTCATTGCGGCTAGTTTGCTCGAAATTAAACTAGAACATTTTGAAAATAGGAACTGTTTGCAAACACGCGCTGCGTTTACACGACTTCCCGAGCGGCTAATCACAACGCGAATGAACCGATGATTAACAGCGGCCAGTCCCGCTGCTCTCCCTACTTCTAAATGTCAGCTGTCCGGTGTAAGGTTATTGCAATAAAAACGAGTTTCTGCTTTTAGCAAGCAGTCTAAGTAGTTTTAGTAGGGGGTAGGGGTTGTTTGCAACGGCTGCTTTTACATTACGACGCCCTACGCCCAATTAACTTCGGCACCCCTTTGTTGTAAAGGGTTGTTAAAAATTCCAAACTTGAACTGGGCGATCTGCAGTTAGAATAAATGCGAAAACTATGACGTTTTTAGCAAAAGTATGGGCACGTTAGCCGGTGGAATTTAATTTTTAAGTACCCAATGATATATCCAAAAAAAAATCTATGACTTAATAGTTTGTAGCCAATAGAGCACCATTAAAAAACGCCTGGCCATAACGTCACTAGCAAAAACAGCACCAAAAATGTCGCCCTCGACAACGCCCATCGGCTTCAAAAGTAGCGCCCACTAAAAATATTGGCTTCAAGAATCGAGTCTACATCGTCTTGAACAAACAAGTAAACAAAATAGTTATTTATGTTTTGAGGGCGTATTTTGACCCGCGGCGTGAAAGCTATAGCACGAGGTGCAAAGCACCGAAGGCTATAACACGATAAACTTTATGCGCGATCGAAATTTTCTTTGAAAATGGCGATCCATATCATATAGTGTGTGCCCCTTTGAATATAAAATAACAGGAAGGAGTCTTGTCTTTTATTGACCATACTTAAAAATGCGACAGAAGTCGCCATTTGCAACCTCCAAGAATGACTCATTTATGATAGTGTATTCGTGGTAGTTGTCAAATAACGTGATCATAGGCGTATCATAGGGGTATAATTTTTGCATTTTAATTTTATAAAGCTTTCGTCAACGCATACTTTTTTTTCAGATGAATGTTTATTGACTGTCCTGAGCTGCTGGCAAGATTTAACTTTCATATACCTGATATAAGAACGAGAAATGGTCTCACATTTGTTAATACTTAGACAAATTCCTATAAAAATTCACCACTTTTTGCAAGCACTTCAGCATACAATCTTAATAATCAAATCGGCTTATTCCACTGTGACTTGAAATGTTTTTCTAAGGATTTGTTTGATACTGTTTAAGTTTATTGTATTCTTAGGTTAGTCTTCAACTGTATAATAGAAATCAAGTTTGAGTTAGTTCTAAATATGAAATTGTAAATTTTCTGTAATTGGGCTTCCTGTCTGTTGGAAATAAAGAAATAAATAAAAAAATATTAAAATAAATAAATGTTTTAATACTCCAACAACTTGTTTTATTTTTATGACCATATACATTTTGCGATTGTAGCAGAAACTCGTTAAATTAATGTTAATGTGAATTAATTTACATTATATGTTTTTATTAAAAAAACAAATAACGATAATTTTTAAACGCAGCAAAACAATTATAATATAATAATAATAAATAATTATTTATTTAATTCATTTATATACATTCCAATTAGGGTTTCCAGTCCCGGGATTCGGTCCCGGGACAGTCCCGGGATTCTACCACAAAAACCGAGTCCCGGGACCACAGCCAGCCCAGGCGAAGTCCCGGGACCAAGTCAACATGCGTGCGTATACTCGATATCAGAGAATTAGAACGGGTATTCACCGGCGTCCGGCGTATTACTCATGTCTCTTGCACATTCTGCATTATTTGCGTTTTGCGTAGGCAGGAGAGGTATTGTTTCCGGTAGGTTAGAATTAAACCTGTGTGTGGTTTCAGCCACATTTGCATATCTTCTTCTATTTATGTATTTGTATGTTTTTTTGTTGGATTTAGATATGTGCGACGAAGCTGAATAATTTATATTTTTGGGTTTTAAGTGTGTTCGTTATTTGTCTGCTAAAGCGTTACAATTAGAATGAATTCCGATTCGCAACCTACCTTCATTCTACATTAAAAAAATTACGATTTGAAGTCACTATGGCAACAGTTTTATATGTTGAAGATAAACAATTGGCGAAATGTAAAGTTGGTTCCTAAACAATTATCATAATCAGAGGCAACTTGACGAAAGGATTACACACGCACTTTGCAGTTCAAACAAAAGCAAAAGATGAAGAGCGACAGAAATTTTTAGTACCAGAAGAAAGCAATGAAGTTGTAGACGAGCCCCAACACAAATTATCAGCACACTATTTAACTTAAAACACTTGTTTTTCTTTGGAAATTTCATTCGGAACTTTCACCTGTACACTATTTCTCTTTTTCGGGACCATTTTCGGGATCTTCGGGACTAGTCCCGGGACCTAAAATTTACCTCGTAAGTCCCGAAAACACTTTTGATCCCGGGACTTGGAAACCCTAATTCCAATAAGCTAACCTAATATCTTGTCTAGGCATTAATATATAAATGTGTAGAATTACATTAAATTTTGATCCTTGATAAATAAGCCCATAATATATCCTTTACGAACAGTACGCCACTGTCAAACGAAAACAACTATGCGCCATATGCAACCTCCATTCTGGACGCAAACTCATTCCTGTTGTTTTATATTCAAAGGTGTGCCCAGATTTACTTTACGTATGGAACTTTTTTGTTTTCCTTTTTTACAAGAAATCACCGTTATAGAAAAGTTTTACTTCTTATAAAAACCACAGTACATTGGAGATATTTGATATATGGTTTTTTTTTTAATTACGAAAATATGGAAATAGCTAGACTTTGAAAAATAGTATATTATTATGATACTAGTGTATAAGTACGCCTTTAAAGCACGTGCGACGAGTTTAAGAGCACGACGCAAAGCGGAGTGCTTTTAACAGTTTTAACGTCGCTAGTGCTTTAATGGCTCTTTTACACACATGTATCATACGCTATTTTTTCTACGATCGTAACAGAAATATAAAAACTTAGTTCGGTGACACTTTTTCCGTCAGATTGTGTTAGACATTTTAGGTTATGTTGACATTCAAATTTATGGCAGTGCGTGTTTTAATATAACATGTGAGCAAGCGAAAATAAAATCAAGCTTGGCTTTGAATAATTTGTTTTATGAATAATATGTTGGTGGCACTGTAAGTCTAAGTCAAATTCGAGGTTAGCAGGTTACCTTTTGCGTCAGTGTGTGTCAAAACTGACGGAAAACTTAACCTGCTAACCTCGAATTTGACATAGACTTACAGTGCCACCAACATATTTTTCATACAACAAATATTTCAAAGCCAAGCTTGATTTCAGGTTAGTATTAAAACATGCCACCAATGGCAACGTGCAAAAAAGACGTAATTCGGGCGCTAATATTGAGAGTGCTACAAAAGTCACTTTTGACACTAGAAACTGTACAAAAAGTTGTCATTTGACATGATCGTAGAAAAAAACGTTATAAGAACAAATTATTGGCACTGAAAACGTAAGTCTAAATACAATATTTCAGCTTCTTAAGTAATTAACATTACAAAATAACAAAAAACAAATCTGGTGTGATAAACGCACACAACTTCCTTTTACAATGATCTTTTAATTAGCCAAAAATTTGATTTTTAATGTTTACTTCCTTTTACAATAATGAAAGTTTTGGATTCATCCCAAAAATTCGAAATTGAGTTTTCAAAAGATCTTCCCGTTTTAGAGTCCTTAATGTTGTATTTGTAACATAAATAGCTATTTTCTTATAAAAAAATTTCTTAAAGCCAAAACAAAATTAAAGGCACTTCTGTAGCTATTTTCATATTTTCGTAATTTTTTAACATCCCATATATTAAATTTTAAATTTCGCCATGGCACTGTGATTTTTATAAGAAGCAAAGCTCTTTTACAGAGACCTTTTTTTGTAAAAGATGAAAACCAAAAAAAAATCCACATTGAATTTTAAACTTAAAAAAAGAATGACAGTTTTATGTCAACAAAAAGCATGCTACAGATTAGGCAAGTTTTATTGTTTTCAATGGCTCCCGCGATCAAGTTTATTTTTGATCTCCCTCTATATTAAGTATCGAGAGATCCAAAAAAAACTGTTCCTCAGCGGGCTGTGGAAATTCAACGTATGAATAATATGTTGGTGACACTGTACGACACAGCCCGCTGAGGAACAGTTTTTTTTGGATCTCTCGATATAAAGAACGGTAAGGACGATTTACTGGTCGAACACAATGTTTCTGACAATATTGTCCGAAACTGGTAAACCTTACCGTTCACTTCAAGTATTTTTTGGGCAATTAGAATAACTTAAACACCTATTTGTAGTAAAATATATTGTAACATTTTTTCTTTGACAAGTCAATAAAAATAGATACGTATAATAAATTTACCAAGTAGTGTAAAACTTGTTGCCATGTATGTTTATAATCTGCTGATTCTGTCACTTGTGTCAAAATTATTGACACTTGACCATTCTAGAACAATAAGTAATTACTTACTGTTCAGGTTTTGTAAATGCGACTTCCGGTCATGGAAACTCATGCCGTAAACGAATAAAAACCCTTAATCGTGCAAAAAAAAATTATCGTTATTATTAGTTGCCAGCAATTTTTTGTTATTAAGTTATTTATTTGGTGCTTTCATGTATATCTTGTAGCTTGGTAATATGGCAAATCCCTTAATTGAGAGATAGTATGCAAGAGAACTCCAACAAACAAATATGTTCGATGTTGAGCTCAAACAGTTTTTTTTATTCATCAACAGCTTTTAAGATTATTTAACATGAAAACATTTATATAATAACCCAGTAATACCAACATTTCAAATTTGTCGAAGACATTATTCTACAAAAATACAACCTAATGAAATCTTGCGAATAATAATTAAAATGCTACCATGTAGTTCTTAATAAATGTTAACTATACGTAGTAGGATATGTTGAAATTCTTCAGCAATATTGGGGTTTACCAAATTAGATAAAGTGATGATGACTTCCGCATCTTTTACAAGTTCTTAAGATAGCAAATAGGAAGTGGTTAAACGTAACTACATATTCTAGCTAACTTTGAAATCAAGATATATCACTGACAATTGGGTGTTCTCTGTAAAAACTTAATTGCACATATATATGGTATTTCATCTACTTATTTATGAACATCCCACATCGTGGCAATATTTGCATGTATAAAATTTTATTTTTGGTTGTTATTGGCCTTTTATCTACTAGAATTATGGTCTCTTCAAATGAAGGTTGTTAATCTATTCGAGGTGCAAGTAATTGCTCTTAGCTATTCTTCATAACTTTTTGTATTGTAATAATTTCTATAATTCTTTGCATAATTCCAATTTATTGTTTTACCAGTTTTTTATTGCTAGCCTACACATGGGTCGTCACCTACGTCGCTATGGTTCTATTAATTACTCTTGCCCTCTTTTATTGCCAGGTAGCTCAATAGCAATGAGGTTTCTCTTACTTTACTTACCCAATCGTGATTCAGAAAAGTCATTGTTAAAATGAACCAGAATGGTTGTTCTCCAGCATTCTGTCATCTATTTCGTAGTAGGATGAGTCTCCGATTAGTAATTCTTCTCAGTATTTCGCTGTTATTACTTATCATATGTCCTAGTCATTTTAACCTGTGCGCTTTCATATATTTTATTATATTCTTCTCATGGATTTTTTCATCTGAATTGACCATTTTGATCTTTTATTGTTGTTAGAATAAATCTTAAAATTTCACTCTCAAAGAATCTTAAATCTGTTTCTTTTCTCGTGATATCCAAAGTTTCTGCTGCTAGTTATATGATGGTTGGCATTATTGAGACTTTTTATATCCCTAGTTTTGTTCTTTTATCAATATATTTATTGCTAAGCGTGTTTCTATTTGCTAAGTAAATTTTATTTCCTTGTATGCATTCCTTTACTTTATCATTTTGAGTCTGTTGAATTAAGATTTTTTTGCTTTGGTTTTTGGTTTTTCAATCATCTCATGCCAATACTCTTGAATTTCCTGATTAATTACAGTTTTTTTTTCAATATTGATTTACTTAACGTGCGTTTTAAAAAAAACGTTATTGAGAGGGCTTAGAACTAGATTTTGTCTTACTACTGCATGTCGGTGATTATTACATCGCTCTATCCAGAATTCAGCACGCTGGGTCTTTTGAGTTGTCAGTTGTCAAAGTGAGGTTATGCATATGCAAATTATTACATCGCTCTACCCAGAATTCAACGTGCTCGGTCACTTGAGTTGTCAGTTGTCAAAGTGAGGTTGTGTACATATGCAATCCATGAAATAAGTTACGACATGACTTTCAAAAATAACTGTTTGACACAAGACCACTTGATAACGTTTTTTTTAAACGCACTTTATTATGTACTTTTAATATCAAGTGAAACAGAATTGTGTATTCTCTTGTTTTATGACTCGTGTTGTTCGGAATTTTTCTTTCTGTGTACCTTGTATTACCATTATTAGATCAGTTTTATTCCTTTTATGGCACCTTTAATTCTTCTAACATTATTTTCTGTTGTCTGAGAGCACAATGAACGTCTATAAATACAAGATGGAGTACCGTTGGCCTTATTCCTAATGATATTAAAACGATTTCATATATTAGGAACAATGCACTAACCATTCAAAAGTTTCGAGGCTAGTAGTTTCACATTTCAATATTATAAATTATAATGAACCACAGAATTTATTACCACACCACCGCATGAGAAAAAATTTCAAGCAATGTTATGCCAAAGACGGTTGATGATAGATTAATATCTAAAAAAACATAAATTTTGTATTGACAGCCAGGAAAAGTCAATACAATTTGGAAAGTACCGAGATATCAATAGTAATTTGTATACCAAGGCACTGAAGTTTAGCTTTTTATCACAAATGTGGATTTAATTGCCGAGGCCTGCAGGGCCAAGGTAATTAAACCACAGGAGGAATAAAAAGGAACTTTTTTTAAAATTCAATTTTGACAGTATAAAGTGACATTATTAACTCCAGAACAACCTTCATAAACAGTCTATGATACACAAGTGAAATAAAATTCACTAGAGAATTAAAAAAGTTTAATTCACTAGAGAATTTAAAAAGTTTTAATGAAGAACAATATATTTTTATTATTTCTACAAATATTTACATTCAATTATTCTTTCTCTTTCTAGTGTGTAATATATATATAATTACTAAAATTTAGATCAAATCGACGATGAATGAGCAAATTTATATCTTAATTTGAATATTTTGTAATTTTTTATTCAAAATTTCGTCAAAATTGAATAAAAAAAATAAATTTATAATTGGAGTAGCCTGTGATTCGTGTTATATGTTTGGCACTACTGAAGTGTATTGTCAGTTTATGTCAAATTTAAGGTTGGTAGGTTAGGTTTCGTTTGTTATTTGACAAAGACTGACGCAAAACTTAACCTGCAAATCTCGAATTTGACATAGCTTAACAGTGTTGACCCTAGGGTTTTATGGCTATAAAACTCTAGCGATTTATAGCTTACATAATACAACTGATATCAGTGTAATTATCCCTCTATAATATGTGAGTTGTGGATAAAATTATTGTTACGTTTTTACGTTCGGGCTATTTACAAAAGTATACGACGCTTCTTGTATTAAACATTTATTTACAACGATTGATTACGATTATTTACAAACACAAGAATTATCAAGGCAGAACACAAATTACTTAAACTATCTAACTATTTCTAACAACGATACATTTATTTATTTATATTGCACTTAACAGTAATGATTTATATGGTTATATTTATTTGTTATTTATTTCACTAGAGTTATATGCACACGGTTCATTTATATAGCCGCGTTTGATGAGAACTGGATGAGAACTGCCCGCTATTCCCGCTCGCGAGTATTTATATCTCACAAATGAGTCATTCTAGAAACGTCCAGACCTTACTCGAAGCTCCCGACAAAGGCATGACGCATCGCTGTATTAGTCAGCAAGGCCGCTGACGTCACGCGTCCGCAGCTGGCTCCAAGGTTGCTTCTCGAATGTGACCATCCGTCTGCACGCGTCGGGTGCATCAACCCCATGTCGCTCTCGAACGCTGACTCACGCGTGGCTCGGCCCCCAAGATTGTTACATTATTGTTGAGTTGTTGGATAAAATTTTGTATGGCACGCATGTGTTATTACAAATAGTTCACTCGAGAAATGGCCCTTCTCGGCATAGCTACCTCGAGGGCTCAACTTTTCTCTCATGGATTACTTGTAACATACCACCCTTATACCATAAATAACTATAAAACTCGCGACTTGTTAAGCAAGTGGTTACCATGGAAGTACTCTTAAAAGCGTCTTTTTAATTTTTTTGTAAAGGTGTCAATTTCTTTCAGTTCTAGAAAAACGTTTTTTGTTCGTCACATTAAAATTTGCAGAAAATGTCAAACTCTAACCATGTGTGATGAAAGTTTTATAGATCACACTAATCACACCGGTTAAAAAAAAATTGATAATTTAATTCTTCATCGGCTAAATATTTACACTTGACGATGAAAATAAAAGGAAATAATTTCATATGTAGTATTTAGATATCCAAGTAGTTTTATTGTCTTATTGTTATCTACATTTTACGTCTTAGCTCAGACTTCCAAGTCATTCGAAATGGCAGTGGCAGTGTAGAGTAATGATATGATATGATTGTATTGTTATCACGCATAAACAAGCAGTTCACATTTTTTAATATAATATCAAGCCATTTTTAATACAGTTCTTCCATGAATAAAATTGATATAAAACATTTATATGATTAATAATATCCTATACATAATTGGCTTAGGTTTAATAGTAATTAAGTGTTTTTGTTTATAGAGTATTTTTATTACTGTCAGTTATTCAAACTTGATAAAACAAACCTCTTCGTAAATAAACTTACTAAAATAGCTCAATCACAATCGTAAAAAAGTTGGCATGATTATATTATTGACACTAAACTTTCAATTACATACAAAGTGCTTCGTAACTGTTGCCAGATATTTTAAAAATTATCCTCTGTTTTTGTGTGTCGAAATTTATAATGGAGTTTAAATTAAATCACTATAACCTGTTAAACGTTTCTCTATGACAATCCCCCTCCTCATGGTGCGATGGAATTTAATACAAGCTGTAATACAACAAAATCAGACAATTTTGTGCCAGTAGAAATTAGGTTGCCTCTTGGTTTTCTACGAATAAAATTATACCCTGAAGCGGCAGTCGTGAGAAATTTTTCAGTTGTTGTTAACAAATAAAGCAGTGTTATATAAAAGTTATGAACGTTTAGTAGCTTAAAATTTTAATAACAATAATTTTGAAAGCCACATAATGAGGTATTATATTGAATAAGACACTATGACTTGTGTTTTTACATAATATGTACCATTTTTCCCTGTTGCTTAAGTAGTTGTATTATCTATACAACGAGACAGATTATAATTGGTGGTTCTCTGGACTCATTATTCCAAAACTTTGATGTTCCCTTGCCAACAGCAAAATGTAATTTAGAAATACCCACCAAAATATAATTTAAATGTCATTCCTAATAAATATAGGCTAAGCTGGTTATGATTTTTTTCTTTGGGTAAATCCTTACAGTCTGGTGAGCCATGCGAAGGATAAAGGACAATTCTCTCTGCCTGTTATGCCAAACCAAGGCAAGGGTAAAGATGTTTAAGAGTGACGGTTGCAGCTTTGGGAATAGTCGCTCAGAATAACTATCGCAACCTGGAAAACTAGATCCAGGATAGATCAGAAATAGTTAAGGTTCAATAATGTGGATTAGTAGTTGCAATTTACTTAAATAGCATGTACACCATTCTGGAAAGTGTTGGTTTCCGTGGTTGAAGCTAAACATTCGCACGCTCTTCCGCTACGGAAAATACTTACTACGGCATATTTATTTCCTTAGTTTTCAATTAAATTCAATTCTGATTCATAGACAATTTAATTATTATTCAACTACATCATGCTAGACCAAAACTTCTGAAATTGTAGTTGTAATAACGCATATGTATTTTGAGGTTGTACTTAATAATAACCTACAATTATAATAAACAAATAAGCTGGAGGCCAAGGTTTCTACAATACGTTAATGATTTTTTAAAAATATGTAATTTACAGTGATAAAGCTGATAAAATATGCAATAACTTTAACTTTTAAGCTGTTCCTAATTTTTAATAATATTTAATACTAACATATTTTATTGTTCCAGGTGGCGTTTTATGAAATTTTAAATGGCTTGTGGGTGAGGAACGGCTTGCAAATCAAGGGTCAAGCCATGACGTATATCCAGTGCAATTTTTGCAACTCCATGGTGGATGCCGATCTCTACTTGCTGCAGATATGTTGCACACGAATACCCGCCGATGCGTTTTTAAATATTGTGATAGACAAGTATGCCCTAATTTTTGTTGTTTGTTATTTTTCTCATATCTTATTTTATGTTTTTGTCGTCGTAGGTTTCACGTTAAGGAGTGGATGAGCTTGACACCCTACCAGGCACCACAAAATGCGTACTTGGAAGGCGAGCACGATACTCCCATGCTGGAGAGTTTTCTCACTTTTCTTGCAACTCTAGTCAGTGTTAGAACTAATCTTGGTAAGCCATGTCGAATTTCTTATTAATTTATATATATTAATATTACCTACAATCTGTCTTTATTGAAATAACTTCTAGTTGCCCCCCCCCCTTTTTAAGACAACTTCAGCTAGTTACATTTGAATGCATGTTCATGTTAATGTAATTATTTAAATGCTTCTTCAACATTTTTATATTAAAACTAAACCAGATATCTCATATCACAGTAAGACATGATCGCCAAATATCTGTAAATTTATATGTAGGTACTACGTATGTGTTAACCTGCACAATGATTTCTATCAAGAAGGAAACACAAAATTACATTGGAAAACTGTCAGTGTTCAGAGAAATTAACTTGTAATGAATTGTTTACTGATTGGACGGCAATGGTTTCACAAGGTTAAAGAGGCATGATCAATTGGATCTGCCAGACAGAACATAATAATTTTTGAAAATAAACCTTTAAAAATCGCTGTGGAACAAATTGGAAAGTGTGAAGAGTTGGCTTTTATTAGTGCAGGTGCTATTTACACCGCATTTGTTTATGTTGGCATTTTCAGGTGGAATAATAAATGATATGTTGCAAAGGCATCAGTTGCTATTTCTAAAACTGCTGATTCAAGATGAAGTATGTTGTTTAACATATCTTAGTATCTATTCATAATGAGTAACTGATAAGTGATTTCAAAGAAAAACTACTGGATTTTAAACAACTGTCTTTTAATTGTTTACATGTACATGTTGTATCACTGAATCATGCAAATTTGCAATCAAAAATGCTTCAATATCACATTACTTCAGATAACTATAATTATAAAGAAATGATTCATTTTCAGAGTAACAGTTTTTGAACAAGTTGTTATCTAGTACCATACTGTATTTATCATATGTGTACTTCTATAGAATGACTTCTGTGGTAATTGTGTAATTGAGTTTACATTTGCTATGCAGCTACTTTAGACAATAGACAATATGGATGAATTTATAAAAAAATAGTTTAAGAACTGTATGAAACGTTACATAAATTAGAGGGGGATATGTTCGTTTCAGAACACTCTTTGTAATAACAAATATTTTATTTATATTAGGTTAATGCATTAGCTTGTAATGTTTCCGGTTTCCAAGTCGAAAGTGCTTTGGAAAAACTGCCAGAACATTTGGAGTCAATTGTAAACAATGCAGGAGAATATATTGATGTATTTTTTTATTTTAAAAAAATTGTAAATTTAATGAAAACGATACGAATTTATGCATCAATTCAATATTTTAGTTAATTTGTAGAGAGTAAGACATTTTCTTGACATTCCATAAACAACCCACATGAAAGTATAATCGACCTTGTTGTGGTAAGACCATATGGGTAGGTTCATGCCGCATTATGATTGGCTGTAACTTGTATACATAAAATAATTACTAAATAATTTCGATTGAAGGGAAAACTTTATCACCATTAGCATCTCGACTTAATTTGACTTTGTCAGTTGCATTTCACGCAACAAAAAAGTTACTCGTGCTAGCTATTTCAGCTCTGACCCAGTTTTCTAGGTCTTCTAGTTTTTGTGGTGGTAAGCAAAATAAAAAAATCTAATACCAGTGAGTTCAGTGACCTAACCTGATCTGCTGGTCCTTAACAAGGATGTCCAAATTTATTGTTTAAATAGTGAGTAACTTAAATTATGTGCGATACTCCATCTTGCAGTGAATACATTAAGTTTATTACATTTAATAGCATTTCATGCAAAACCTTTTTGGTGTTAATGGCATTTAGGGTACCCTCCTCAAATAATTATCAATCGTAAAATGTTCGTGTAATTATTTTTAAAAAAACTGAAACCTGCTCCTGAAAATTTCGTTAGGAAAGTGGGTGTCTTGTGTTGCCATTTTTATGCAGCTGCTAATATAGCTATACGCATAACATTGTTATATGTCTTAAAATTCTTCAAACAAACTAGTATTAGGATGATGACTAAATATATTTTAGCATACAAAATAGAAACAACAATTTTTCCCCCTAAATTTTTATTTTTAATCAATCATATTTGTTTTATTTGACACTGCCAATCAACACACACTATTAGCGAATACCATGGTGCTCAATTGTCATTGACTATTTAGTGTGATACTTGATATTTACCTAAAATCAAAACACTCAATTTAGATCAACAAAATAATCGACTATTTATCAAGGCCTTCTTATATTACCCTGATCAAACTTTAATGTAAACGAACATTAATTTTTTTCTAAATTACTGGCTTCCACAGCGTTGTTTATGTTTTGTATATTTTTCAAACAATAGTTCATATCCAATCACCTCTCTGTCAGTTTAAGAATAATAAAAATTAAAATGTCAAAATTTAACCGTGGTTAAAAATGTGTCAAAATTTGATCGCTTCCGAATAATTTTGACATTATCAAAGGTGCTTCACCAACTAAATTTTATTTATTCATTTAGGAAATAATCATGCCGAATATTCCGCGTGCATGTAAACTAGCCTGAATAAATTTTTACTATTTTCTGTCAGAATGTTTTGCTCTGAAGAAATATATCTCGTAAATTTCTTAGTAAAACATTTTGACAGAAAATGCCAAAATTTCATCGGCTATTTTAATGCACTTGGGATATTACTGTTGATTATGTGAACACATATCGCTGCTCTAATTCAGTACTGAAATATTTTATAAGAATGGGATTAAGAGAAATTTCAAGTAAAATATTGTTTCTGTCACTAAAATTCACTTTGTAAGGATTGCTGCGTTATGCATTAACAGATTTCTCAGTACTATCTGCAAGATTGGAAAACTGACACTGACAATTCATAGAGGAGGTTGCCTCGTTCTTATTTAAATGCATAGTTTCAAATTTTTGCCGTGCAAAAGTTACTTGTGACGTTATATGACACGTTTCAAATTTACAAAATTAGCTGTCAAAGTAAAAAATTTGCAAACTATTTAAAAATGTATGTAACTTGTGCGTTGGCCGATTGTAAAATACTTATCATTCGCCAAAAATTAATTGAGTTCTGTGGTTGTAATCCTTCATTCAACTTGGCGTATATGTTCGTTATGAAAAACGGAGTTATTAAATTATACACCTAAGGTAAAAAAGCTCAAACTAGGGACTATTCCAGTTTCTCTACCTGTTCAAGAAAAGAAAAGACTTTGGAAACTAATAGCAATTTTTTTTAGAATTTAGAACTACAAGAGCTTGGCGAATGGCCAAAAAGCCTAAAGCTAGCCACTCCCATTTTGACAGTTACACACACAAATTCGCAGAAAATCGTGCAAATGATTTTGACAATATCATCTTGGGTAATAGAATGGTCATATGGTGGACTGATGAAGCCTACAGACGGTTTTTTCTTGATAATCCAAAAATTACACGAGAAATGTAATAATAACGTGTTTGAGGGCCTAAGTAATGCCAGGAGAATTAAAAAAAACTATTCTACGAGCTCAAATTTAAATATCCTGGTGTTGACGATATAATAATTACAATGTTCCTTAAACAGTGTTTATACATCAAAATGAAGTTTTTAAATCGTATGTACAATTAACAGAAAAAACATAAGTTAATGCAATAAAACTTTGGTTTAATGAGATATAAAATTAGAATAATTTTAACCTAATACCATCTATGTATTTTATTTTATTTTTATGATTTACTATGATTATAAAATTAAATTTAAAATTACACAAAGTAATATTCAAACATATGGAAATTTCTTGGGTTTTATGACGTCACGAGTTACTTTTCCCTGCTTTCCGCACTTGAAATTTTTTCTTAACGAGGCAACCTACCTACGAATTGTCAGTTTTACCAACCTTGATCATCTGGATAATCCTATTTAGTATAAAACAACAGAATTATGTCAAATTCTCGTTTTTTGACAATTTAACTGGTGTCATTGTCAACCAATAGCAATCTTCAATGTAAAAATAAACTACCAATCGAACGATTATTTTAGTGACAATTTTTCTATAACTATTTTTTAATGAAAAATAACTTGAATTTTAGTTTTCGAAAAGTTTTGTTTGTAAAAATGTTGCTAGGATTGGTTACTATAGATACAATTCAAAGACCACTATTTTTGTGAATTTATAATTTTAGTGTGAGGAGTATTTTTATTGACGATTTTCAATAATTTAAAAGTTAGATTGTCGAGACGAATAGGACTCTAGGTCAAAATATTGCCGACAGTTTTTGCTCTTCAGATGATCTCGTTTCTGTTGCTTTAGAAAATAACGACTCGTGCAAGCACTCATCGTTATTTTCGTGGCAGCAGAAACTCGTATCTGAAGCGCAAAAATTATTGTCGGCAATATTTTGACCTCCCGTCCTATTATTACTGAAAATATTTCAGCATAGAATTAGAGCAGCGATCTGTTATATAATTAAATGAAAAATTTTGAGTGATACGACTATATATCTATTTCAAGGTTCCATTTAAATGTAAAAATTGAATTACACTTAAATCATTAATGGAATGTGGATAATAATACATATATTTATTTGTGCATTTACTTTCATATAAATCCATAAAAATATCTGAATGCCATGAAGATTGTGATACGATGAATTCTCAAAATACTACAAACCAATTAGGGTACTGAAGTGTATTGTCAGTCTATGTCAAATTCGAGATTAGTAGGTTAGGTTTTGTTTGTTGTTTGACACAGACTGACATAAAACTTAACCTGCAAATCTCGAATTTGACGTAGACTGACAATAGACTTCAGTACTGCCAAACGTATAACACATATCACAGCCCACCCTAATTGGTTTTTTTATTGATCTATTGTTATTTATAGGATTGAGAATCAATAACGATTTTTGCGTAATGTGTTTAAAAAAATTAAAGACGAGATTGTTAGTTTCTGTAAGATGTGTAGAACAAAACAAATATTAAATTTGTTCATAACATTACTGGCATTTAACTTAAATAATGAGCATGATTCCCACATTTATGTTAATGTAGAGTTTGTCATGTGTGTCATGTCTCATAATAATACATACAGTTTTGCATTATTTTTTAAATTTTTGTTTGTATATTTTTTGTTATTTAATTAGCCACATATACACTTTTACAGTCTCTTTGATTTTTTTATACAGGATGATTTTAAAATGTTTTGCTAAGCTCTGGTATATTATTCTACACACTCAACTAATTCAAAAAGTTTACATAAACACGTGTTCGAAAATCAATGCTTTTTGGTGTTATGAGTGATTTTTATATCTAAGTGACTGTAATATACAGGGTAGGGCGGAATGGAAGGGCGTTTTTGAAATGAGAATAATTCAGCTGTTTTTTAACTTAACAAAATTTTAATTACGAAAAATGAAAGCTTAGATGTTACCATTTAACAATGAAAAAGTGAAATTATGTTCTGAAAATTATATCAGGCAGATGATGTCCGTTTTTGCAATGCACTGCAGTAGTTGTTCCTCAAAGTTCCGCATCACCCTCTTACAAAAGTTGATGTCAATTGCCTTAAGTTCTGTTGTGAAGCCGATGTCGTCATTTTAAAATTATCTACCCATCAAGTGCGGCACCCTTGATGAACTTTCTTTTTGCTCATTCGGTATAAACAACATTTATACATTAAAACTGAATTTTTGAGATTCAATAAAAATTATATATACAGTCAGACCTCGCCGTTTGCGGGGGTTACGTTCCAGAAGAATGCCGCGAAGCGCAAGTAAACACATAAATGATAAAAATGGGGTTAGGTTCCATTAACTAGATTTATTTATACTATGCAACTTCAAAAAATTCAAAAATACATAAACGTGCTTCTACAAACTGAAATTCTATACGTAACATAAGTCTGCCACTTGAATCTAGAGCTCGAATGTCCATTTGTTTATTCAAGTTATAATTTTACAATTTATTTCTGGGCCAATTTGATAATAAGAGATTCAAAGGAATAGGCTCGATAAGTGTGTTTACAAGTTTGTGATAAATAATGTTATTTAGAGGTGTTCATGACATAAATGGTCGGTCTCGCTGTTAAAATATTCATATTCATATTCATATTATTTATTGATACTTTAGCAGTGTATATACACCATCGTACAAGTCAAAACAGCTGAAACTACACGTATACTCTTACATTCTAAAACAAACAATATACAAACAATAAACAATAAAGAAAAGCTCATCAAAACGTTGACGCTTATGGCATATTATTCATTAGTAAACAAATTTTTATGTTAACGTCAGATTAGTGGCCTTCATAAGACCGGCTATTAGTGTGTGAAAGTTGAAACAGCTAACGTTTGCAATTCCATCCGCGAACGGCAAAGCAAATATCCGCGAACGGCAAAGAAAAGGGAGCACAAAGGTGCCCCGCGTAAAATCAAATCAGAGAACCGCAAAGTCGCGAACGGCGAGGTCTGACTGTATATATATTTCAAGATTTCTTCTGGGTACACCTGTCTGGAATAGATTTAGTCCATTCATATAAGCGAAATTAGAAAAAAGAAATTATAAAGTTTTGCCATTTGGAGGTTATACACACCAAGTCCCAAGTGTTTGCTTCACCCCCAAAAATCACCCCTAACACGCACTGCGGTGGTTGAAGCGTGTAAACATATAAACCGTTCAATAGTTATTTTCCCGATAGGAGGCCATGTTAGGGTGATGAATTTCGCCCTGTAAATATGCTGTCAGTCATTAACAAAAGTTAGGTTATGCCCATTTTATACAAAATGATAATTTTATGTTAATGTACAAAACGTGGTTGTCAGATTTGGTTTTGGATTTTATGCCACTTTTATTATTGGATAAGATAAATTTCATGAAAGACAATTTGCTGATTCTGAATACGTTTCATACTTTGTTGAGTAGCCATAATGGTATAATGAAAGTCGTTTTTTTTATTGTAGTTATAAATATTATAATTTATGTATTTTTTTCAGTATAAATAAATAATGCTTTTATAAGTCACTTTAGGCCCATTACATAACAATCTGTCTCCATTCTCCCTTATTCATGATTTTATTTCTCCAGTCTTCTATTCCTTTCCTTGCTATGTCTTCCATTACTGTCTCCTTCCACCTATTCCTTGGCCGCCCTCTTCTTCTAGTTTCTTGCGCTCTGCGTTCCAATACTATCTTAGTAGCTCTTCCATCTGCCATTCTCCAAATATGCCCAGACCATCTTAACCTTTGAGCTTTAATAAAGTCTACTATACTTGGCTCCCCATACTTCTCTTGTACCTCTTCGTTTGTAAGTCTTCTTCAACCATCCTCCGTCCGAGTCCTTCCAAATATTTTTAGCAGCATTTTTCTCTCCCACCTACTTATCATGTCTTTATCTGCCACATTCATCGTCCATATTTCATTCATACGTAGCTGTGGGTCGAATTACAGTCTTATAAGTCGTAGTTTTGCATTTCGCGACATTTGTTTTGAGGACATTATACTAGTTAACGCGCCTGCACATCTCGATGCTTTTATTACCCTTGATTTAATTTCTTGTGTGTAATTTAAGTTTTCAGAAATTAATGTTCCTAAGAAAGTAAACTCCTTAACTCGTTCTATTCTCAAATCTTAATTTTACGGCATTATTATTCGTTTCTCCATTTTTTCCACTACTTCTTTGTTAAAGTTGCTGAATATTGTACAGAGGAAGTTGAAAAATGGATTTTTTAATATGGCCACAGAAGAAAATCGCAGGGAGTTAAGTCACAATACCTCAGAAGCCACACTGTAGACATGTTTTGACTAATAACTCTGTTTTCGTAAAACTCTCCAAGTAAATTAAAATTTTCTTGTGTTGCGTAAAGTCTTGCCCCATCTTATTGAAAGTAACCCTTTTGTAATTCATCGTCACGTAACTCTTCAAAAAACGGCGACAAAATTTTAGTACGATATGGTTATGCATTTAGCAAACCTACAATTTGAATTATTAAAATAAAATTTAATCTTTTTGCTGCACTTAATTACCTTAAAAAATATAGGACCTATAACTCTTCTTTAACTAATTGCAGTCAGTTTCACTGAGGTCTGGCCTGTCGGCTTTATAATGCCTGTAGGCCTTCGTAATTTGTAGTTTTGTGTCACCTTTAATGACTTTCGGCTTTAGTATTACAATTTGTTGACAGATAGGTATCCATGACGTCGATGTCCATAAATATTATGTCTAGTGGCAAACAAAGTATGAAAGCACTGGCAACATTGCACGTTTAACCTCAAAATGTCAAATTAGACACTTTCGTGAGCCTCCTGTACATAACAGCTGGTTCTGACAAAGTGTCCGAAAGAGATTCTAGGGAGTTTTAATTTTGTTAAACATAAAAACAAAATTTCATGTCTACCTACTTGGCAAATAACTATTGAACTGTTTATAGTAAGGAAAAATTACTGAAGCAGGACATTTGGGCGCCAGGACTTTTGGGCGCTGGACATTTGGGCGCCGAAATTTAAAAATAGTCCACGATTCCTCTGTTATTTATCGTAAATATGATTTTTTGCAAGCAATTTCAAATGACATTGTTCACGGTGTAATAGATTTGATATACAGTGAAATCTCCCATAACCGGACACGCACGGTGCCACAGTTTTTGTCCGGTTATTAGAGGCGTCCGCTTAAGAGAAAAATCCATTTTTATGGTTAAAAAACTCGTATTATGCAAAGGTATACGCGCTAACAATTAATAAGAATAATAAAATAATTGAAACAAAGTTATGTAATAGTTGCTACAAAATCTAAAATACTCGTTTGACGTAATGGTTTTTTCTGACTGCTTATTATACTTTCCGCATGTATTTCTAAATATTTTGACAGTTTGAATACTTTAAAGTCGTTACTTTAGCAAAGCATATAAAATTATTCACTGTTAATGCTTCCGTGTATGTATTGATTACATTCTCACAAATTTCTAAGTTGCCATCGTTTTCTAATTCTGCCAACTGCATATCAACGGCAGCTTGTTCACCTGAAATTTCGGTTACATCATCTTCCAGAATTATTTCTTTGTCAGTGTTTATAAATTCGTCAGGGTCGACGTCTTCGATTTCTGGAATATTCCTATACAGTTCAACCATTACTGATAAGGGTAAATCGTCGTCTGGTTCGAATTGATTACAGTGGCGTAACTTGATGCCCGCCGGCTCCGCGGTCGCGGGACGGCCCTGGGCCTAATTTTCTTGTTCTGTCTTTCCATAAAAGCAAGCAGGAAACATTTTTCCAATTTTTATTTTTATCAGAATGGGCTGCCCAGGTAAAAGGCAAAGTAGTTTTGAATTATTGCAGGCCTCTAAAATAGGGCGACATGGTCTGTTTTGTAATATCGTGCATAGAGTAATGAAAGTGTCGAATTTCCTGCGGTCATAACGCTGATTTGAGTTGACTTAATACCGCCCGTATTGCAAAAGAATTCGATAAATTAACAACATGATCATTACATGTTGGATTTATGGATTGTTTTGACGCCATTAGCTGGGCCTGCATTTTGAAGTGTCCGTACAAGAGAGATTCACAGTCTAAAAATTGTCGAAAAATGGTGTCCGTGTCCGTTTAAGAGAGTGTCCGTTTATTAGAGAAAATTTTATTAGTAAAGTTAATGCAAGCAAGTTGGTTCCCAACAAAATGTCCGTGTAAGAGAGGTGTCCGCTTATTAGAGGTGTCCGGTAAGGGAGATTTCACTGTAGATGTATCTATTTAAGCAAATTTTCAATTACTCCACAAAATGTAACACAATCAACTTACGGCTTAGGTAAAAATGAAAACTTCTGCATTTATAATCTTAAACCATTCCAGAAAATTAAAACAAATATCATCGTTATAGTAATTATTTATTATATAACAAGTAAAATCAGGTTACAGTTATTTAAGTAGTATACATATAGTCACATAATAAAAAGTAGAACTACAATATAATCTACCACAATTACAAGAAGACATTATGTGAAATTATTAAAAATAATTAAGCGCCCAAACGTCCGGCTGTTAAAAGTATGGCGCCCAAACGGCGGCGGCCAAAGGGCGGGGCCCAAACGGCGGCGCCCAAATGTCGCGTACCGAAAAATTACAGTTGGCAATGACATTATTCAAGTCAATTCTACCGATCTTTTCCAACGAATCATATGCACTATCTATTCTCCAGCGGATTTGCACTCTTGTTTCAAGCATGAACTTCCTTCTGTACCTTTGTTTTTATTTGACAACAATGGTATGACAAGAAAAACGCTTATTGCTCGAAATCCATTGGAGAAAGAGGAATCTTTTTTGTGGAGAACTTTGTAAGGAACATTTTTAGGAAGTATAAAATTTTCTGTGACCAATGGTTTCTGAGAAAAACGCTAAAAACTACCGCAGTGCGTGTTAGGGGTGATTTTTGGGGGTGAAGCAACCACTTGGGACTTGGGAACTCTTTTGTTTTTGCAAGCTCTTCCATTGGTGCGTATAACCTCCAAACGGCAAAACTTTATAATTTTTTTTTTTCTGTTTGACCATTATAGTTCTACTATCAATGGACTAATTCTATTCCATTCTAATATTGAATGTTTCAGGCCTGTCAGAAACGGCCCTCAACAGACTCGAGATGATAACCCTTCTCTGCATGGGTGATAAGACTCATTCTCAACTGATGGAGCTCATGCCCGAAAGATGTGGAACATCACAAAGTAGAGACTTCGAATCTCTGCTAGCAGAAGTGGCAGACTACAAAGCCCCAGCCTTGGAGGCAACGGGCAACATGCAGCAAGGCATGTATGTGCCCAAAGCACAAGTTTGGGAGAAGCAGTATGACCCAATTCATGTGCTGTTGCGTGCTGTCCACAGGAGGGACTTCCAAACGTCTATGGATAGATACACCGATTAGTAAGTATTGGGAGTTGTTGATTTTGTCAAGTGTAATATTAACATTACAGTGCAAGACATGCGAATAAGTTAAGACCGGGTACCAGTCCGTGGCCCCCATTTCGTCTACCAGCTGACTGCGGTGAAGCCTACGATGACCCTCGTAATATCTTGCAGTCAAGAGTTTTTCACGCGGTGGTTTTAGTGGTGCTATACAAGGCTGTCACGGGACACGTTTCAGAACATGTTATGGCTCTTATCGTATTTCTCTTGGAAATGGCTGTAGTGACGTGTGAAACTAACCGTGATGATGAGGTTTGTCTGTATTTTCTTGGTTTGATTTTATAAAAATTTTATTGTAATAGGGATCGAAAATGTGTGCAACCAACAATCAATCCCAGCAAAGGCTGCTGAACGACATGGATTTATCAACGTGGTTCACATCCGATTCCCTAACAGAAAACCTTCGTACTGTTATTGGCAAAGTCGTTCTAACCCCCGAGCCGGAAGTCTCGCCTATTACTTACAGCTCAGACAGCGATATTGAATGGGAGGGCTCGGAAGCCGACAACGAAATGTCGGACTTGTCTGCAGAGGGCCCCAACACTGTTCTTATGCTGGAAGAAGCTGATTGGAGTCAACTGCCTCAACCTGGAAGTGACCTTATGGTATTGGTGCCCCATACGAGAAGCGACGATCTTCCAACCTACCAGGAACTTGCCTTGCCACACAGCCATGGGTCTCATGTTGGTAATCAGAATGTGCTAGCGTTGCCACCTCCCAGCAGCACAAATACTGCTGCAGACACCACCTCCATGGCTGTTGCTATACCCCACGATATGAGCATGGTTCGGGCAGAAACTGGTTAGTAATGTCTCATTGCACATATTCACCTTATATTAGTTTTACTTTATTTTCCAGAACCTGCGCCGATCGAAAGACAGCCAGCACTGCCCCCAGTCGTGCAGCATCCAGCAGTACTGGCTGGTAACGAAGTCGGTCGACCTCCTACATGGACAACATCCAGCAATGCCACCTCGTATAGTCTGGTTATGCCTTCAACTTCAGGACATCGAAAGACTTACGTTTATAAACGACGACCTGTCGAGGTAATTTGCTGGCTTTAGAAGCCTCGGTACTATTTGGTCTAAAATTGTACATTTCAGGGTTCTAGCACTAGTCCACCAATGGTAAAAGTTAATGAAAGTATAATTTCCTTGCTTCTGAAACTCCACTCGCACCTGTCTGGCATGCCAGACAGTTACAATCCTGAGGAAAGCGAAGCTGGCACCAGCAGCAGTGACGGCGACAGTCTCGTAGGCGATGGCCCATTTTTCATAGGGAAGCTGCTACGAAAAATTGCTGCTTTGGATAGCGCTTGCAAGGATTGTATACAGGTAAGTTTTTAAACTTCATGTACTTGTTGTGGTACTTCTGTATTTTTTTTAAATTAGTTTTTCCAAGTAAATCAACGAATAATTTTATTTGAAGGAAACTCGAAGCAAAATTTGGCCCCCACAGCCGGAATGCGAAGAGGAACAAAAACGGCGCGAGAACAAGGAGAGGGAAGAAAGGAGAAGAAGAGCAAAGGAGCGACAACAGAAATTAATGGCAGAATTTGCATCCAAGCAAAAGCAGTTTTTGGAGAAAATGGAAACGAATGAGGACCCAGGTGGTACGTAGTCCTTGAAATTTTATTAAAATTGCTTGCAGCATACATGGCTTATTATATATCTTCTACCTAGTACTACTTCTATCTTTTTCCATGGTTCTACCCCTTTTTTTATTATCTGCTTTAACTAGTTGCCTCATATTTGTGTGGTTGTAAATTTGCCCCACTTCTTCGTACGTTTTTCTTTCTTATTAATTTTTCCATACTTTCACTTTCTTCAGTTACCCGTTTTACATTTCTCTCTTTGTAAACATTTCTGCATTGTTTCATTTTTCAGGCATTTTTTCATTTTCTCACACTTGATTACTAAAATTACAGATTCTGCTTTGGGGTTCTTCACTTCTTGGTTTTATAATCCCACTTGTATTTCACTTTCTTCTGCTTCTGAAATTTTCTTTTTCTAATTCATTTTTCTTTCATTTGACACAAGTACTACATATGTTCTTCTTAGATATGGAATGGTCTAACGAAGAAGTTCTCGTAAGCAAACAAGAGTACGACTGCGTTATTTGCAACCAGAGTACCGCCAGTACTGAAGATAAACCTATGGGTCTAGTGGTTTTAGTTCAAGCCACCAGCGTTGTTGGGCATCGGAGACGTCAGGGATACGGAGACCGAGTTGTCCTACCCACCTGCGACGAAGAACGAGAAATATTCCGAAAAGACGACACCCTCGCATCGGAATTCGACCGGCGAGTGGAAGAACTTAACCAACATTTCGATCTTGTAAGATGCATCGTTTTTAACTAGGCTTTGCCAACTAAATATTTTGTTTACAGCAATCGTGGTTGCTATCGATTAACTTAGGTTGGGAAGGGGGTGTTCATGTGCAAACTTGTGGCCACCACCTTCATCTCGACTGCTTAAAAGCATATCTACAGTCACTCCGTTCTCAGCAAAGTACAAGGCAACAGAGCCTAGCACCTGATAAGTATGATATTTCAACTACTTTTTGTACATGTAGCTAATTCTGTTTTTTTCAGAGGGGAATATTTATGCCCCCTATGTAGACAATTAGCGAATTCCGTACTACCTCTTTCACCTCAGCTGGGCGATTGCTCCCAAATAGTCCGCTCCCGACCTGCAAACATGTCAGACATTTTGCACGAGCTTAACGATTTCCTGAAGGAAAACAAACAGGCTCCTGTGAGTGACTGCTTTTGTTTTTGATTAGGATTTTTTATGCGTTTATTTGTAGAGCACATCAACGTTGTCAGAAGCCATGGGCAAGGCAATGGAGGACATGACCAGCAGCACCCAACTGAAGCCCATATTTAAGCCCAAGAGTGACAAACCGAGTTGCCAAACTTTGTTCCTATTCGTCACGTCCATAGCTCGCACGAACTTGGAGGTGGAGCTCGTCCAAAGAGGGGGAAGTCTTGTTTCTGTTACCGGTGAACCTGCCAACCCGCTTTTACCAAAACGAGATTGTATAGGTGAGACGCTGCCGTAGAAAAATGTGATTATTTTACTTAACAGAATGTTATTTCAGTACCACTACTACATGTCCTTGCCGTGCACGCAAGGGTGTTGGCACTTTGGCCAGCTGGAATGACGTTTCAACAGCTCTGTGGTTTGCCTGCGTCGCCTCCAGCTGCTAATGCCTTAGCCGAGATAGAAGATGAAGTCCCTTTGCTGCTTAGGGATCCTATAGCTCTCTTACTGCAGTTTGTGCTGCTACTGCCTCTACATCTAGATCAAAGTGAGTGTATGAAGTTGATATATAATAGCAAGTCTGCAATAGATAGATGAAATTGTATTGTTGGTAGAATTTTAATTTTAAACATAATTTGATTTAATATATTTTCAATACCCGTACTATTATGTTAGCTTTCAAAGTCTTTCTTGTTTTTATACATGAAACAGCTAATTTGAATACTTAAGTAGATAAAAGTTATAACGGTATAAAAACGCCTTTACGACCAACTAAAATGGCCTCACCTAGAGCTACCAGTTTGGAAAAGGCTAAATTCAATGTTAGGACAACGCGCCAGTTTGTAACATTACAAAACTGTATTTACGACAAGCCAAAGAATGCTAAACGACTAGCGTGTAAGCCAACTCAAAATCGGGAATGAAATACATATGACCGCTGCCCCAGCCCGTTACAAAGAGTTGCTGAATAACTTCAGTGGAGCGAGGGGGGGTTAAACACGAGATGACACAGAGCAACTACCTAATAACAGAAAAGCAAATCTTAAATGCTAAGGCGCCACCACGATTCCACAGGGAAAAATGCATAGGTGAACCCACCGAGGAAAAGTGGCTACCAGTTTGGAACAGGTTAAATTCAATACTAGGACAATGCTCCAGTTTGTAACGGTACAAAACTGTATTTACGACAAGCCAAAGAATGTTAAACGACTAGCGTGTAAGCCAACTCAAAATCAGGAATGAAATACGTATGACCGCTGCCCCAGCCCGTTACAAAGAGTTGCTGATAACTTCAGTGGAGCGAGGGGGGTTCAACACGAGATGACACAGGGCAACGGCCTAATAACAGAAAAGCAAATCTTAAATGCTAAGGCGCCACCACGATTCCACAGGGAAAAATGCATAGGTGAACCCACCGAGGAAAAGTGGCTACCAGTTTGGAACAGGTTAAATTCAATACTAGGACAATGCTCCAGTTTGTAACGGTACAAAACTGTATTTACGACAAGCCAAAGAATGTTAAACGACTAGCGTGTAAGCCAACTCAAAATCAGGAATGAAATACGTATGACCGCTGCCCCAGCCCGTTACAAAGAGTTGCTGATAACTTCAGTGGAGCGAGGGGGGTTCAACACGAGATGACACAGGGCAACGGCCTAATAACAGAAAAGCAAATCTTAAATGCTAAGGCGCCACCACGATTCCACAGGGAAAAATGCATAGGTGAACCCTCCGAGGAAAAGTGCTACCAGTTTGGAACAGGTTAAATTCAATATTAGGACAATGCGCCAGTTTGTAACGGTACAAAACTGTATTTACGACAAGCCAAAGAATGCTAAACGACTAGCGTGTAAGCCAACTCAAAATCGGGAATGAAATACGTATGACCGCTGCCCCAGCCCGTTACAAAGAGTTGCTGAGTAACTTCAGTGGAGCGAGGGGGGGTTCAACACGAGATGACACAGGGCAACGGCCTAATAACAGAAAAGCAAATCTTAAATTCTAAGGCGCCACCACGATTCCACAGGGAAAAATGCATATGTGAACCCACCGAGGAAAAGTGGAAGCATAATGGATTCACCTTTCAAAGTATAATCTTGGCAGTGTCCTGGTGAGCGAGCCAAGTGCAACATCATTCGACCTACCTTTTGAAGAACTTACTTGAACAGCTGGCCAAACTCCTTTTAAAACTGTAAAATACATATACAAATCGTATGCGCAACATCATACGAAAACCGCGACTAAACAAACATAAAATGTATTAGCAAAAATATTTAAATAGGTAAAAGTTATATAAAAATGCAAAATAGGTTAATAAAGGTTAACTACTTAAATTGCGTAATGTCTTAATCTAGTAATTACGTGGTAAACTTGACATCAAATGCAGGAATGACTTGTGAACGATATTAACATTGAAATATTCAAAACATTGACTCAATTAACAGCAATGAATTAAACTGACAGATAAACAACTATTTTTAATAACCATTTTTCCTATTTTTTAAAAAAAATAATATTTTAGGATAAAATAAACCGTGTTACGATATACGTAACGTTATCTGCTTTCTACATTACTCGAGAATTTTAAAGAACTCGCTCCTAACGTCGCTCGTTCATTCAAACTATTCTCTCATAATGTGAAAAGCTTGATAACGTTACTTGAATCGTAAAGATATAAACAATACATGTTGCAACGACAGCACTTTGGAAAACACTCTGTACAAATTGAAATTCACACTATAAAGGTACTGCAATATTACGATATCTTTAAGAAGCTTGACTTAGCTGTAATCGATGTCCTATGCTATGACAAAACCAGATAGACCAAATGCTTATGGAAGAAAAACACAGGAACATAATGCAAAATATAAAGAGCAGAAGAGGGGCAGAAATGGACTCGGACCATTATATGGTACGCGCATTAATTAAACAAGAAGTGACTCAAAAGAACACAGAAAAGGAAAAAGAAGCAAGAAGATGGGATATAGAACTATTAAAGATAGAGGAAAACGGAGAGAAATATGAACAGAAAATAGGAAAAGCACACCAATCACAGGCGTTAAATGAAGAGATAGAAAGTAATTGGGAAAATATAAAGAAGGCAATACAAACAGCAGCAACATGGATCTTAGTAGGAAAGGAAAAACCCAAGAATATATGGTTTGATAAGGAGTTGAATTAATGGTAGATCAAGTAAACCAAACAAAAACAAAAATGCTAAAGGATAAATCTACTGAAAGTGTCGCGGAGTTTAAAGAAGTAAGAAGAGAGGCAAATTAACTATACAGAGAAAAAAAACGAAAGCACCAAGAGGAAATAATATTAGGTTTACAGAAAAGTCACAGGAACAAAAACACTAGGGAGTTCTACAGAAAAGTAGGTATTACAAGGAAAAGCCACCAACCGAAAGTCAACTTATGTAAAGATAAAGAGCGTAACATAATAGGCGGGAAAGAAAAAGTAACAGCTAGATGGAAAGAGCACTATGAACAAACCTTAGGTGGAAATGAAGAAGAAGGACTACATAAGACAACTACAGAAGATGGAGAACAAAACCAAGCGACAATAGAACCACCGCTTTGGGAAGATTTCGTAAAAATAGTGAAGAAAATGAAAAATAATAGACAGTCCGGGAACTGTTAAAATTCAAAGTGAACTGCTAAAGTGTAGAGGTCAACAACTTGCGGAGAAAATTTATAATCTAATAAGGTTAGTGTGGGTAAGGAAAGAGCTGCCAACGGATTGGAAGCATGCATTAACTCTACCCATCCATAAAAAAGGTGACCCACTGGTCTGTAAGAACCAGCGTACATAAATCAAACAAGTAGAGACACTCTCTGTCGGTTCCTTTGATGTCAAAATACCGATTTGGATGACGTTAAACGGCTCCTGGGGGGTACTTTCCGATAGTACTAACAGATGGCGCCACTACTTTATTACATATGATTGGTAGCAGAGCCAGTAACTGGCTCTGATTGGTAGAACTTTGTGCTGCCATCTGATAGTCAAGCTTAGAAATACCCCCCCAGTCACTGTCCCAGGCACTCCAGACAGGTTTCAACATTTGGCATGAGTGTCTCTACTTGTTTGATGTATGTACGCTGGTAAGAACTACAGACCTATATCCCTACTGAATGTGACATACAAGATTTTAGCCACACTAATAAATGACAAGCTAAGGAAGGAAGCAGAACGTAAAATAGGAGAATATCAGTGTGAGTTTAGGGAAGGACGATCAATAACAGACCAACTATTCACTTTAAAACAGGTGACTGAGAAAACAAGGAGGAAAGGAATCGCAGTTCACATGCTCTTTGTCGACCTTCAACAAGCATACGATAGCTTGGACAGAACAAAATCGGTACAAACAATGCAAAATTTAGAGTTTCCCAAACATCTAACGGAACTGGTAATAATGACACTAAAAGAAACTTGGAACCGGGTACGAGTACAAGGAACAACATCTGACGGTTTTGAAACAAAACTAGGACTACGTCAAGGTGACGCCCTATCAGTGCAGACTATTAAGTAAAGAAACTATAATTAAAAGGTCCCTACCAAATTATGGCATATGCTGACGACCTTACAATCCTGTGCAAAACCCAAGCAGGCTTAAAGGATATTTTCAATAACATCCTAAGCGAATCGTATAATTTCGGACTCCGAGTAAATGTAGAAAAAACTAAATACTTCGTAGCTAATAAGTAGCCAAATACAAACTCCAAACTAAAAATAATAAATGCCTGCGGTGATAAACAGTTCAACTTCCAGAGAGAGGAGATTATGGTATATGTAGGATCGGAAATTTCCAGTGACGCTTACAGTGAGATAGAGAGGCGAATATCCCTGGGGATGAGAAGTGCGGCATCCCTAAACACCTTGTTTAAAAATAAAAACGTGTCGCGAGCAGCAAAGGTACAACTTTATAAAACAGTAATAAGACCAACAGTGACTTACGGCAGCGAGGTGTGGACTTTAAACAAAGTGTATAGCAAAAAACTAAGGGTGTGGGAGAGCAAAATTCTACGGAAAATGATTGGAGGGGTTAAGGAATAAGATGAGTGGAGGAGACGGACAAATGAAGAGCTGTATGACCTGTACAACGACATACACATAGTCAACATAATAAAACAAGGAAGACTGAGGTGGGCTAGGTCAATGACTGGCAGAAATAGAAGAAGACGTCCCCTGAGGGAATGGTTTCAGGGTGTAAAAGAAGATTTGGAAGAATTAGAAGTGAAGGAATGGGAAAGAGTAGCGGTAAACAGAGACATTCGGAGAAAATTAGTAGTGGAAAAAGCCAAGAGCCTTAAAGGCCTATAGTGCTGATATATATATATGCTACAGCACACGGTCACTTTACAAACACTGCAGAAGACACCTAAGGGGACTGCACCAAATCAACGAGAAGCTGCTGGCCGACGCGGGACAAAACCATGGGAATTATCCACTACTGAAGGCGAAATCGAAGCCCGCTGCGGAAAATTGGCAGGACGGTAAGAAACTGTAAACAGGAGCTTCGTGAAACATGATAAGCCACTACTGGAGTTTTACTAAGAGTCTGCCAAATGGCGTTTTAGGGGTTGCTGCCCAATAATAACGTTAAGTTTGCCCAACAACCAACGTGTAGTACAACGAGTCCATGAAATGCGGAACACCAAACTTGCATCACGACAGGGGTACGAATAACGGGATTAAAACATACGGAACACTCGCACAAACCAAGGGAAGAAAGCGTTAGCCAGTAATCACGCAACAAACAAAACAAATGTAAAGCCTCGCCTACACAACACCGAAGGGTGTGTGGCGGGACAAGAACTTCCAAATTACTTTTTGCTTCTAGCAAAATCGTTGCTAATGAATTATTATCATAGTAACATAATAGGATAAAATAAGAAATTTAAGATATTTGTAATTTATTTCATTAGAAACTACAGTCAACAAATATTGCAAATAAATTGATGTAGTTGATTTCCTTAGTAACCCCAGCCAATTAATATTGCAAACAAATGAAAGCTTCTAGGGCTCGCCTGCAGCTCGCCATGGAATCTACTTGGTTTGACCTGCAAAACACTACTTTCCGATCTTGTAACATAATAGTATATTACATTACAAGACCAGTCCAATCCTTGATGCCTGCTTTCCGATCTTGACCGGCAAAACCTTACTTTCTGGTGAAAAAATTTATCAGACACTGCATATTTTCTGGTCGGTCATAAAAAATAGCTATTTATGCAACAAGTGCTAAAAGTCAACGTTTATGCACGAGACATGAACATGCATAAACGACTTTTAGCGCGCGTTGCATACAATATTTTATCTACGACCTTAATTTTACTGTTATTAATCCATAAATATCAATTTAACAAAGGTTTTCATGTACGACACTTCTAATTTATGTCATAATAAACAGTAGGCCATGCCGCACGGGCGAATGTTTGCGGAGCCAGTACTGTCAAGATCAGTTACGAAATGTAATTATTAATACTCCACATCTGACTGTATTCATTACATAACGCTTTAATTATTTCAAAAACACTTTACCTGTAACGCAAGAAGCAACTAGAATAAATTTACAACTTCACTTACAGTTCGAAATTGTAGTTTTATAACCTCACTTCACTTTTAGCACATGGGCTAAAAGTAAACAGCTGATTTCTTTAACCACGCTAAACTATAAAACGTCACTTTTAGTGAAACAAGCTAGAGCTAAAAGGCCTACTTTTAGTAGTGGTCGTAGATAAAAGTATTTGTATGCTGTTTTTATTGTCTTACAAGAAGAATTTACAAGACTAAATACTCATTTAACTAGAATACATGCTAGAATACTGGAAACAAATTTATAACAATAACAAGCTATTAATTGGAACTTTTGATACTACTGTTAATCGCCTTAAAATTTACAAGCCAACATGAAAATCTAACACATATCTTTGTTTCCAGCATATTTTACAACTGTAGTGAAAATGATGTACAACTTGCTCTATTATCAAGTGGTAGCACAAGTTTCCTGTGGTCTGACGGGGGCCGAACGAACTAAAGCATGCCAAGGTGCCACTCCAGGACAAGTTGACTCTCTTAGTGGAGCTTTGACATTAATAAATGAAACGCTAGGGCAGACGGACCTTTATATGGAAGACGATGGTGCTGGTTGCAGCCAAAGCCCACAACTTAATATGGTTGCTTTAGAACAGCAGGTAAGAGGAGGAGCTTCTAAAATAAGTGGACATACTTTGCACAAGTATTCTATGGTCAAAAATAAACGAAATGTTCTAATAAACCCATGTCTGCAAATGCTTCTTTTCTAAGATCACTTTTAAAGTAATATCAGCGTACATAAATAAAACAAGTAGAGATACTCACTCTCGGTTTTTTTGATGACAAAATACCGATTTTGATGACCTTGAACGGCTTCTGGGGGGTCCTTTCCGATGGTACTAACAGATGGCGCCATTACTTTATCACATATGATTGGTAGTAAAGCTAGTAACTGGCTCTGATTGGTAGAATTTTGTGTTGCCATCTGGTAGTGAAACTTAGAAACACCCCCCGAGTTACTGTACTGCACTCTAGACAGGTTTCAACATTTGACATGAGTGTCTCTACTTGTTTGATGTATGTACGCTGGTAATATGAAATCTGGAAAATCATGATTGAATGGTTGGATAATTTTATCAAAATTACTTAGTGAAGTTGTTAATCAACTGAGTGTACTGTGAAGGCTCTATGAAGACTCTTTTCCAAATCGAAACAGCCAAATCATAAAACGTTCAGGTACTGCATAGAATTCATATGAATTGTTTTTTTTTAAATTATCTATATTAAAACTTTAGAGCTTAATATCTTAGAAAGGAACATTTGCAGACATGGGTTTATTATAACTTTTTGACTTATTTTTGATCGCAAAGTTTGTCCCCTTATTTTAGAAACACCCCGTATATAATTTCATTGTTATTTAATTTGCACTGAAATGGCTGCACTTATATAAATGTGAGGTTAAATCGTAATGCTATCAGGTGACACTTGTAAAAGGTAATTTTAGGGTCAAGTGACACTTGCGTTTTAATCGCTGCAACACGATCGTCTTGACCAGGTCATTTTGTGTTCAACCCTTAGTGTTGATTGAAAATTGGATGATTTTTTTCTAATTTAGGTACTTCATTCAAGTTTTTACAAGTCAATCCACTACAGATATTACTGAACAGTTTCTAGATTAAATAATTATAATATAAAATAAGCTCGATGCTGTTAGTATTAGAAAATGGATGTAAATTAATTGTAAAACCTAAATCACACAACAACACATGTCAATACATCTACAAATTCTAAACTCTTTCTTCAAACTTCACTAATTAATCGGCACTTGTTCTTTTTCAGGTACAAAAACTGTGCTTGCCCTTCTTAAGAATTTCAGCTCTCTTGAGGCACCACATATACAACCAGCCGCTGCCTGATATCCGTACGCCGCAGAGTGAGTTTGTGCGCTTGGTGTACTATCTAGAGCTAGTAACAGAGGGCATGGATTGGGGGTGCTTCAACGCTGCAGTTGCTTTGAACTGGCCCTCCGAGATGAACATGACCATCATTTCCCCAAAGACTTGGTGTTCGCAGCTAGGAGTGTTTGTTAGCAAAAGTCAAATTGCTGCCAGATCCTTCCTGGTAGATCAGCACATCACGTGGTATCCCCCAAGACTGTTAGAGTTACCCAGAGAGTACGAAAAGATTTTCACCGTAAGTGTTTTACTTTAGATCCCGTTGTGATATTTGCGTACTGTTATAGTTAGCTCATGCCGGAAATCACTCACAAAATGTGTCGTGTATATTCTTTTAAGAGTTTTAGGTGCAAAAAAATGTTCCCATACCTCGATTGTTTATCAAAATAAGTGTAACAAATCTTATATCAATGAAAAGAGGAAAAGAAATGCTTAACTGTGTCATACCTATCTTTGAGGTGCATTTAAAACACGGTTCAAATATTCTAGAATTTTTAAAAATTCTAAATTTATGAATTAATTCAGAACTTTTTAAATTTTTTACAATATATATATTTAATTATAACATACACTAATGTCCACATCTCTTCGAACAGGTTTTCTAATTTTTTTTACTTTAGTCACATTTATTTTAAGGTAGTTATCGCGAGGTATCTATCGATTTTCTTACGACACAGTTGATTTTTTTTCTAATTATCTTTAAACAGTCTTTGAATACACGGTTAAAATTCCGGAGAGATTGACCACCTAGAACCTATTATAAACCAGTAGCCAGCCTACGGTAATCAAAAATGAAATTCCTGCAAATAATGAAAAGATTCATCAGCTGACAGCAAAAAGATCTAAATTCAAATTCCCATTATATGAGCTAACTATAAAAAGACGTAAACATCTTTTTACTTAGGAAAGATTTAAATGTTTTCATTATTTGTCCAGTACTACCACGAGCGGCCATGCAGTCAGTGCCACTCAGTCCCGCAGGAGACGACGATCTGTTTGTTGTGTGGCACAATTGTGTGCTTAAAGCAGAATTGCTGCAAGCAGCAGAACGTATGCGAAGCGGTTGCACATTCCCAAGAATGTGGAGCAGGCACCGGCATATTTCTGGTGGTAACGTCTACATACATAATTGTCATACGTGGCAGACGGGCCTGTCTATGGGGCTCCCTTTACTTAGATGATTTCGAAGAGGAGGATCGCGATCTCAAGTGAGTTTTTGTATTTGTTTACCGGTTGCGTTGCGACGTTGACGTTTTAATGGATTTCAGGCGCGGTAAGCCTCTGTATCTAAGCAAAGACAGGTACCAACTCCTAGAACAACAATGGCTAGCTCATAGGTTCGACCATACGAAGAAAACATGGGTTTGGCACAGAGACGCTCTTTGAAGCTGATCGCCAAGAGTAGTAGGTGCTTGTCAATGTTTTTATTGTTTTCTATTTATTAGAACTTCTATGTGTATGCAATATGTAAATGATTTTTTAAACTAAATAATATGGAGCACTTTTCTGCCTGTTGACAAATAGCTGAATGTAAATTGAAATTGACACAAATCGTGAATGTATATCGATATAATTATTTTGTATTTTTGTTTTGAATATTGGCTCTCAATTGTAATTTTTTTACAAGAGAATATATGCAAGGAATTTCAGAGTTTGCATTCTTTTCTACAGGGTGGTCCAAGCGAAAGTAGGTAGAAGTTGGTAAATTATACTATTTTTTGACGGATTAAAGTTTGTCACGTTTTACAATTGGGGTAATATTTGTAATTTTGTATAGAAAAATTATGTAAAATGTTTAAAAAGAGTGTAGCAGTATGCCATGTCTCATTTGTTGTGTTTCTGCCGTACCAGTCTAATTGAAATATTAAATGGCAGTGTACCGTTGCGGAATTTTGTTGCACTTATTTTTTTGTATATAAATAGAGGATGCTCCAGATCTGTAAAAAGTAGTATAGTATGATTAAAAAGCGTGTTGAAATATAGTGAATTTTGGACCATACTATATTATAATAGTTTAAGATTTATTTAAGTTATATTTTTTCCTTATTTAAATCAAGCTTGTTGAGAGAAGATAAGAAATAGGATTATGCTGATTTATGACAGGTCATGAAAGAAACTAGAATGTTTCACAAAGTTTTTTTTAAATAACGTGAATTAATGATTTATTAATTGCCGTATTTCACGCATTATTTGTAATTTTAAAAACTTATAATTTTCTTACTGTATGTATTGTATTGCTGCAAACGCTTTCACGGTCATCGTCGTCATGTAACGAAAGAACTTCCGGGATTGGACCATGACATTGTTGAGACAGAAGTTGTGTCCACTTTCACAGTAACTCATTATGTCCAGAAAATGTCTGTTTTTGAGAAAATCACGAAAAATATTTCTTCCAAGAACATCTTAACATTTCCACAAATGAAACCGTAACATAATATTGATTTCTCAAACATGTTTGCAAGCGAAAATCCCAAATAAATGGAACATTTGACTTCACAATTGTATATCACATAGCAATTCTTCCTGCAGCAGCACAAATTGGCAAATGGCAGAGAAGATAAGCAGATTATTAAAAATATTGGAAAACCTTGAAAATTTAGGATAGGCAACCACAGCACCTCGGAGCGTGAAGTGTGAAATATTTGCCAAGAGTGTTGAATAAAAGGAAAATTCATTAGATCTTGCTCGGAGATTTGCCTTTTTGATTTTTTTTTCAAAGAAACTGCTTTTAAAAGAGTTTCCATGCTGGCGTGTGTGTCCACTATCCAGTCTCTGAAGTTGTTTAATAGAATAATGCAGATGGAAATATAAATGAGTTATGCAAAATTGAATTTTATGTGAGTTTAATTTAAATGATAGTTAAAAATATTAACAGTTAGTGAATATAAATAAAAAAATAATTTAATTGCAACAAGAAAGGTGAAACATTTATTGCTTTAAAGTATGTAAAGGTCAGATATTAGTTTAGATCGTAAGCTATGGAAATATAAAACAACCAACACATTCTGTATTAGCGGAATAACACTTATTTGAAGTTGATTGTTAATATAGAAAGTTCGTAGCTGAATGCTAAAAAGAGAGAATTTATTGTGAATAGTCAAACATATTTAAGTCGAACCGTTTTGCTTAAAATCGTCATTAAAGGAAAATTATATAATTTGCAAGGTCCTCTTCCAAGAACTCGCATCTATCTAGTCATGCAAGGAAAATATTAAAAACATTGACGTTTTTAAATTTCTGTGTGAACTTGTAATAACGGAGGTTTAGATCTCTAAAATTCGTCCTTTATAATATAAGAGTACTAACTGGAATGTTGTATATATTAATTAGTGTAACTATCGATGTATCGGTTATGTTTATTTGCTCACTGTTGTATAATGTTAGTTACTACAGTATACTGTGTTACATTATGTAAAGTTCGTTTATTACTTTAAGTTTGCTAACCTATAAACGGAAATGGACAACTGAAGCCTGTTCGAAGCAGCAAACGTACCCGGTGAAACTTTCTACATTTTATAGACCAGTGCTACCTTCACTGCCTTCATTTCCTTGTTTTGTTAGCGTTGTCTCTCTTTATTAGGTTGCTAAAACATTTTGCTGTCTGTAAATTTTAAAAATCACTAACGATTTGCTTTAATATTCAATAAAACAATTACAGTAAAATGTTCATGGCAACTGTACTGCTATCAGCAGCGGTAATACAACTTCACTATGCTTTAATTGATTGGAACTCTACTTATAGAAAAAACCTAAACCTCTTTGCAATAACATATATTTAGTGTTCCAGTTTATAGACACATTAATTTAAGTGCGCAACATTTTTGTTTCTACCCGTTGTTTTTAAATTTTCTCGTAATTTCTCGCACAATTCGGCTCTCATTTGCAACAGATATAAAGATAGGCTAGTCTTCTATGTGAAACATATGCGCACAAAATAACTATTAGATTGCCTATTGCTCTTCGAATTTTTGCATTATACCCCGCGAAGATGTATTAGTTCATCTAGAAGTTGTAAAAATGTGCTTGTTCCGACGAGGGGCTGGTAGTTTGTTGGAAAATATTTTTAATTTGAAAACGCGTTTCTACAAAATTACAGGGGTTTCTGAAGTAGTTCCGTATCACGTACGCAATTAAAATACCAGTTTTGTATGAAGTGCTTTTTGTAGTACTCGATATATTGTAATATTTTGTTTTTACGAAACGTGTATTGTAGAAATTTGCCGTGTTTGAAGTTGTTTGGAGGTTCGAAAGCAAACAGCCAGTGATTAATACTTAGTTGGAGCACTCCGTAAATTGTTGGTAACTCCAAATAACTTTGAATATAGGCGATTAGCATAAGGGCTTGTGATAAACTTAATTTTAATATTATGTATAAGATTTACACCACTTTGAAACTTCTGCATGCATTAGTATTTTGACTGGTTAAGTACTTATGGTGCATGCAGAAGCGACTCAGATTCAGCCTTAAGTGCATATATTAGTTTATTTATTATAGAGATTAGCAGTATACATGTTTATTAACATTATGGAATTATAATTATTTGAATTGTTCATATGAAATGGATATTTCGTGGATTTTATTGATTGTATATGGAAAACAAATAAAAATGTTTTATTTCTCTTGTAAATTTGTTTAATTATTTTTTCTGTCTATTAAACGTGCACATCTTTTCTTTTTTGAAGTGTGATCTAAAATGTACTTAAGCCCATAAGGAGAGAGACTTGCACTTGTGATTACTCCTACTTGACTTTAAATAGGCAACCATCCTTACGGTTGCTCAAGTCTGCGGTTTCATTCTACTACCTGCATTCCTAAGTGATAATGACCTTTCCTGGAAAAGGATTAGTTTGCCGATCAAGGGAATGTTTCAAAAATAGTTTTTCTAGTAATTGGCAGGCAGTGTCGTGCATATTTACGTATACAATATACATTCTCCATAGCTAAACGCAATACCAATATATTAACCAATCATATTTTGAAACACTCAAAAATGTTTACTATTGTTGTTTAATTATAATACGGTTTTGTCTCTTTTTCTACGTATTATTTCTATGTATTATTTATTTGAATAAATCAAATCAACTAATACAATAAAATACAGTTTCTGCGTGATAATAAAAAATATATCTTTTGGCCTAATAGTAACCAAATTGAATTCATTTTACATGTACTAAAATGCCGTAAGAATCGATAACAATTTATAAAATGGTTAATCAAGTAAATCAATTTTAATAAATCACTTGGCTCACAATAATATTGTCTGACTCATCGATTAATTATGTACTGTCCCTATCGTTTTTCATTATTCTTTATTGTTAGATTTCAACATGTACACGTTTATATTCAGATGCATGGTGTTTGAATTGCTAACTTTTAAATAAAATTAAACCTGGCGTTGACAATAACAACATATCAAGAAGCAGCAGCAATAAAAAAAATATTATCTTGCGATACCATGACAGACATCGCATTCTCCAGTTGAATGTTTGGAAAATTAGAAAATAGCGTTGAGTGAACAACTCTACGAAATTAGTTATCTATAATGGACTAGCTGACCCAGCAAACGTTGTGCTGCCCAAAAATAATTTGTTTTTGTACACACATCTTCTGAATATGAGTCAACTTAGACCATAAATATCTCGACTCCAGCGCCACCTACCGGGTCCATTTTTTGTAAAAATCTTTCTTTCCCCGTAACTAAGATATATTCTGAATATGAGCCAAATCGGACAATAAATACAATTTATCGAAATATTTCAACCTATTGTAAAATGGTTGTTTATATGATAAAAACCAGCCTACGATCTAAGTCTAAAAAATTTGCAAAATTTTAAGCTATCATACAATTTAATCGGTCCAGTATCTTCGGAGGAGATACCGAACAAAGATGCACACAAACAAAGAGACCACCGATTTTATGGTATAGATTGGGGTAGATGAACTCGGTAAAGCTCCGTTCTTCCAGATTTATTCAATCTTTGTATTGATTTGATATTCTTATACTTCAATTTGATTAATGTCATTTCGTACACCAAACGTCATTACTTTTCATAGCAGTGTTATAAAAGAAGTTTCTACTCCAACTGACTAATGTTAAACGGTGTGTTAATGATTGCGACAAAAAAATCTAGTTTCGATTTTGTTACGTTACGTCATTTTATAATTATAAGCATTAATGCTTTGTGATTAAAACAAAATAGCTGCGATTTTTAATTTAATACACTATACTAGCAGTCCAGTGAGACAAATGTCTCATTTAATAAAACAAAAAAGACCGTTTTTCAAATAGAACGCGTATTCACCACACGTACGTATATGACGTCATTGTTGGTAGCAAACTACCAGTCGCATTCGCCTTGATAAAATTTGCCTAGAATCTAACCTAAAAAGTTAGGATTAGGATAATTATTAAGATAATAATTAGTGTTAGAAACTGAAATTCGGTTCCTGACCTGACATGACCATTCCAAACATATAACTTTAATAACTTTTTTCTCTATCTCTTACGGTTTGGCTGCTGAAACAGCAGACAGACAAAACAGCGTCCCGGACAGACACGTCTATTAGATAAAGGATAAAAATCTGGTGTGATACACTCACAGAACTTCCTTTTACAGTGATCTTATAATTAGGCAAAAATTTTATTTTAAATTTTTAAGCATTTGTCAAAAATTTTCAAAAATTACAAATTATACAAAAACGATACAAAATAGAGCGTTAGTTGAAGAGACAAATTTTCTCTAAAACTGTAAGCTAAATTCAAAAATGTAATAATATATAATATAATAATATACCGGGTGTTCTATTTAAAATAGAAGTTAATAAAAAAATAGAAATAAAACAAAAGAAACCCATTTTAGAAGTATTCAACTGGAAAATTACCTATCTCACATCAATACACATTAAAAATGTAATAAAAGTGTAAAGTTTGAAAAAAAACAACTGTTTTTGAAAAAATCGAAAAAACTGAAAAATCACAGGATACTTCCGGTTATGCGTTTTTATTCATAAGCTTGCTGTCTCATCTACATACTACACAAAACTTATATATGACGTTTCAACGCTATACCTTTTTTTGTTTTTGAGATAGTCTGTTCACAGACAGACACACAGACAGACAGACAGACCAATTAACAAAAACATGTGTTTTAGAATCAGAGGACTCTAAAACGTGAAGATCTGTTGAAAACTCAATTTCGAATATTTGGGGTGAATCCAATACTTCCTTTATCGTAAAACGAAGTAAAAACATACTCTGTTAGCATTGCCAAATTAATAGACATTTCATGAAAGCTCAGAGTGAGATCTTCTATATAACTGCAAAACTAAAACTTGAATTTTCCAGAATGAATACATTTGTAATGAGATGCCAGTAATTGCAGAATAATTAATTAATGAACGCAGTAAGCAAAGCTCAATTTGAACAGGGATCTAAGTTGAATGTAAGTTCAGTTAATTGATTAGGTTTGTGCTAAAGTAAATGCCAAGCCGAATGAAATTTAATAATTACAAGATGGATCGCAAACGCAAGGGAATAAAGCGTAGAATTCAGGTACAGTTTAATAGTGAAATCCAGTCAGGGTTTTATAAGAAAGGTAATTGAAAGATAGATAAGCTTATGAACATGCAACGAGCAGATAAGAATGAAGGCATTAAACCATTGGAAGGAAACAGTAACAATCAAAAAGCAAGGATTATAGAAAGTACAGAAAAGGAGACAGCATATGAACTTAAAAATGTGTGGAAAATCAGACAGTGGAAGCCAGTGCAGGAAATGCGCGAATTAAATACTCTAATCAGTGCAGTGACATGTGAATACTTAAACGCAAATTAAAAAGACGTGCAGTGACAAATAGACACTCAAAATTAGTATAAATATAAAGAATTATTTTAGATGTAATATTAGTGTACAAAATCCTAGCTTTAAGTAGAATTTATTGTTTAAAGTCAGTATTTTGAACCATGTTAACATCCGTAATTAATTTGAAACTAACTAGCTTTTGTTTATAACAAAAAAAAGAAGACAAAAGAAAAAATTAATGGCTTGACGTGTGAAATTGTGCTCTGTAGATAAATTAAAATTTCTGATATTAAAAATAAAAATACATGTCTGAAACTTTATCAGTGTGTTGAACAAATTTTTGTGCCCATGTGGTATTATTTTTATCAAAGTCCGCCACCAAAAATTGTTGAGGTGTCCGATGCTGTTTGACATAACCTCGATCCAAAGCAGTCATAGTTCCGAAAGCTACGAGGAGATCGACCAGTCCAGCCAGCACATTGGGGAAGACATCAGTGCCACTCGGCAGCCCGTGGGGTATATGCCCGTGCCCCAACAGCAGGATCCCACCCATAGCAGCCCCGCAACAAGGTCAGAGTAGCTACAAACCCTCCGATTTGAGAACGACTAGTGCCGGTACTGTTCATTCTAAAACTAATTAAGTGAGCACCGGGAAATTCATGCATGCGTAAGAAGAGCAATACCCAATGCAATTCAGGCTAGTTTCATCGACGTACGAGTGTCTCTAGTCTGCCAGGAAGCTCAAAATGCATTATTTGAGGTTATCCGTTAGTGTGATCCAAACCGAGGCCAAAATAAACAATTGGGAGATAGAAGCGGGCCTCATAAACAAATGCTAGAAACCAATGTGGATTAATGCCGTGAAAACCAACTAATTTAAATAGTTACCAATGGAACTGTGATCGATTTCACTTGTTTTGTTTATTCAATTTGACGTGATCTTGCAAACGGCGTTCATCTTGGCTTGTATTTGACCCAATTTCAGTTTTCGATTGTACGCGTTTGAGCTTATGCGGAAACATTCGTATTTAATAATTTTAATAAAGTTTGCATTCAGCGGTGGACTCAACCGACACGACTCTTTGCTTTATCGATTTGAGCTAGCGTATTATTGGATTAATTGCAGATAAATAAAATATTATCAAGGGCATACAACTATTTATTTTTATCTATCAATTTACAAGTAACTTTTAATCAACCTAAGATTTGATAACACGAATACAAAAAATATTTGCGTGGTACCCTTATTTTAAAAATTAAATTAATAACATGTTACAACACTAATTAGACAAAGCTTTGCAATATATGGGCATTTGAAGTGAAGTTTAGTTCATTTTTTTTTAGAAAAATTTATAGAAAGTAATGAATTTCTAGAATATCAATTCTGCAACAGATTTCTTGGAATACCTTACATTATGAATTCGAAAGTCATTTTCTTTAAATAGAATCTAGGTGCGATAACAGCAATGACATGTAAGGGCTAATTATTTGATTATGAATAAAAGTAATAACATAATTAGTCAGCTGAGCAAGAAGCCAAGTAAGAAAGATATCTTTAACTTTTCCCCAAATCTTTAAATAGGTACTTGTACTTTAATTATGGCAATTTCGTATTTGCTATTATCGTAGCGCATTCAGTGGTGATACTGTGCTTGCAGTGTATTTATATTATAATCCTATAGTCTACGATTTAAAATGGTTAAAGCTAAATTTTAAACATATCCAGAAAAAGCAAAAAAATACTTATGAAGCAAGTGAGAATGCGGTGAGTACAAAGTTTTATTAATTGGACAATAGAAATATTTTTAGTATTAAAATTATATGTAATTCTGCAGGCACAGCTAAAGACCTTTTATGCATGTTTAACTTATTGCGTTTTTTGTTTTGTTTTGTTTAGTAAATAAATACTCGTAATTTAGTAAATGCCGAAAATACCACTTTTACTGCTTTGACACTGGATACTGGTGATAACATGTCACTTGATGATACTCGAGTTGGAAGTGCTTTATCAAGTATAAGTGATTCAAACGAGCTTCAACGTTTTGATGAACAACCTAGTGACGATGTCGATGATCGTGTCATTGAATGTTCTCTTGACCAAACAACTATTTTTGAAAGAAAATAAAGAAATAGCCGCTGATGATATTGAGAAGGATAATTCTGATGCGGATTTTACATAAAATTGTTATTGCCAGAACTAGTTGACTCCAGGAGATCTCTTAAGAGCCATCGGCACCGAAACCTCTTATGGAGATCTTAATGTATAGTTGCGGCATTATATCTCTGTCAATTGTCGTTCGATTTCTATAAAAATGGCATCATTGTAATCCTTGCACTTTTTTCTACAAAATAACCGGTCATTTTTTGGATATTTCGTTTTTCAACGGAAAAAAATTATTGTAACATGAGAGCGGTTTATGGGAAAAGATAAATATCCGTTTATCTTCGCTTATAAAAGCAATTTTGAAAAAACCACTGGTTAAATTATAGATTTCTTGCACTTCCAGGACTAAAGTAGCTAGCTCATTTAATCCCTAGGGACTAGAGTAAAAATGACACCGTAACTATGGTAAATTTATGTACACACGAGGTTAGTAGGTTAGGTTTTGTTTGTCATTTGACACACACTGACGCAAAGAAATATTCTATTACAGATTTGTTTTGCCTTCTTCGAGAATGATGCAGAGTTTGTATGTGTACATACTGTAAATAAATAATTAGGTTATTTCAAGCTCTGGTGTTTTCTATCTTTTATTATTTTTATGAAACAGCTAAGTGGTTTAGGACACCTGTAGGTTTTCTGGTTTGCACCGTCTCGAACCAGTGGCGCTTCCAGACAACCCCCCCTTCCTGCCCAGGAACTAGCTGGCGAAAATTTGCTACACTATGAGACAATTCCTGAACCGCCGTGTTGTGAATTATATATTATTGTCTTTTTCTTTTGTGAACAAAAAAATTCTCCGTGTAGCAAATAACAGTCTTTGAGCGAGTTCGGTAATCTATGAGAAGACGCATTGAATGTTGCTTACAAGTTCAAGAGGGCCATTTTGAACAACTCTTGTAAATTTAATAACAATTGTAATTAAGCATCATTGAATAAACTGATTTTCAGTACTTCTTAGTGGTATTCATTTACTACCTTAGTAGCTTGATAACTCGGAAAGGAAGCATTTCTGGACTCATATTTATTTGAACTTTTTTCATGTTTTGACAACGCCATCGATTTAAATAAGACAACATCTAATGAAAAGACTGACCAAACTATGTAGTAATAGACAGTGATTTAAATCATTTCACAAGAGAAAAAACTGGACAAATTTAGACAGTGATGACCATTATTTGAATGATGCTATCGAAATGGTTGAAGAAGTAAACAACGACAAAAGTAATGTATCAGAAATAGGCAACTTGGTAACACTTCAAGAGACTAAACAAGATACCGAAGATATAGGTAGTACATAATGCCGAACAAAACAGTGCAGACTGCAACACAGCCAGTGCGAGCATTTCGCAAAATGATGTACAAGACTCGTTTGTCTTTAGAAGTTCTTAAGGAAACTCTGAAACAAGAGCGAAAATGCAAATGGGAAGAGAAACATTAAAATAAAAAAGATAACAGGATCGTAAAGGCTAAAATCAACACAAATAATGAAGTAACACTAGATATCGATGATGATAATTATTCACATCTACAATACTCAAATTATGAGGACAGAATTTCAATCATTAAAATAACAAGCATTAAATGGTATATTAAGTATGGAGAACGGTAAGGGATTTTTACCATTCAAAGACAATTATTTGGAGGGGGAGTAAAGCGACGACTCCAATTATTGTCTGAGAACGGTAACCCTTAATCTTCGACCTGCTTATAACATTTTTTGCACGATTGGCATTAAAATTATACAAAAACTATAAATTATTTAGTTGGAAATACATCGAAATGATCGAAGTGATATGGCACACATTACTAGGTAATGTAAGACTAATTTGGATTGTTTTTTTTAAAAAAGACGTCAGTAAGTATTTTTGCTGTTCAGTTTTTAAATCAGTAAGTAATTTTGCTGTCGTCGTAACTATAGAACTGGAAAATTCCAGTTACTGTCATAGAAACACCCATGGTAAATAGTCAAAAATCACCGATCGTGCAAAAAAGGATCTTATATTATCATAAATTGTAATAGGTAGTGATAAGTATCCAGGAATTGTGTTAGAGATATACAAGCTAAAGAAGTTAACGTTAATGCAATCGCAATAAATGGCTTGTGAGGCAGGAAATGGTCACAATCTCAAAAGAACATTGCATGGTTTTCTATTACGTAAAAATGTAAGTAATAATTTATTCAGAAGCCATTCCCACTTAATAGAAGACAAAACTATTCTGTAGGTAGGTACCTGTACCTGAAATGAAAACAGTGCTCTCGGTAAATTATTACTACTTATTATTGTTTATCTACGACCACCACTAAAAGTAGGCCTTTTAGCGCTAGCTTTTTTCACTAAAAGTGACGTTTTATAATTTAGTGTGTTTAAAGAAATCAGCTGTTTACTTTTAGCCCATGTCCTAAAAGTGAAGTGAGGTTATAAAACTACAATTTCGAACTGAAAGTGAATTTCTAAAGTTATTCTAGTTACTTCTTGCGTTAGAGGTAGTCTTTTTGAAATAATTAAAGCGTTATGTAATGAACACAGTGAGATGTGTAGTATTAATAATTACCTTTGATAACTGACTTTGACAGTACTGGCTTCGCAAACATTCGCCCGCGCTCCAAGGCCTAGTGTTTATTATGACATAAATTAGAAGTGTCGTAGATGCAAACATTTGTTAAATCGATTGTTAAGCCATTTTGCAGCCTTCAGCCACCTAGCTGATTATCTAAGCTGCCTGTACAGCCTATCTGTACTTCAAATCTGATTCCAACATTTTTTCCACTTTCATCACAAAAACTCACAGACGCAAGATCACTCCTTGCTCATTTGATTTAGAATACCTACCCTGTATACCGACGCGGTTGCCCCACTTCGTTCGAGAGTCTGAGAGAGGCTGTCGAGAGTCACGTGGTTACGCCGGCTCCCGCGATTTTCGGCGTCCTAACGCTTCTTGCTTGGCAATTGATCTCAGGCCATTGAACAGGGCAGTCAGTTATCGTGTTGCCGTGGGAGGTGTCCTCTTGCGTCTCGACGCTTGGGGACGCCTGCCTTTTGTGTTTGTACCGTTGCCGTGAAGGCGAATGTGATATAAACTGTTTCGCCTTTATGGCTTCGGCAGTGAGCTCTTGTGTGTGTCGCACGTGTTTGAGGTGTCCCTTTCTTGGTGCTTCTGAAGGGTTATGTCCCGCAACGTCGTACAAAAGCGATCTTTGATTCCCGTTACCTTTGGGGATTTGCCAGCAGGACGTGCAGCCCGCCCTTAATCTCATCGATATACCCGGTTACATGTGGGTGACCGAGTTGTAGAGAAAAACGCCATCATTCGGCGGCTTCGTTGTGCCAAGGAAATGCTCTCGTATCCCACCCCCGCAGTCAACTCAGGGCGTTGCTAATGTGCCGCACCTTGCCGCTCAGACGACGTCCAAACACAGGTACCATTTGTAAATGTTATGTAAAATAGTAACCAGTTTGTGCTCAGACAGAATTTATTAGCATGTGTGTGTAATTGCCGATGTGTCATAACCTGTCGCCGCAGAGTACTGAATTAGCTTGCATGCAGCCCACGAAAAGGCTAACTAACTACATTAACGCATTTCGGATCGCCAGTAGCACGTTTAATCAACCGCTGGGCATGTTGCTGATAATTGGGCCGCCATTGTTGTAAACCACGCGTTGTGCCCGTCTGTGAATCACCGCTAACGCTTGCTCGGTGGTTGACCTAAATTTGCATTAGAACTGGCTGTAAATCCATGTATTTCTACCATCCTTATAGAAGTATCGATCATTCGTATGCGAAATCAGTCAGCTGTTCAGTGCGTGACGTAATTACGCAAAGTTTCGTTTGTGAACTTTGATCGTTGTTTACTTGCAATCAAATTTTGCTTGTACCTGACCGGCAATGAACTATCTCTGTGTGAAAAATCTATGCGCCCCGACCGTTTGTGTTTGTAATATTTGAACCTTTGCTTGGGTACGACCAGTTAAGCGATATATTTTTCTGCCAATCTTTGTGCTTTGGGCACCTTACCGATAATTAACCATTTATTCTGTGCTTGGCTTCACCCCGCGACACTGTCGCAGTAAAGTAATGGGTCTCGACCCTCTGTAGTATACACGTTGAGTCAGTAACTTCCGGCAGATCGTTTAACGGGTCATCTGAACCTACTGTATTGGCATTGGCCATTTTGTTAATTATGTGTGTGTTAGTATTAGCGCGCTATCTCCAGCTGGGGCATTAGGCTAAGCCCTGCGTGTAATCAAGGCGACGTAATCGTTGCCCTTAGGGGTTTGTGTTGTATCCTTCAGTCAATAGATGCCTATGTGATTACGAGGTTTATTATTGAATATGACGTCTGCATGCTCTTTCCAGATTTAACAGCTAGTGTCAAGATCGTTGTACGACGGAATTTGAGCGTTGGAGTATGCAGGTAGGTTTGACAGCGCCCCCCCCCCCCCCCGCAGTGACATTACAGGCCCGAATGAGTAACCCAAGTATCTATTTCTCGAATTTGTAACCTGAGCTCGATACCCCTCGAGTACCTTCATGAAGTAGTACCCAGTGTACTCTTCGTCTCGTCTAACCGCCCAAGCCCGGTTATTCGAGTTAAGGCAGGCTTGGTGGCGCCCTCTTTATTTTACCGTTACTTACCGACCCCCTGGCCGTTGCCCTTTGGTAATCTCGTTAAGGACCCGCCCAGCTCCACTGATGCCTTAGCCGGTCTATCTTGTTGCGGCATGGGTAGCGGCCTAGGAGAACTTTCGTCCCGATTTTGTCCATTATGGCACGCGCCGGCCGTTTCGTTGTTATATGAGCCGGTGCGGTGTCGTAAAGTCAGTTTAAGACCGTAACACGATATTTATGGATTAATAACGGTAAAATTAAGGTCGTAGATAAAATATTGTATGCAACGCGTGCTAAGTCTTTATGCACGAGACATGAAAATTATGAAACGAAGCCGAAGACTGAGTTTCATAATTTTCATGTCTCGTGCATAAACGTCGACTTTTAGCACTTGTCGCATAAATAGCTATTTTATAAACTGTAACTATGTTGACCTGCTTAGGATAGAATTTTTATTGGAGTCAATAACTGGGACTTTTGTGCAGGTTGATAATTGGTCAAAATACAAATTTGGGGAGTCAGTAACTAGCGAATTCATGTAATCTTAAAAATTAAATAATTGTGAATTTGATTATTAACAAATCAGGTAAAATAACGGGTGTTCATTAGAATTTATGGTCTAGTCGGCTTTGGAACTGATGTCGTGCATTAAATCATATGGCTGATAACTGACACTGGTGACAGTAGCTGCGTTCAGAAAGGTACCTCTGACAGCTCTGTTTCCTCGAAATCATTCGCAGAAAGGGATCGATAATAGCCATCCGCACGAGTGGAAGTGAGATGAATGAACGATTTCGAGGAAACAGAGCTGTCAGAGGTACCTTTCTGAGCGCATATTAGATACTGAGCACGCAGCGTGAAGTGTCTAAAGTACGAAGGTTATAAGACGATTCGTTACCGTGGTGTATATACTATTTTTTGCACTACCAAACGGCTTAAGTAATACCTAAATCCCCAACAAATTTCGAAAATATTTTAACTGTCAACCTGACAATACAGCTCTTTAAAACGTCAAAATTAAAATAGTTTGGTAACTTACCAATTTATTAGTTACCACGGTGAAAATTGTTTATTTTACTTTCTCTCCCGTGGTGGAGAAAATCAACTTCACAACCTAAAGATAGGCCAATAACGGTGCGTTCTGAGACTAGTAGTGCAATCATTATGTTTTTAGGCGATCTTTAAAAAAAATGGCGATTCTATGGCCCCTTTTGCCACCGTAAAGTTTTACTTTTATGTACCTACACATCTGTCAAATGTTACTTTTTTTGTACACATCTGTCAAACTCTACTTTTTTGGAACTGATCTGTCAGAAACTACTTGATGAACACTTTTTACCTACCTATATAGACAGGGTCGCAACACTTGCAGCTTCCAGAATTTCACCGGGGGTGTCTAAACTATCGCTATCACCCATTTTAAAAGACTCAAAACACACGCGATGAAGCTTAATATTAAATTTGACAGGAGATGCTTTTATTTTGAGTTGTCTAAATGCTTTTGTTTTTAGTTGTCTATGGTAACTATGTTTTTCAAGAAAATATTCAGAAAAAAATTAATTTTTTCTTCAAACGGCAGTAAAATATGGCATTATACTGCTGGATTGATGATGCTAAACTGTCACTTTATTGCCAAGCGGCAGATAATATTATCTGCCGCTGACGAGTGGCAGATAAATTTATTATCTGCCGCTGACGACTTTATCTGCCGCTCGTCAGCGGCAGATAAAGTTATTATCTGCCGCTGACAACTTTATCTGCCGCTCGTCAGCGGCAGATAATATTACTTGCCGCTGACGAGATCAAGTAATTTTCTTCGAATTTTGTTCACAAAGTTGTAAATAATTTGTTATAAAAACGTTTGAAGAAAAAATACTACCTATATGTTATTCGGAGCAAAAGTATCTTTATGTGGCTCGGCTGTACTTATCTGCCTCGCAAGCTCGGCAGATAACCCGTCCAGCCTCTCCACAGAAAATATAACTTTTGCTCCTAATAACATAATATACTATTGTGACCAAATGTTTGAATTCTTTTGTGATGATCGCCTAAAAAATGTTGTGTGCACCTCGGCCAAAAGTGCTTTTATGGTTTCATCTAAATTGCAGCTTCGGCTAACGCCTCGGCCGTAAACAACAGATTCGGCCAAAAAAGATCACTTTTACGGCCTTGATACACAATATACTATTTTTTTTCTAATTTAAATTATTATTGAAAATAATGGTTACCTAGCAGTTTATTACATAAAATTCAAAATATATATCTACATTTAATCACCTCTCTAATAAGTTCTAGATGATCTTAAACTGCCAGCTGTTCTGTGCTGCCAGCAACTGGCACAATTACCTTAGTCAAAATTATATCAAATACAAACCTCTTGTCTTTGATACAAACAAGTTTACAACTTTCATTAAAACCAGAGGGCTTCAACACAAAGACAAGAACATTCAACTTAACCTGAAAAACTCGATTTATTTAATGGAGAATTAGTTAGTAAAATTATTAAAATTTATTAATTAAACATATCCGTGAATTCATTGCATAGTAATTTAAAACAATGCAAATGCTAAAATGGGGCCCTACGTTATCACAGCTTATCTTCTTTTATTGTTAAGGTTATCTGAGTAAGTTATCGACCTATTGTTTAATAGAAAAATTTACTTAGCTGCTAATGAGATAAAGTAAACCAACATGTCTAACAATCTAGTTATCTAGGACACCTACTTGTCTCAGTAATTTTACCGTAGTTATCCTGCAGGAGCATAATGCAGCCAATAATTTTAGTACATGGCGGCGCTGGAGATATTTCAGGATCAAGAATCCCAGCAAAAATTGCTGGCTGCAAGGCATCCGTCCAGGCTGGCTACGACGTGCTGCACAATGGTGGTTCCGTCATCGACGCTGTTGAAGCCGCAGTGCGAGTAATGGAAGATGACGAAGCGTTCAACGCTGGTATGTTTCTGCGTGTATAAAACTTTAGATGCTATTTTCTGCATTACAGGGTATGGCTCTGTACTAAATCTTGAAGGGGAAGTAGAAATGGATGCAAGCATCATGGTTGGATCCAATCTAAGTGCCGGTGCAGTAACCGTTGTTAAAGACATAGCAAACCCCATTAGGTGACAAGCCTTCTGCTGGAGTAATTACTTGCTAAATACTAGTACATACTTTTAGTCTAGCAAGAATGGTGATGGAAAAGACACCTCATGTGCTTTTAGCTGCCCATGGTGCCACCAAATTTGCTATAGAGCAAGGCGTTCCTATCTTGCCTCCAGGCAGTTTGGTCACAGATTCTGCGCAACAGGCTTTGGAACATTTTAAGAAGCATGGTGGGCAATTAACGGAAATTGCATCAAAGAAGGTAGGAACATGCTCGAACAATGCTGTTGTTATGTATAGATTATAGCACTGGCACCACACGGTACCATTAGAAATCTTAAGAGTTGGTTTAATTATGAAAATATTGTGTAATTTTACTGATATTTCAGACAGTCGCAGAGTTCAAATTTTAAATCTAAAAAAGCGATTAATTCTATCGAATATGTGTAGGTATTTCTACAATAAATCTCTCAGTATGATTATATGAAAGGGTTTTTTCAACTACACGAATGTATCTTTGTCGGTTTTGTCAAAGACTTATTTTTTTTTATATAATACATCAGTGCTTCCGAAATTTCAATTTTAGATTTAAAAACTAATATTAATAAATAATTATGACTGCCTAAAGGACATCATCAATGGCATAACATTCCTGAAAGAATTTAGGCACTCCTTTGTATATGGTTGCCAACACTGTCATTTTGACCCGAAGACTTCGAGTTTTCTATAATATTCTTCGAATTAACTAAAGGTTCATACATACATGGAGTGCACAAATTTTTACTCCTATTTAAAAGCTCCAGAGCAGGTGTCAGTGGTAGAAAGTGGCAAAAAAAGAGACAAAAAATGCAATTTTAGAAAACATTTTAATTTTTTCAGAAAAATGTAGTTTCGTAATAGTTTACTTAACTTCTAATGTAGATTGTTAAAATTGTATTTAATGGAATGTAAAGAATAGTTTTATTCTTTATTTCAATGATTTACAAAGGCCGAAAATTATGCTATGTGTAACGGACCAGTTGCATCCTTCACCGATGTTTATTTTCATGTTCGAATGTAAAAGCCAACTTCTATTTCCTATGTGCTATTATTAGATCTTATACTGTATTTTATATAAGCAAATGTTCGCAAAGTCGGTCCTGCGCAGGATGTGTATCGTGAATTTTAGTTTTCGCGAGTACAGCAAGAAACACGCTGTAAGCGGGATGTGGAGATTGTCAACTCATGCAAATTTAACAAAGAAGACGACATTCGCACGCAGCCTCTTCTGAGAGCTGCATGGGTTTGTTCGACTCAGAAGTATAGTACGTGAATTTGCTGAGGGCGATATAAGTTAATTTTAAGCGGCCTGAAAAAGCCTGCAGCCAGCGTTTACTGCAAACAGGGTTAAAGTGCAGCGATCCAGCGTTTATACATTCCGAAAACGCATTTTCCGAGTGTACTGTAAGTAAAGTACGTTTTTTTTCTATAAAAATTTTCAAGGTCAAGATAAAATTGGCAAAACTGATTTTTTAAAATTATTAGAAAATTTATTTTCGCCAGGTTTTTCTGTAAACGACGTGCGTCATTTTGACATTTACAAATTAAATTGTCAGCTTTTCTTTTTTGAAAATGAATATGCGTAAAAAACGGAATCTTTTAAAATTAAATGCAAAAAAAGCAATTCTGAAGTGTGCAGAGAAACTGTTGCATCTGCAGCCTAACATGCCAGAAGAAGAAGTTTACGAAAGATTACCTCAAAACAAAACTCCTTTAATGCCAGATTCTAAAGGAATCCAAGTAATGCCAACATAAACCCTAAATTCTGTGACCTTCAAAATTTTTATAGGAAAAACACGTACTTTACACCCTTTGTGCTATATTGTGCTCATTTGAAGCGTCAATTTTGAAAGGCGCCAACTCAACTGCCCTTTCGAGGCCTGCACGCAATCGGGGGTTCCCAGCATCATGTTCCCCAGGAGCGAGTGATGCAATCAAAGCGTGCCATTTCTAAAGGTATGCAGCAGCCAGTTCCAAATAAATGTTTTTAGGTCGGCGTGATAGACAGACAGTTTCACCAACCTTGTTTTTCAATATGTCATTAAATCTTGGTAGCCATGAAAAAATGATCCAAAATTTTTCGCTGTTTGCTCTACTCTTACTAAAGTATTATACAGGTACACTAAATTTCATCCACTACGCGCGACACCTGCACTTTTATCGGTTCGGCCACAAACCATGCTTACTAAACTTATTTCCTTGAAGCACTTTTGCTTCTAGAACTTATAATCACTTAATCACACTCTATTTAAACTCTAAACACTATTAGATCTGAGATCACCAATTAACAATTTATGCTCGTATTCAACATCCAGCTCGCATATTATACATGACTAGCAGTCCAGTGAGACAAATGTCTCATTTAATGTAATGACCCGCCTTTATTAGGAATATCTTAATTGGCCTTATTGCCTCGGATATGCTCTAAGTCGGAGAATACGTTCAAATTGCTCGTATAAGGCGTAGATCAATAAATAACACTGGGTAAATATTCGAAATGAGATATACTGTTTTTAACTATTTACATTAAATATAGAAATAATATTGCACACTGCGCGTTACTGCCAAAGGGGGTAGTTGCATCAACAGGGGTTGCTCCTGGTTGCCGATGGGGCTGCTGCGCGGAGGCGGAGCGGTCTGGTAGTATGCCCCGGCCTAGCGCACGTTACGCCTCTGGGCAATGTCCCGGAGTGGGTCGACCGCGCATCAGCTGCTTCGCGCATCGACTTCGGAGCAAATGTCGTCGGCCGTATGCACCAGGTGAGATTTGTTTACGATGGCTAGCTGCTGCGAACACTTCGGATTAGAAATGGTGTTTCAAGAACATACCTGCCGGCGTAAGAAGCTGCAGGAGTTCGCGTTCGGTGAGCCGAACTGGACCGGGGTCGCTAGACGATTTGCCGGCTTTCGCGGCTGGAAACTATGCAGCAGCCGGGCTCTCAGGAAATTCGCTGTTCAGGCGAATTTGCGGCTTTGATTGGATTGCGGCGGTGCGGAGATCTCTTTCGGAGGGCTCCAGGAATGCTCATAGGATGCTGGCGGTGATTCTTACAGGCAGGTCCCTTATCGCATAATCTCTGTATGCGTCCAGCCTGGCGGCGGCGGGCTGTTGATGACTTCCTGGTGCCTCACAATTCGGGCGAGTTAATACAGTTGAAATACGGCTTTCGAGAAAGCGCAAATGGAATGCGCCCTCGGAACTCGGATGATCACGGACGGGACGGTGGCGGTGATTTCGTCCAGCGGATTACAGGAATGTTAGTTACAAATTCCGCGGTTTCGGCCTTTAACTAACAGCTGTTCGGTTACACAGGATACGGGGAAAGCTAATTAGTAGCCACGGTTTCGGCGTTTAAATTAATGACGGTTCGGGAACGGGTTTGATAAGGATCTCTAGGTTATCGGGGTGTTCTTGCAGGCAGACAGTAACTATACCAAACCCGCAAGAACTTTTATTTAGGCGATTTCTCCCTTGCTAAGACAGTAACCATACCAAAGCAAACGAGTGATCGTTCCGGGTAGATTAGGAGAGGACTCGGGACAGAATCTGTCTCAGGTGGATTGGGAGAAGGCTTAGGGGAGAACCCCAGGATGGGATCTGACTCAGGAGCTAAAAAGGACAAAGGTAAAGGTTATTTCAATTCCCCCAACTGGGGGCGGGCTGCTATAGGAACCTTCCGTCCTTCTTCAGCCAAGAATGGGAAACTCGGGATGGGTGAGAGAAAGGAGGGGTGGAGACTGGAAGAAAGGCCAGGAAAGGTGGAGAAATACTGCCCCGGCATTCGCCTCAGAGAAGGTACTCGGCTGACTCAGGAAAACCACCTAAAAACCTGAATCAAGGCAGGCGGCCGCAGGAATCGAACCCACGACCTCCCGAATGCTAAGTGGACGTGCTACGCACTAAGCCACGGAGCTCGGTACTCAGGAGCTGCCATGTGCTCCTTTTTATATGTTCAGGCGGCGAGGGAAATACTCCTGCGCGCAAACGTGGCTTCCTGCGCATCGGCTACCGGCCCGCGCTATCGCTTCTTAGCGCAGTCTTGAGATGCAAACGTTTGATAAGGCGGCGAATTAAATTCCCAATACGTTTCAAGTATCCTTAGAATTTAGATTCACAAGCGAAACGTTACAAAACAAAAAAGACCGTTTTGCAAATAGAACGCGTATTCACCACACGTACGTATATGACGTCATTGTTGGTAGCAAACTACCAGTCGCATTCGCCTTGATAAAATTTGCCTAGAATCTAATCTAAAAAGTTAGAATTAGGATATAATTAAGATAACAATTAGTGTTAGAGACTGAAATTCTGTTCCTGACCTGACATGACCATTCCAAACATATAACTTTAATAACTTTTTTCTCTATCTCTTACGGTTTGGCTGCTGAAACAGCGTCCCAAACAGACAAAACAGCGTCCCGGACAAACCAGCGTCCCGGACAAACACGTCTATTAGATAAAGGATAATTCCCGGCCCAGGGTTTGTTTATCGCTGCGCTTGACTGTTTCTCACGTCCGCATTGTGCGCCGACCGTTTCATTTTTATTTAATTCTATTGAAATGGCTTATCTATTTTCTTGAAAATATGTATAAGCATTTTCTCCAATCTTGCAACTATTAGGTACTTGACCTTCCTTGCTTCTTATCGTTCCTTTGCATCTAACTTTCTTCATTATTCCATGCAAAGCAATGTTAAACAATGTGGCTGAAGTGCTTTATCTAACTCTTATATTGATTTTGAAAATGTTTGTTAGAATTCCCTCGTTTGGAATAGGCATAACTAAACCGTCGTTCCATTCAGATGGCATTGCTTCATTCACACTTTCTGAACACACTTCGTGTATTAAAATTTGTACTTGTTTTCCAGAACAAGGGTGAAGTAGGAACAGTTGGCGCAGTTGCAGTAGATGCACATGGTCATGTAGCCGCTGCTACGTCCACAGGCGGCATCAATGGAAAAATGGTGGGCCGATGCAGTGACACTTCTCAAATTGGTAGTGGCACTTATGCTGATGATGGCTTTGGTGCCGTTTCGACAACAGGTTGGTTCCAGTAGTTTTAAGTACTTTATGAGATAGACAAAACCGTAAAAATTGGTCTTTAAGAATCTATAGGTATTTGTTATTGTAGGACATGGTGAAACAATATTGAAATTTTGTTTAGCTCACACCATAATTAAAGCAATGGAGGATGGAAAATCTGCCCAAGAAGCAACTGCCGACTCAGTTGCTGCCATGACAGCTAGACTGAATAATACCGCTGGTATGTGACTTTTATTTTTCGTCGCATTGTCAATTACAAAATTTCCATCTCTAAATAATGCATGTCTAAGAGAGCAAAACAATTTGATTAAAGCAGGTTAGTAAGTTAGAACAGAAGTATTTTGACATTATTAGAAAGCGATTTAAAATCTTGACTTTTTATTCATGTTTTATTTTTGAGATATTGATATTGACTTTCTTATTAAATAGAGTTTCTTTCTGTAACGTGCGTTAAAAAAAATCTGTTATCGAGAGGGCTTTGAACTAGATTTTGCTTTACGACTGCTTGTCGGTGATTATTACATCACTCTACTCAGAATTCAGCGTGCTGCGTCACTTTAATTGTCAGTTGTCAAAGTGAGGTTATGTGTTTATATCCAAATTATTACATCTGTAACTGTACGAAACGGGCTTTACGACCAGCCAAACCATGCTAAACGTCTAGTGCATAAGCTAACTCAAATTCGGAAATGAAATTACATAGGACCGCTGCCCTAGCCCGTTACAAAAGAGTTACCGACTAACTTCAGTGGAGCGAGGGGGGCCCAACATGAGATAACACAGGGCAAAGGCCTCATAAACGAAAAGCATATCTTGAATGCTAAGGTGCCACCACGATTTCTACAAGGGAAAAATACACAGGTGAACCCACTGAGGAAAGTGGAAGCATAAGATTCACCTTTCAACTATAACCTTGGCAGTGTTCTGGTCCATGCTAAACGCCTAGTGCGTAAGCTAACTCAAATTCGGAAATGAAATTACATAGGACCGCTGCCCTAGCCCGTTACAAAAGAGTTACCGACTAACTTCAGTGGAGCGAGGGAGGGCCCAACATGAGATAACACAGGGCAACGGCCTCATAAACGAAAAGCAGATCTTGAATGCTAAGGTGCCACCACGATTCCTACAAGTGAAGAATGCATAGGTGAACCCACCGAGGAAAGCGGAAGCATAATGGATTCACCTTTCAACTATAACCTTGGCAGTGTTTTGGTCAGCGAGCCACGTGCAACATCATCGGACTTACCTTTCGAAGAACTCACTTGAGCAGCTTGCTAAACTGCTTTTACACTGGAAACAATACATACACCGATCGCATGAACAACATCAAAAGAAAACCACAGTAAACAAACATGAAATTATTAGCAAAATATTTAAATGAATAAAGGTTGAGTACATAAAAATATGAAATGGGTTAGCGATGGTTAAATATGTAAAATTACTTAACGTCTTAATCTAGTAAGGATGCGGTAAACTTGACATCAACTACCGAAATTACTGGTAAACGGTATTAACACTGAATTATCAAAATACTGACTCAATAAACGGCAATACTAAACTGTAATCAACTAAACAAGGTACAATACATCAACTGCCACGATGTAAAGTTAAATGAATTAAATTGACAGGTAAACAACTATAATGGTTTAGCAAATGCAATGGTACAATGACCGCAACGTTACTCAAACTGTCTGGCACTTCGGCAAAACACTCTGTACACTTGAAATTCAGCACTGTATAACGGTACCCTAAAAAAGCTTGGCTTAGCTGTAAACGACGTCCTACGTCGCTGCAAACAGCCGTTTTCCAGACACTGCCATAAACACCTAAGGGAGCTGCACCCCACGATAATCGAAAAACTCAAAGGCTTAAATCGGTACATAACAACACCAAGTTCGATCGCTACCAACAACCACGTACAGAAAAGTCACGAAATGTGAAACACACAGCTTTCGATCTCGAAACAACGGGAAAAAGTCATTAACCGTAACACAAAACTTGCGGTACATCGATGGGAGTTCGAATAATGGGACCAAAACATGCGGCACACACACTCACCAAAGGCACAATCGTTGGCCACTAATTACACTTGCTTCTTGCGACGCCGGGGCAATACTGGGAGCCAACATTCATACTCGCTCTCTCTAACATACGGCAATTGTCTTTTATTCTGGCTCAAAACGTAAGCGCTTATACAACAAATTCACGTCTGAGGCGGATCGATAAGAAACATGTGCATGGATTTTCTAGCTTGCCAATAGGCCCAAAACAGAGCGATAACACAGAATGAGTGCATTTAAAACTGCTGACTGCAGCGAATAATTTGAAATACCCATATACAGGCGGAATCGTAATTTCGGAATCGAGAAAATCATGCTAATTAGCCGTACGTTCATACAAACTAAAAATGTCCTTACACATCGCTCTACCCAGAATTCAACGTGCTCGGTCACTTGAGTTGTCAGTTATCAAAGTGAGGTTGTGTGCATATGCAATCCAAAAATAAGTTGACTTTCAAAAATTACTGTTTGACACAAGACCACTGGATAACGGTGTTTTTTTAATGCACTATCTTGTAAAAATATAATCTATAGGTAATACTGGATTTTCAACCAACTAACATTGCAGGTGCCATAACAGTATCAAAGGCTGGAGAAGTTGGCATTGCATTTAGCAGTAAACGAATGGCGTGGGCTTATCAGCAGGGAAATGAACTACATTATGGAATTGACCAGGGCCAACATGAAGTACAACTAGTTTAAATATGGTTTAAAATAATATATATGCCTATTTCACTGCTATTTGTTATATCATATTTATTTCGTTTGAAGAATGTTGAGAAATTTATAACTATAATATAAATATTTTATTTTTTCAAGAAATTGTAATGCTGTACAAAATACTTTTAATAAAAAAGCGTGTATAAGATCACTTTCTCTATTAAGCTGAGTAAGCACACACAAATATGGACACCTTGTACGTTAATTTCATATGCTGATGATACAACAGTATTGCACCCTGCAAACTCTTCTTGTTGGATAACAGAATTAACAACACACACACAAAAATAGCAACAATAACAATAACAAAATAACAGGATTAGCAAAATCAACAGCAATTTTCACACTTTAAAACACAAAGAATCTCATATGACGTTAGTCACTGCGCAAACGAAATCCCTCTACCCACCGCTACTGATTACTTGTCATTTAAAATATAACCAAACTTTGCAAGTTTGACAACTTTCCACATATTGCCAATTCATCATAAAGTCCATTTTTTACTTCCTTTTACAATAAAGGAAGTATTGGATTCACCCCAAAAATCCGAAATTGAGTTTTCAACAGATCTTCACGTTTCAGAGTCCCCTGAACCCAAAAAACATATTTTTTTTCATTGGTCTGTCGGTGAACAGAATATCTCAAAAACGAAAAGAGTTATGGGGTTGAAACTTCATATATAAGTTTTGTGTACTATGTAGATGCGACAGCAAGCTTAACCGGAAATAGGTGTTGACTCTTGTGATTTTTCAGTTTTTTTAGATTGTTTCAAAAACGGCTCTAAGGATTTTTTTCAAAATTCTCATTTTTATTACATTTTTAATGTGTACTGAGGTGGGAGAGGTGATTTACCAGTTGAATACTTCTAAAATGGGTTTCTTTTGTTTTTTTCTCTATTTTTTTTATTAACTCCTATTTTAAACGGAACACCCGGTATATTATTACATTTTTGAATTCAGCTTGAAATTCTAGAGAAAATTTGTCTCTTCACCTAATGCTCTATTTTGCACCGTTTTTGTAGAATTTGTAATTTTTTAAAAATTTTGACAAATGCTTAAAAATTTAAAATCTAATTTTTCCCCAATTATAAGATCACTGTAAAAGGAAGTTGTGTGAGTGTATCACACCAGATTTTTTTTCTATAATTTTCAAGGTCAACTTTCTAGGGGATAAGTTGCATTCCTGCAGGGTCCCTAGTTTTAATAATGTTGGTACATAGATTTTTAGTTCTTTTTTTCCACTAAAAAAATGATTTGTCGTCGTTTTGACAGATATAGTCTGTTCACTAAACATAAAAACACAAAGTGGCCTTTGATTTCTAAAATTTCATGAGTGTACTTCCAAAATGCATCTTTTGTCTAGGAATGTACTTAGAAAAAGTTACTAAAACAAATAGGTTAAGAGTGTGACATTTAATTAGCATCTGTCATAACTACTTTTAAGGATGTTAAACAAATACTGTGTTGGATACTATTGATGTAACATTTATTAATAAGTATTTTTATTACATTTTATAAAAGTTCAGGCAAGAATTTCCAGAATAGTATGTACTTTGACACTGAATTAATGATATTTATTAATTGTCATTTTTAAATTCAAAGTCACCTTTATGCAGGTATGGAAACCTTTGCAAAACAAAATACAGAATCCCTAGCAAATTCTACGTATATGCCAACTTCAAAAAAATTTATATGTTTTTGTGTTTACTGAATGGCCTATATGTCCTAATAGTGGGTAAACGAACAGCATAGTAATAGTAAAATATTGCAAATTTATTAATTATTAAACTTAACAACATTTTAACATAATGGAACGTTTGATTCCATGTAAAAAAATGAAATTTGTCAAGAGTTCAAATTAAGAAACTTTGACATTCAAAATTCACACATAACCATAATTTTGAAAAAGTTCTACTAACACGAGGTATAAAAATTTCCTAGCGTTTTACTCACATATCTACCAACATTGTAACACTTTGACAGTTATTATAGAAAAAAAAACGGAATCCCGGTGAGGTTTTCAAAAATAAAAAAATGCAGATGAAAGCTTCTACAGAATGCCATCATTCGGAAGTGATGTAAAGCCGTGGGTCCCATGTTACTATGATGTGTAGCATGTAAAAGATCCCTTGCTAGGGTTGGAACTCCTTAGTCTCGGCAAAATTCTAAGTAGGACTTTGACCAAAGCAGTTGGTGTCTAAGGTACCTGGTACTCTGCATGCCTAGACCTTGTCCATTAACAAACAAACAAACAAACAAACGTACTTTATATAATCACAGTGCCTTTCATGACCTACCTTGAGAGTCAATCTAGATTCTGTAACCTGTATAGTGGTTGGTAGTGGTCACCGCTGGCTGCAGTGGGACCGCAGCACATTTTCTTTGTTGATGGTTGTGGGTACAGTCGCTTTATATACACTAACGTTAACAGTCTGGCCATACATGGTCATGATTCTCATTGGTGCCGCCATTTTATGTCTTGCGTCATTTTGACAATAAGATTTAAATTGCAAAAGTGTCAAAGTCACAGTTATTCAAATAAAATAAGTTGACATTCAATCAAGAAAAATCGTTTAAAATGCAAGTACATAGTTAAAAACTGATCATAATTTTTAGAAACAACTAGAACTATAATTTATTAACGGTAAGCTGAAAAGGTTTAAAGAAATTTATCAATTTCAAAAATTTTCTTCAGATAAGAGGTATTGCTGTGCAGTCGGATGCAAAAGCAGATCTGAAAAATGTGTGCAACCGAAACTTTCCTTAGGAATAGGGACAGACGGGACTTATGGACAATAAAATTAATTGAGAAAATTGGTATCCGAATGGAAATTCAAGAATTTGTGAAAAGCATTTTGCAGATTGTATGTGTGAAAAAGCACGAGTTGGTGACAAGAAAGACGTTAGGATAATGCTGTTCTAACATTATTTACTTTCTCATCGTCTGCTTCGGAGCCTACAGCCATTGAAAATACCAATGTCTTTATAAACAACTGGTAAAATTTTAAAATATTTCCGTTCGAAAAACTGATTTTATCGACGTTTAAGTTTTAGGTATGGAGTCGTGTGCATTTGAATGCAAAAATAGGTCTGAACATGGTATTAAGATGAAAAGCTTTCCTAGAAATAAAAAAGCGGGGCTTGTGGTCAAACAGGTTTATCGAGCATATTAGAATAACATAAAAGGTCAGAATAGAATCTAAATGTAAAAGCATTTTATATAAATAAAATGCATATTGTTGATGTAAAACATATTGCAACTTTTAATCAATTAGAAAAGTTTATTATCTCCAAAGTTATCGGTGTTCGTTTAAGAATAACTGAAACGAAAACGCAAAATACACAACGAAGCAAATACAGTTGTACTTCTGTGGCAATGCACAATGTAGGCTATATAAATTAAGTGGGAAGTTATGAAAAGTAATTTTAAGCTTATTAGACTGTATACTCACTGTTTTATTAGTTTTGGGATCACTGTAAGTTCTGTAGATTTGCTATTATTTATGTGAGCACTAACTGTAAATAAAATTTATAATATCTCATTATCAATGACATTGTTTGTTTTACTATTTGGTCATATATTTACTTATACTAAGCATTTATTTAATTAAACTATTTTCCAACACTAACCCCGCCACTGCTTTTGACCCGCCACTGAAGGCGGCCATATTCTGTCTTATGTCATAAGTGACATTTCATATGGCCAGACTGTTGTATATAAAGGGACTGTAGTTGTGGGTGGTGGTGGTCCAGTGGGATTGCCGCCTTACACTTCTCGCATACCAGAAAACGGATTAGTATAAAAATTATTCCAGAAATCTATCATTTTGGCATGTAAAGATAAGAGTCTTGATTGAACGAACAGACCAATATTAGGAATCTTGAAATTTATTTTCTCAGCATGCAATTTTAGAATACTTCTACTGGACGATACATATATTTAATGCTCACAATAAGTAGTCGATTAACTAGTAATACTTTATTATTTAGACTATACAACGTTTAATAGTGTTTCTCTTACATGCTATGTGAAAATATTAGAACTGTTTTATAAAACTTCATTTTCGATACTATTAGTTCCTGGGGCAGTTTCTCCATAACAATGCTTTGCTTTAGGGTCCTTGTACGAGTTCTCGTGTTGTACACTTTGTGAATTGGTACGACATTTCGCTAGGCATAATTCAAAGTGGTCAGTTACCGAAGCAAAGAGCACGTTGTTCTGCTCTGTAGCCTTTCCAAGTACGGTTTCCAGAACATCTTTCTAAAATTACACCCGCTTTAAATATATATCAAATAAATTAATAAATATCAATACAGTAAATTCTCGATTATTCGATGTAATGACTGGATGGAGGGAGGTACACAGATAATGCAAAATGAAAAAAACGTAGGCATATACAGAGTGGTTTTTTAAAAACTGAATTGCAGCAGGCCCTGGATAGCCTGGATGCATTGTCAGTCTATATCAAGTTTGAGGTTAGTAGGTAAGGTTTTGTTTGTCATTTGACACACGCTGATGCAAAACTTAACCTGCAAATCTCGAATTCAACATAGACTGATAATACGCTTCAGTACTGCCAACTGATTAAGGCTGTCCAGGGCCTGCTGCAATTCAGTTTTAAAAAATCACTGTAGGTAATAGGGTTTTAATGAGGTGTGATGCAAATACATAGTCTCTCACACTGTAATCCCCCCCATACTACTTTATACACCCTCCTGTCCACCTTAACCAGGAAGGTATAATGAATGATGTCCCTTCAACTACAGCAGGTTTGGAAGCAAACACCACCAGACTCAGGTGGGTTTGCTGATAACCAGATTTGCATATGAAATTTTGACCCTAAACTCATTAAAGAAAGTGAAACAATTTTTTGGCTCCACTTAATGGTTTTGCCATTTACCAATTTGTTTCAGGCCTAACCTGTATATTATTGCTTGAATTATAACCCCTTGCATTTCGAATTCTTAAATTTTCCAAACCAGCACATTTTGTACCTGTATTGAGTTCCTATCGTTCGGGCGATGCACTTTTGACCCGCGCTATCTGTTAGCTGGCTGAATGCGTGACATTATTTTCCTGCACCTCGACGAAGTAACCTGCTTCTAACAAGGTCATATTCGTGCTTTATTACGCCACGACGATTAATTTCGTTTCCAAGAGCTGATAATTTGATTTAGGTACAATCGAGATTTTCTGTTTGTTATTCCCATATTAATTGCATTCCTTTAGCTCTTAATTGACAGTTTTAACCCAAGAATTTAATCTTGGAAGCAAGGTCGCCATCTTGACTTCATTTTCAACACCTGCTGTCATCCTGGCTAGCTCCCGCAGTTTTGAGGATGGCTTCGCTTCGATTACTGTTGCATCAACGGCGTTTTTGAGTACTGTGTATAGCAGCTCACGACCAGCATATGTTTAACCGCAACTTGTGGGCGTTGGAGGTTAGTGGCTACTTTTGTGGTTTTACTACATTAAAAGCGAACGGATTGCCTGTTTTCAAGTAGATTTGGGCTGACTATTCCAGGACTAACCCTTATGTATTTAACTATCACTGATACTCGAAATTTAAATTCGTATATTCCATTATTACCAATATTTAAAGTTCAAATTCATACATTCACTTAGTTTTAACATTTGAAGCTTAAATGTGTATATTTAATTACGATTAATATTTAAAGCTACATATGGTATGTGTAATTAAACCTTAGTAAGGGGAGCATTCACGTTTTTTTTGCTTGCAATAACCTGAACAGAAAGGTTTTAGTTAAATGACTGAGATATGCATATCCCTCGATTTATTTTGAGATTACAATTATTAATATAATAACCCAAAAGAGGTTTTTGATCTTCGTGGGTGTTGCAACCTTCAAGTAATTTGCACATTTCTATTATTGTTACCTTATTTATGACCAAATTATTTTAATTAATCAATATTGAATTACCACTATAGACTACAAGGTTATTCAATAGTTATTAAATAAACGCTAGTCACTTGTAGTTTATTTTAATTATTTGAAATCATCTGATTTCTGGCGCCCATACTTTTTTGTAGACTTTGCAGGGTACACAGCTGGTGGTTTGAATCCACGACCATATCGCCGAATTTGAGTTAGCTCGGCCATCGCGGTAAGTGAACATTTTTTAGAGCTACCGTGTTGTACAAACTGTAGGGGGGATTGATCTGCGATTTTTTTTCTACCATTGATTATTTTAATTAATTAATCGCAGGTCAGCTTCTTTATAGTTTCAAAAGTACAATATAAAATAACCGGACTGTCCAACTGAAGACCGAGTCTGTTATGAAGACGGTAATACGAATTTGAACATGGAATTTTCCCGCAATGCAAGAATCCAGTAAACTAGCCTGAGCCTCCAGAAAAATGCATAACTACAATTTTTTTGTACACGAATCCAAGAGGAACAGAAAAACTTAGAGTGATTCTTTCTATTTGGTTGAAACGATCTTCCAATTTTCAAAGGTAGTACCACAAAAGGTAAAAATTTTTTGATTTTTATTTCATTCACATGCAAATTATTGCGTTAAATTTTTCGAAACCAAAATGGTGTTAAAAATACCGCGAGACTGCAGGTCGAGTGAAATCTAAGCAGTTTTTGTTGAGAGAAATGCAATAATTTTTACGTAAACGAAAAAAAACTCTTCAAAAATTTTTACTTTGAGTGCTATTTGGATAGATTATTCAACAATATAAATATATGACGTCGATTTTACTTTGTTGGCAAAGTTTTGTTAATGTTTTCCACCATTAATTTAGTACTGAAGCTTCCAAAATGATTATTATCATTTTTAAAAAGACGCTGATTTGCAAACTTCACTTTGACGTTTTGACGAAATATCAGTCAGGGGTTATTCACAAAATTGAATTCATTAAAACTAGGGTGTCTTGATGTCAATTTGACGTATTTGTCGTATAACAGGATACAGACGATGTGTCCATAACCTGATCGTTGTCCCTTCTCACTCCACAGTACTTGAGAGTGAGAGGAACAATGATGTGTCTGTACCCTGGTAAAAGGCAAATATGTCAAATTGACATCAAGGCACTCTAATTAAAACTTAAAACCAATTGTGGTCGTGTTAAAAAAACATGGTAAATTTTGATTGGACGTTTCTGACAAATTGATCAATTTCATTGGTTCATTTATTATAGTGTTGAATACTAATTTTTCACGAATTGTAGGAGAATGCACTCTATTCCTAAATACAAAACGGTTTAGAAAAGTGGTACTTTTCTGAATAGCAACACATTTCTGCATAGCAACGCATAATTTAATTTTTAAATGCATATTTCACATGATTTTTGTTATGTTTATATTGTAACGACCTTGAAATCAGGCAGCTGCAAACGCGTGAGGCACAGCCGCCAGGAGACGACCTTGGGGCCAGCTGCGGACGAATGAGTCATTGTTCCAGGTGATGCGAGAGCGGCCCCGATGCGGTGCGTCACGCTTGTGTCTGGAACTTCGAGGAAATATCGCGGCGTTTCTGGAACCTCTCCCCAGCGAATATAAATACACAGCCGTCTGAATTCAGGGCAGTTCTCATCAAACTCGAAGGCGTACGGCCGCCACATAAATAAACGCATGTATAACATAAATAGCCACATAAATAATTGATGTTTAATCCGGTGTAAATAAATAGAGTGTATAACCATATAAATCATTACTGTTAAACCGTATATAAATAATTAGTGTATCGTTGTTAGAAATAGTGCCTGTAGTTTATAAGTAATTTGTGTTCTGCCTTCATAATTCTTGTGTTTGTAAATAATCGTAATTACTCGTTGTAAATAAATGTTTAATACAAGAAGCGTCGTCAAAGAATATAGATAGAGGAAGAAGGACAACCTTATGGGCTATAAAGTATATGCTGTGATTTGGGTTGCATAACTATTTACTTGGTTAAATATATCATTTTTTGTTCGAAAATGCCGCTGGAAGCTCCGAGCGTCAAAGTGATTACCTTATCAGTGACATTCAGCAGGTAAATGCGTCATTAGCATTCTTGAGCTATAACAGTGTTGCAAGAACTTTCTCTCTAAAATTCCAATAGTTTTACAATGGTTGTACCTACCCGAAATAAACTTGTATTCTGCCAAAGAATATTTAAGTAGTTTGATTCTGCTTACATGTAAGTTAAGTTTGTTACAAAGAATATTAAATATAGGTGTATATTCTTTGGTTTGTTTTGTTATTATTTAAAACATTTGTTGTCAATCGGATGAACTCGTACCAAGTAAAATAAAAGTTTTATAAGTTTCACATGCAACACTTTTAAACATTTAATAGGTAGATAGGTACCTATAAAAATTATATGAGAGGTTTCTAATATAATTTCAACAAAAAGTTCACCGATGAGCAGAAGATTATACGGAATACGGATTGTCCCCACTTTATTCTCACAAAATTCTATAATGAATATTGAATTAGCTATGTACAAATAATGAAAAAAAAAACATTAATAAACAATATACGGATTTTATTTAAAAATTTTAATACGAGTGGAAATTATTGTTCAAGTAATGTTGACGATTAATATAGTTTACAGTGATCGATTTTAAAAAGCAAATAAAAACAAAAATAATATTGTATCTTGTGAAGTTGATACGTATAGAGTACGGCTACTAAAACAGTACGCCTTGAATATCTCATTTACTTGATGCATTAAAAAATGTCTATTTAGGCACATTTAAGTTGGCGATCTCTCTATGTATAGTCTCAGCAAAGAATAAGACAATATTATTCGAACATTTATTATCGACATTAAATTATCTTTCAGAAATGTATGCAAAAATTTAATTTGGTGATTAGGGATCTGACCCAAGTTCTGTACAATCTGTTATTAAAAAAAATGAATCGGGGCGGTTTTCACAGAAAACTCACAATTATTTAATAATTTATACTCTAGTTTAAATTACTGCACTTTAAACGTAAATTAGAGTAGAAACCAAAAAGAACTTATGTGGTTAAGGAGCTGCAAACTAATCGAGGGTTGGGGTTCAATACCCAACAATATACCTTTTTTTAACAAATTATCTGTTTTCTTTATTTACCTTGGGGTTAAGTGGTAGAACAGTATGCTAATTCGATTAGCACGCCTGAACTTCGCCCCTTTGAGCAACTTATGTATTCATAATTCAAGTATATTGTAAAATAACAATTTTATTTATTTTTGCTCAATAAACGACATTTATTATTATTATTATTATACTTAAGTCGCTCAAAAATTATGCCAAATAGCTATTTTTAAATAAATTATTATTACTTGCATTTGACATAATTTTTGGGCGATATAAATAATAATTTGTTAATAAAGAGTTAGGTACCTATTGTTACGGATTGAACCCCCATTTGCCCCAACCTTTTACGGGTTTAATTACTTTTTTTTAAAAGCAGATTATAAGAAATTTGAGTCGGATCCATTAACGCCAGTTTAAATTAAAATATTTTGAAATAAAGATGTTATACATTTCTTACTCTCGCCAATTTCAATGATCTATTAAATAAATGAGATTTTCAAGGTGTAAATATTACATACAATAAAACAATATAATATACAAAGTTACAAAGAATAGGAAGTACACAAATATATCTGTAAGCATATAAACGTACATTTTTTAAGCTTTAAACATTACTTAAATGTTGTATTTTTTTGTTGCGTGTACCAGACTGGTTTGTAGTCCTTAAATCTTGCGATAGCCATTTCAACGTTTTATGGAGTTTGCACTTAATTAAATGATTAATTAAAAATAGTTTATGAGAGTAACATGTGTCTTGCTCGTTAAGCCACCCTGGTACTAAAATTTTCACTTTATTTACACTATATGCTAATAATGTTTTCTTAAAACTTACACACGACTTACTATTTTTGAAATATTATTCAAAATGTTCAAGTAACATTGTAACTATTTTTATTAAAATACTTGAAGGTTTTTTTAGGTAAATAACACAGTCGCCCGCACCATAGTCTTTTTGCTGTAAAAACAGTTCATTATGATGCACTACAGAGTCACGGCTGCACATATTTTGACACTGATCACAATTAAAACGTAAAAGCGTTTTATGAATGACATAACCAGCTACATATACCGTCGCACAAGATTCTAATGTGGCTTCTTGATTTGGTTGTGTTGAAACTTCTATTACCTCACTGAGTAAACTGAGGTCACCATCTTCTGCTAATTCAGTTTGTTCAGCAACTGTATATGGTATGTCCTCAACATATCTCATGACGTCTTTTTCTGGCACTTCAACATTCGCCATGTTGACAACAGCACTGCAAATACTCTTTCAAATTATTTTCAGTATGCGGTACGTTGACGGATAGAGTACATGCATATGGGTTACGGTCTTTCAGCATTCGACTGTTTAAGCAATCAAATAAATAGTTAATTTTCTGTACGAATTCTGCAGTATCCAGAGCGCTGGTGCTTTTTAACTCGCCCGTTCCAACAGCAGTTCTTATCGTAGCACTCATGGTGTTGGAAAACACTTGCGTTGCAAATTTCACCCTCATTCGCTGGAAAGTATTGGGGTAGATGTGGGCATTCGTGATTTTTACAGCTGCTCGAACAGTACAAGAAGATTTATCTATTTTGTATGCCTCTTCGATATCTTTCCAAGAAACTTTCTTGCCCTCCACGTAAAAATCCTTTGATAGGAAATTATTCCGTACGCTTTTTATCAAGTGCGGTACGTCATATATTGCAAAAATTTTTGCGTCGCAGACAAAAAAAACGGCTGTTCTGCAGTAACTCCTAGATTTAAAAATGCAGCTCTATTTGTAGCAGCCTGGTCACTAGTAACAGCACGCACTTTAAGTCCTATTCTTTGTAACTCTTCGATGTTTTTAATAATGAGGGAAGATAGCTCTCCATGTTTAATGGTACCTGAAGAAACATAAAAGCTGACAGGAATCTTCCATTTGTGAATAAGTCCTCTTGCCATTAACACTAGTGCATGACTAGTGATTTCTACACAATTTATCAGAGAATTCAAAACGTCAATAATTTTTCTGTATTTTATGAAACTGCCAACTTTTGTTCATTTTGTGTTATTGAATAAAAACCCCTAAAGAAGTGAAAATTGATCACCCTGTATACTTACTGCTTGGGATTTAGTTTTGATTTAATTAATAAAACTTTAAAAGAAATTTTAACTAATTATACCTTATTTAATTAGTACCTACACAAAGATCGAGCAACAAATTTGGGGAAACTATAAGATTTAAGCCCCTATAATCGGACATCGTGTTAACCTACTATCGATGGAAAATTTAAAAATTTTATTATACAGTGTGGTGATAAAGTTCCACACAAAATTAATAATTTTGTTATTTAATGTTTTTTGGGAAAACCCTGACACGTCAATTTTATTCTTTAAAAAGTGGACATGGCACCGTCCCTAGACTTTCCCATACTGGAAATTGTTCATATTTTCTTTTGCATTTAACAGTATAGTTATTTTCCTCAAAACGGCTGCTTGAGCGCTATCGTAAAACCCCGCCTCCTAACATGGTTAGGTGAAATTTTCGAAGTCCCTGAATATCATATTTTGTATGGCATAAAAATTCGATCTTTTTATTCTCTGATTCTTTGAAGCAAAATAGTAACGACAATTAGAATAAACAATTAATTTTTCAAAAATAGAAGGGGGAGGGAGGCTTTTGTTTCTGCGCTATGACGTCATTATTAATTTTTTCAAATGGAAATCCCATTTTCCCCCCTTATGTTGATAGATCTCGCCAGTTAAATGGTGATATAAAAAATTAGTACCCCACATAACAATTTTTTGAGAAAAATACACATAAAGTTAAAAAAATTCAGAATTTTTTTAAATTAAAATAACGCACCACATCTGTTTCCTTAGAAACGTTAAATTGTTGACTTTAACACATTTGTGAAACAGTGGTAAATGTTTTAAAATCAAAATTAGGTAGTTTTTGTCATAGCTCTTATTTTCATTAAAAATAAATTCTGAATTGTTTGAACTTCATGTGTATTTTTCTCAAAACAATTGTTACCTACGAGGGGCACTAATTTTTTTACATCATCATTTAACTGGTGAGGAGATCTATCAAAATAAGGGGGAAAATTGAGTCTTTTTAAAAAATAAAATGACGTGTTTCGGGGTTTTCCCAAAAAACATTAAATAAGAAAATAATGAATTTTGTGCGGGACGTTATCACCACACTGTATACAGAACGGACATTTTTAAAGGAACTAACCTGTATCATAGACGAATCCGGTATGATATCTGCATCTAATTGCATAGGCGAAGCAATATGATCTTCATCCAAATGAAAAGAGCCCGAACAAGACGTCGCTTTACCATAGACCCTTGGCATGATCTCTTTTTTAAATGAGAGTTCTTTGGGCGACACTGGCGATGTTGCGTGGTCAGGTTGCATGGCAGTTTTGTAATTTAAGGGAACAGCATTATGACATAAAATGCTTTTCGGAAAAATGCATGGCACACACAGTTCTTTCACGTAATTGTTCTTCAGATAACGTGAAAAGCTGTGGATTGCCACAATTAATCAACCACAATCGCGTCTTTCTTTTTCTATAGGAAAACGAAAAAAGCTTAAATCGCAGTCGGTTCTGCAATTTCGCTTACATTCAAAATATACGCACGAATTAACCATGATTAAGATTAAGCGTTCGAGTGATCAATTTCGGAAAAGGAAACGTCAAAAGAGTATGACAACACTTAAGACAAACTTCAGCACAACTGAATGTGAATTTCCAGAAGAAATTCTTATAAGCTGTCCTGTTAATTAGCCTAAGGAATGGGACACGTCTTATCAGGAAAGCACATCAGTAAGGAACGATGCTAATGAAGAATTAATCAAAAGTAGGTAACGACCTATTGACTATTGACTTATTTACGATAGAACTGACCGAAAAACGTATTTTCATAAAACGTAAAACATTTGCCAAACTTTAATATTTGTGGAAAAAGTATCAAATAAAAGTCACTAATAATAACTATAATTTTGAGCATATGATTAAACTTTGAATAGTTAGTAGCTTATTATTTCTTATTGCAGTATGTTTAGAAAGTTTTCACTGCAAATTGTCTTTTGTTTTGTTACATAGCAACCAGAGCACACTATTCATTTGTTTTTACAACTAACACAGTCAAGGCACACTAGATTAAAAAGTGTTTTATGAAATATTGTAAAAGTTTGTGAAAATAAGTACCTATGTGAAACCATACATGAATGAAAAGGGAAAAAACAAGCTTTCCAATGATGCAAAATTTTGATATCCATTCCATTTAAAAAAATGTAAGTTTGGGCTGTACCTCAAAAATTACGAATCAGAAAAATATTAAAGTAGGCCTATTATGTAGAGCCTACAATTCCCTACAAGCTCTTTTTTGAAAATTGAAATTATATGAAATAATAAAAAAGTTATGCATGGTTGAAAAAATCGACCAGTTTCAGTTTTTCGATTATAACAAGTAGGCTATGCGTTTTTTTCGGAAAAACAGAAGCGTCAATATATTGGCCTCATAAATGTGCACCTTTTTCCCCATTTGACCGAAGTTGTATCTCTTACCGTTTCCGAGATGCCAATGGTGGCACCTCGAAGATGACCCCACTCTGTATAAAATCTTGTGTATATTTTAAGCGCAAAATCAAATTGCCAATTTCGCTCTTATACAAATAGCTGTTAAAATCATAACTCTGTAACTTCCTTGCAATCTGGCAACACTGAGACGCGTTCTTGGGAAAAATGCGACAGGAATCTGTAAATGCGTTTCCGACCGTAGCCCTGAACAAGTTCATTAGTACTGGCGGCGGCTGCTTGAGGGCCAGGCAAGAACTGAGGAGCTTTTAAATAATACGCTCATAACCCATAGGCTGTCCTTCTTCCCCTATCTATATTCTTTGGCGTCGTATAATTTTTAAATAGCCCGAGCGTAAAAACGTAACAATATCAACACTTTTAGGCATTTTCCTATACTACATGGAAAATAGCATATGGAACATGTGAGAAGTGTTTTTCTGTGCTCGCTCCAATTAAGAAATTTGTATGTTGCATGAAAAAACGACGCTTTTCTCAACTTGTACAATACACGATTTAATATCCTTTCTCAGTTTTCAGTAAAATGACAAAAATGGACAAACGACAAGATCACCGTAAGGGTTGACAATTGAATCTATGTTTGTAGAACCTTTTTCGTTTATTTTGATCTGTTGCTCAACTTCGAGGCTCACTATTGAGATTTTACAAAAGGGTAAGAGTTACAAAGTCAGTTAAATTTGTGCCCAGTTTAAATTAAGATGTTTACGCTCAAATGCGTATTATGTGGCGAGATGCTATTTTGTTGGAAATAACCGCAGTTAAAGTTTTGCAGATTTGACATTCACTTTTGAACATCACCCTGTACTCAGCCTACTTGTTGCATTTCATGGGTGCAGTGATGACATTGCCATGTGTATACATTTTGCAACTTTTTTTTTCTCGAAAAAGGAAGGAAATTATATTCTTACATCGTTGTGTTCAGAAAATTCCGTGGGATCGGCAAAAATATTAAAAAAAATATAGTTGCCATTTGAAAAAAAAGTTGACTATCATTTAATTCAATGTTGGGATTTTGAAAATCGCATGACAAATAACGATCCTACAGTTATGGTTGGTTTTTGTGCACCTTTCTGTATACATGAGATATGATTTATAACGATACGCAAGGAAATGAAAGAATTCAGCCGTTATATTTGTAGGTCACTATAAATAAAAACATTTAGTGATAGCAAAAAAAAACGGTTAATTTGATTTGTTTACATAATAGTTTGCTTTCCAAAAAATTGGCTGTGATTATACCACAAGCCATGCTGTTGGAGATTTGGCAATGCTGCTGGCAGGCAAATTTTTGTACTGTTTATTTATAAAAATGTCTGTTCAAATGTGGTGGGTGATTAAATATTAATATGTTGGACTGCTCTAAGTTTGAAGAAATACATTTATTTATATTACTGTACTGTTCGTGATAAGTGATGGGTGATGGGTTTTTATTAAGTATTTCACTGAAATACAACAGAGGTAAGTAACACTCTAACCTCATTTTTAACGTATTTCTTGTAACTTTTAATTTTATATTTGAAATGCCATGAAGACGTGTATACCAACCACGTCAGTACCTTAAAAGAAAATCGAATGCAAACTATAACATTTTCTTTTCCAATGGAGAAGATCTGAAAGAAAGCATGGCTTCGTGCAATACCACGAGAACGTTGGACCCCAACAAAAAGTGCTGTCGTATGTGAAGACATTTGAAAGCGTTAGAAATAAGAGTGGGAAACTGCAGAAGCTGATGCTGCATTACCCTCGATTAGCTGACAATGCTGTCCCAATCGTGTTTCCAAATTTACCAACATATTTGTCGTCAAAAGCGCCTCAAGAAAGGACAAATCCTGAATGTAGAAGAAAGCAAATATTGAAAAGACATGCACAAAATGTGAAAGTGTTTTTAAATGATGACATCAGCAGTTTTTCGAAGTTTATGAAACAATTTACATCACACAAATTTAGATGTTACTGAGCAGATAAGTTTATTATGTTCAAATAAGATTATTTACAGTAGCACCACCATAGTTTTTGCATATATGTTGTACTCTCAATCAGCAGTGGTCTATAGAAAATTACAAATTTTAAAATAATTGTAGAAATGTTCTTTTATCCATGGGCTACATAGGTTAAGTTGTTTATTTTTATAAATATACTGTTACATGATTGTATTACTTGAGTATGTAAATAAATTTGTCACAATTACAGAAGCTATCTTTAGTTAATTGCAGAGTAAAACTGTGCTCTTTAAACCAAAATTATTTCAAATTGGAGTACTGTAATTTAGGACCACCAACTACCAGAGATGCAATGTTGCCAAGTCTAACAGCATGTCTTGTAAGTGTAGGTGGCAGTGGTTATCCATGTTGTGTACCTTTTAGTTGAGATTATGGCGGACTGTTTGCCATTTTCAAATCGTGATTGAATGTGAAATAATTTAGAATTATTTTAATTGTGGAAAATTTTTTCCTTATAGAGGCATTTTCATATTTGATGGTAAAAATAAAATACTGTTGAATGTCACAAAACCAACTTGTCAGTGTCAATTAAAATTTAACATTGCATGTTACCATCATTATTTCCACTTGCAACGTTTATGAGAAAATTGACACTTGTTGACACTGACAAGTTGGTTTTGTGACATTCAACAGTGTTTTATTTTCGTCACTAAATATGAAAATGCCTCTAGCTTTGCATCATCATCTTTGCATATTTTAGCCTAGATATTGATAAAAATTGATATTTTTAGTACTAAATATGTGTACTGTACTGACATCAAATTTATTAGCTATATAGTCTTTGATTACATCTTTATTATTTTTTTTATAAAAAGTTTGATTCAGAAAATCCCAATTGGGTTGAAAGGGGCACATTTTAAAATTAGTTTGACGTATACAGGGTGTTCCATAAAATTATGGCTCAAACAAGTATAAATTGTTTAAGTAGAACGCCCTGTATATTCAACCCTATTTTTTTCTTTTAAATGACTCATTGTTTCCAACTTATGAACGTTTTTAGTATTTTTTTGTCAATTTCAAGCTTTCACATAAAACGTCACATTTTCTTCATTTTTAAATATTTTGCTTTTGAAAAGTTAACACAGCTTCATCTAAGATGCAAAAATACTAAACACTTATAAAAACGAGATATTTTAATACAGGGTGTTCAAAATATCTTTTTAAATGTTGATATTTTCAAACTTTATTTTCTCGATTTTTTAAAATGGAACACCCTGTATTTTGTTACAGGCATAAATAGAACCTTCAGTTACCTTTATTTTGACATCAACATGTTGTATTTTATTTAAAGGAGCGTTTCAGAAATTAAGATTTTAATAAAAATCACGGTAAATTTGTACTAGGCTCATATTAGTTGGCTATGGAAAACAAAATCAACGCTCTTATGTTTTGGCGTTTGCGCTGACGCCATAAAGTTTAATAGCTTGTCAGGTGATGGCATTAAGTGATTTTGTAATTCAAAATGAATTATTCTAAAGCAGGATTATGCCAGATTTGTTACATAATGTGAGGGGTTCCTCTATGAACAGACTTGAATCCTGCATTTTACAAAACGGGTGACATTTTGAACAATTACAATGACGATAAATTTTAATTTTGTTTATGTTAACAGTTAATTACTTACCTATTAAAAACTTGCTCTTGTATTTCATAGCCAACTAGTATTTTTAGAAACTATGCGCCGTATGCACTTCGAAGCTGAATTTCTCAAACACTCTTTAAAATAAAGTGCAATCTGGTGGGATCAAAATAAAGGTAATTTAAGCCTCTATTTATTCCTGTAATAAAATACAGGGTGTTCCATTTAAAAAAATCAAGGAAATAAAGATTGAAAATATTACAATTTGAACACCTTGTACTAGAATATCTCGTTTTTATGTTTAGTATTTTTGCATCTTAGATGATGCAAAAGCAAAATATTTAAAAATGAAGAAAATGTGACGTTTTAAGCGAAAGCTTGAAATTGACAAAAAAAATACTAAAAACGTTCATAAGTTGGAAACAATGAAAGCCATTTAAAAGAAAAAAATAGGGTTGAACGTAGAATCCATAGAGGCTTAAATAACCGGAAAAATATACAGGGTGTTCCATTTAAAAAATGTATACTTATTTGAGCCATAATTTTATGGAACACCCTATATACGTCAAATTAATTTTAAAATGTGCCCCTTTCAACCTCATTGGTATTGCCTGAAAAAACTTTTTATAACAAAAAATACCCTGTATAAACATTCAACTTATCGGCTTTTAAACACCAAATAATCGCAGCTTTTTCAGAATTCTTCCACAGCACATCATTATGTAGGTACGAGAAATTGTACCGAATTTCATTCTAGTTTTCGGTCGCAATATTCGATGTGGTGGTGATATGTCCACAATGTATTTAATATGGACTCAGGCCGTACATTTTCACCTTTATAACCAATATGTTGCAATATCTGATGTCGGTATAATCGATATCTACTATCTGTATATACTACATTTCATATAACAATGCAGTAGATGGCACTCTGAACTCAAACTCAGTTTCACACTAGGGAAATATAAGTTTGTGACTGTTCGTCTTTTACATTAATTTCGTCCTAGATAATTCAAATAAACGTTGTAGCTTCTTTTACCTACTATTTATGGATTTTCCTTTTACATTTTTAGGATTCATACCGAATGTTAAATTGACTGAAAAATATTTGATTTTCAGATGGTTGTAATTATGACTTTGTTGCGACCAATCACGGCCATAGTTATGATTACTAAAGTACGTTTTTTTCCTATAAAAATTTTCAAGGTCAAGATAAAATTGGCAAAACTGATTTTTTTAAAATTATAAAAAAATTTATTTTCGTCAGGTTTTTCTGTAAACGACTTGTGTCATTTTGACATTTAAAATTAAATTGTCAGCTTTTCTTTTTTGAAACTGAATACGCGTAAAAAACGGAATCCTTTAAAATTAAATGTAAAAAAAGTATTTCTGAAGTGTTCAGGGGAACTGTTGGATCTGCATCTTAACATACCACAAGAAGAGGTGTACGAAAAATTAGCAAGCTTTTGATGTTCATAGAACTTTAATGCCAGATTTTAAATTTCCCACCAATTTTTAGTTCTAAAAAGTTACTAAAACAAATTTTACCAACATATATTTTTTAAAGGAATCCAAGTTATGCCAACATAAACCCTAAATTCTTTGACCTTGAAAATTTTTATAGGAAAAAAACATACTTTAGTTAGTTCCACGTGCTGCATACTTATTTGAAATTTAGTATAGGTAATACAGACTTACACAATTAAAGTAGACCGTTGTCATCAAACAACTAGAAGCATACCTACCGCTGGAGGCATCAGGCAAGGACACATTCTAGCCAATTTCTCTCTAACCTTATAATAGATAAAATAATAGAAGACGTTACATCTCCTAACATTGGTTACAGACTGAATAAGAAAAGAATTGTAATAACTTGTTATGCAGATGACGCCATTATAATCGCAGGAAGCGAAGACGATCTTCAAAGACAACCTTACAGATTCTTTCAATCAGGTCAAAGATACGATATGACAATAGCGATAGACAAAACAAAAAGCATGACACTCACATGAAGAAAATTGAACATAAACACAAAAGTTGGAATTGAGCTGCCCAACGATCAAAACCTAATGAAAGATTTAAAGAGACAAATCACAAAATCTGCCCCAATATCCGGATGTCTGAAAGATGTAGTATGGAACAATATGTATATTATACAAGTGGATAGCAAGACAAATATCTCTAAGACCTACATCAGACCTATTACGACGTACAGGTTACAGAATCTAGATTGAAGCGCGGTGAAAATCGGAACTAATGTTAGAATCTAGTAATTTCCAAGTTTCGTATTGGTAACATTTTTACATCTGTCATATTGACATTAAATTGTTAACCTTATTTAAGCTAAATGACACAATAAATCAGAGGCGTACTCAACATTGTGGTATGGTGCATTTCAAAACAGAATTAACAAGACACACAAAAATAGTAACAATAACCAAATAACAGAATTAACAAAATCATAAGCAACAGCAATTTTCACACTTGAAAACACAAAGAATCTGTCATATGACGTTAGTCACTGTGCAAACGAAATCCCTCTACCCACCGTTACTGATTACTTGTCATTTAAAATATAATCAAACTTTGTATGTTTGACAACCTTGCACATATTGCCAATTCATCAAATATGACCACAGCGCCTTTCATGACCTACCTTGTGGGTCAATCTAGTTTCCTTAACCTGTATGGAAAACGAAAGCCAAGATTGTGCCAAGAATGAGCACATTAATAGCGATAGCTGGAAAAATATTCAGAGACACGGTTCGCGACGATGACGTGAGTCGACAAAAAAAAAAGAATAGTGATAAGTCAAAAAAATGTGGACGAGACCACAATAGCTCGAATTGCACTTGAAGAACAACCAATAGTCCGGCGAACAGTTGGAAGACCACATAAAGAGGTAGAGAAACAGCTAAAAATCTCTCACAAGAAAATTTAAGCCAATAAAAACACACCTTTTCATGTACACAAACATTATGAGTGAATGTAATCGTGTATTGCCAGAAGTAGAATTTTTATAGGCTGCGTCACCAAATGCTTATAGCATGTGGGCAGAGGATCAATCGATAAGAAAATAAGTCGGGGTTGCCGACGCAATTAATCCTCAAACTTCATAATCGGCTCTCGAATAATCGGAAATCTACTGTATATATAGATAAACGTCAAAACTGTCATTATCTATTTGAATGCAGGCTTTCACGCTCATTGTCATAATGGTAGCTTCTTCCGGGTTATTTAAAGGCAGTATTAGAAAACTTTGAAGAAGTTGATGCATGAGCAGCAAAACGTTTAAATCGACGACCACGGTATAACCTCGAAGAACCTACCATTATGGCATTAACTAGTTGCTTACTTTGTCGGGATGTAAACAGCACGAAATACAATATTCATATATTGCACAGCAATTGTTATTCTTGCAAGTCTCGCAAGAATATCGATTTGTGGTTGACGAAACATCATTGCAGCAGCCGTTGGATAAAATATCTATTCTGGGGCAAACAAAACCTAAAAGCAAATTTTTTAACATCGACGAATTAGCGATCTGTGTTAAAGGGCACCTCTGTCATCTACAATTAAAACCTTGCCCTGCACAGAATTGCGGCATGTTATATCGCCATCGCTGGAGTTGTGTTCTTGAAGAGTCCGCCAAATAAATGGCTTTGTCCTCCTAATAGGCGGAGGTATGTCGTTATTTAAATAGTCGCTCTAAAATATAAGCAAAGTTAATTATTGTAAAAGCAATTAAAACATTGAAGCACTACCTTGTTTACAAAACTGACAATACAGTAGACCAAGGATAGAGTAAAAATTATCCCAAGAACTATTCTACGTCTTATGAATCTAATAAGAGCGGCGTACCACATCTTAAGTACTTTATTCTTAACATGTTTATTATTTTCACGGTTATTTTGGCTTCATTTCAACATTTTTTCAAGAAGTGATAAAACGAATTAGGTTAAGGATCGCATGCCGATAAAGTAAAAATCTCTTGGTGCAGTTGGTAAAACCGCTGGTAGATGTCGCCACCATAAGAAGTATTTCCTGTTTCTTTTCTGTTTTCGCATGGAAAATAACGATTTTGTCTCTTTCTTTCCGCTTCTATCTTGTGTGCTTAATGTTGGCGTGGTTTTGACAACCGTTGTGCGTTGTTCTGAACGTCTCCAAAAAAATTCCAGCTGAAGTGCTAGTTGTCCGCATTTAACTTAATTTTTAAATCCTGCTACTTTGCAATTCGCCTGCGATGGCCTACAACACACGAAGGGGCGGCGGCGGTGGTTATAGTAAGTAGAATCCCGAGACTAATAACAATGGCGCCGGGCGTTGCGTCTTGCCGGGCTTTTGTGCAAGGCCGACAATACATACGCCCCTTTACAAATTTAGAATTTTTTGCACGTTGTGAGGGATTTGGTGCGGCTTTTATGTGTTTTAACCACGCCGATTTCTTTTAGTGACCTCTACGGCTAGCGTGGGTCAGCGGCGTCCCGGCGGCCCCAACCAACTAGGCAACAACTTTACTCCGGGTGGACAGGTATTATGATTTTTACTGAAATTTTGTTTAATGGAATGTTGGAGAGCTAAGATGGTGGTGCAGTTTCGCACGGAGCGTAATTAATTTAATTATGATTTCTTGTTTATGCCAAAAAAGTATGCATCAACAACTGCAAATTTAGAGCGAATAGCAAAAAAAAATACATTGACTTTGTAGCCGTAAATAATAACATTACGAAGATAAGTTGCTTATCGCTTATTTATCGCAGATTTTGAGTAATGCTACAAACGATGCCTATATATTTCACATATATAATGGTATTTATGATAGTGTTTGCGTTCAATGATAGAGAAATAGAGGTCAACATTATCTTTTGATGCTGATATGTTCGTGTTTTTTGTTAATGTGACGTCGAAGTTATCTGAAAACGTTCATTGTGAACATACCGCTAAACACACTAACCTTACTTTTGTATGTACGGTGTGTTCATAAAGAAATTACATAAGGGGTGGCCATAGAAAATAGCTGTCATCACTGTTGTTGTAAGTTTTTATATTATACGGTGATATCATGATTGAAAATTCTAAAGATTGCGGTCTCTGAAGCTTGCTGTTGACATTAGTTTTATTTTCCATGACTAACCCGTATGTAATTTCTTTTTGAACACATGGTATAATAATTGAAAGCATTTAAATCCAAACGTTAAAATGTAACATTAATAAACAATAACTACACCTAATGATAAAAGCAAGGTTAGGTATTTTTTGTGGTACGTTCAAAATGAACATTTTCAACCAACTTCAACATTACATGTAAGAAAACTTGAACATGATTTCTTGTAATGTTATTATTGAACGGTACAGAATTGATGTTCCTTGTATTTGCTTTGTGTATGGGTAATTGTAGTATTCAGTCGGTTAGGTAGTGTTAATAATATTACCATTTTTCTTCACGTTGTAGTCTGTTTAGTGTGAGACTGCATAAACGAATTGGCTTACTGTTAAACTATGATTTATTATGTAGTATTTGCTGGTACTATTTTGAGAACAGTTTAGTTCAAGTAGCTTCACTTTTAACTTTTTTATATTCACTAAGAAGCGAGGATTTTAAAGTGTGCAATTCAAAATTCTAGCTACCCGCAATTGGTTGAATTCTAAATGAAAATTCATAAATTTTTCAGCAAATTAATACCGTAGAACTGAATCCCGATGCTGTTAAAAATTTTCTGAAACCACCACAGCTTCAAGAGTTTCTGTATAATTAATAATGGTAAAAAATGCTTAAATCTGATTGAGTTACGTATAATCTATTCCGGAAACTCCAGTGATGTATAAGTCACTATGTGTTGGTTAATATGAAGATCGCTAGTAGGGTGTTAGTAATTTTTGCATTTTATGTTGGCGCCATTTTCAATTAAAATTTTAAGTTTTTGTTTTTACTTCACTTTTAACATTTTGATTGGTCTTGGTTGCATATATAATACAAAATGTATTAATAAATGAGTAATAAATTTCGATTCATATTTAAGTTTAGCAAAATAACCTTACAAGTTTGTACTGACCGTTAAGTACAGTTGGGGAATCAATACAGTTTACATTCTGCAATCATTCTTCTTTTTTGCTCATCGTTTAAATAATTTCGAGGTACTTTAAGTGAACTGAAGTAGGTACTTTTAATAAAAATTTACACTTAAACCAGTCTTATAAAGGCCACTAATCTGAGGGTAACTTTAATTTGTTGTTAAAATAAACAAAAGCACATTAGTAAACAAATTTTGATGCTCTTTTGTTTATTTTAACAACGAAGTAAAGTTAACCTCAGATTAGTGGGTTTTATAAGACCGGCTGTTAATGTATCAAACTAAATTTATTACAAATTCTACTGATTTCTTATGAACTTACACTGAAAAGCTAAGATGTAAACTGTTTTGATTCTGTGACTGTACAATCAGCTGAAATAGTAGATACTTAGTACTTATCAAGTACAGTACTTATCAAGTACACTCACAATTTTGTATTTTGACACTCTAACAGCCGTATTCATAGTCGTTCGCCGGCGAGTCGCCGGAGTTTCGTTATGAATAGTATGTTGGCGGCACTGTACGTCTATGTCAAATTCGAGGTTATCAGGTTATGTTTTCCGTCAGTTTTGACAGAAATTGACACAAAATCTAACCTGCTAACCTTGAATTTGACATAGACGTACAGTGCCGCCAACATACTATTCATAACGAAACTCCGGCGAACCGCTGGCGAACGACTATGAATACGGCTGTAAATGTCACGGGAGCTTCCTAAATGGATTATATATAAAATGCAATTTTCTTGAAAATAAAGTTTATTCCTGGTGGTGAATTTAGAAGATGATTGTGGGTACAGTCTTATTGTATACTGCAGTAAAATAGCTTGTGTTACATGTTTTTACTTAATAAATTCCCTGAATTCTTAATATGATGGCAAATAAGTTGATCAGCGAGTTTGAAGACGGAATTTTTCTTTTATAAATGTCGGTGTTAGATTTTCGTTTCCATTGTCAGTAACTTATTCCATGTGGCTGAGAATTATGTGGATAATAACATACAGTGTGTCCAGATACCATAGATCTTTCGGAATTGGAAATTAAATTGATTTCTCAAAAGTAAAATTATAAACGGTAAATGTTTCTCAAGAATCATACGTAGTACAGGGTGTTTGCTCAAATTTTGACAGCTTCCAGATAAAAAAAAAAATCATATAAAAATTGTAGGGTATCATCTAAATTGTTCGAATTTGCTACTTAAAGAAACAATTGAGCATCACCGGTGAACTTTTTGACTTATTACGTACTATTTTTTAATGGAACACCCTATATATTATGTGTTTATTGGATAGCGCCTAAAATTCTCTTTTCAAAAATATATAAGTCGCCTATAATTACTTCATCCATTGTTGAAATATCCGCTATTAAAGAATCAAAATATTACTACAGTAGAACACGCTTTTAACGATCACGGTTACAGCGAATTCACGTTTATAACGAATAATTTTGAAGGTATATTGGAATTACATTTGAATTAATGCATGTATTTCATGTTTATTACGAATTCGTTTCACGGGAATAGCGAAGCAAAATTTAAAAATATATTCTTAGGACTGGTCCTTTTCATCTCCTAATAAAATGTAACTGAAAGATGTTATTTTGTTGTGACAATATTATAATAACTAAGGTTTTCTAGGAAAATAATGGTCAGTTAAATTTCTTAGTAGGCCGCTTTCTCTAGCACTATGTAAAATTACTATATCGTACGCACAGAAGTGAGTGCGAGTTAGTGGGCATTATAAGCAACTCTGTTTTTCTTAGAACGCAGCGGCGCTCTGTAGGATCCAGTTCTTCGAAAAGCGATAATGGGTTTCGCCCGATGTTATGGCTCAGTTCTGTTATCTGCAAAATGAAAGTGTTGCGTCATAGTCACGTCTTAGCTATTGTATTTTTTTGAATAAAACCCTTTACAGCATTAAAAATACAATAGCTAAGACGTTGGCCTATAATGCAACAAAAAGAGTTGCGAAAATATTAAAGTGGATGTATCTTAGTCGTTCATTTACTGACATTGCGTATGTAACTACGCATTTGTGGTTATGGAAAAATGTCCGGAGTCAAACGGAAAATTTTATCGGTTTCCGAAGAAGTAGAAATTATACGGGAGTTGAAAATTTGCTCAAATTATGACCTTGGATATAACGAATAACGGTTATTAGGAACAAAGCGGTCCCTTGGAATTCGTTACAACCAAGTTCTACTGTAATTTACTATATGAAATAAATCACAGGAACCATTGAAATAATCAACAATTTTAATACCAAGAACAATTTTTTCTACGACCACTACTAAAAGTAGGCCTTTTAGCACTAGCTTGTTTCACTAAAAGTGACGTTTTATAATTTTGCGTGTTTAAAGAGATCAGCTGTTTACTTTTAGCGCATCTGTGGTATAAAGTGAAATGAGGTTATAAACTACAATTTCGGGCGCAAGCCGCCAGTAATGTCATTTGCTAACTTTGTTTTTCAATGGTTACTGTGATTTATTTCATATAGTAAATTAGTAATATTTTGATTCTTTAATAGCGGATATTTCAACAATGGATGAAGTAATTATAGGCAACTTATATATTTTTGAAAAGAGAATTTTAAGCGCTATTCAATAAACACATAATAATATAGGGCGTTCCATTAAAAAAAAAGTATACAATAAGTAAAAAAGTTCACCCGTGATTCTCAATTGTTTCTTTAAGTAGCAAATTCGGACGGTTTGGATGATACCCTACAATTTTTATCTGAGCAATTTTTTTCTATCTGGAATAACACAGTCGTTAGAAGCCGTCAAAATTTGAGCAAAGAAAACTGTGCGATTATAAAATCTGAAACCATAGAAATGTAGCTCTTGTCAAAAAAAATTGTGAAGAAGTCACCAATAATGCTATAGAAGCCATTCACATTTTTTGTACTAAATAATGTTGAAATTAATATTTTAAACTTTTTAATTGCTTGGAATTTGATGCTGTACAGGGTGTTCCTAAATAAGTGTCGCAACAGAACACTGTAGATTTCTTGAGCAAAAATATGATAATTTAACTCAACTTACCTATATACGAAGTTGCTTAGTTTGGCCGCTAGAGGGCTTTAAAAACGATTAACTTTTTTCAAATAAGTCGAAAAATCTTTGATAGATTTTATTCATTTTTCGGCTATGCGTTTGTACCAGTAATCCACAGCTTTTTGAAGATAAACCCTAATTTCGAAAATTACAGGGTGTTGAAAAACTTTGTCACAATAAATTACACAGGCCAACAAAAAAAATTTCTGAAAACTTTTTTTACTTTAATAGCTGATCTTGATAGATTCTTATGAGCTGAATCCAAATCTGGCCTTAGTTTTTTTTGTATCACCCATAGTTTTCGAGCAATTTTCTTTTTATGATATAGTATAAAACCCGTATACGGTATACGGGGAAATTAATGAAAGGCTATATATAAGCATGGTTTGTATTTACAGTAGGCTACTTAAAACAGTGATATAATGTGCTATTACAAGTTTCACTTGTCAGCTGGAATTGGTTTATACTTTCTTTCTCTTTTTTTCGTTGAAGCTTTTTGTGTAGCTTTTTCTACGATGAGTTGCTTGCTGAACTTCTCAGTGAAGTGACCAACAATAGTCCCCCATCATGTTGGTTGGTGTTCCAGCGGCCCTGGTAGCGTTTTTCCATCACTTTAATATCCTGGTGAAAACGCCCACCTTGCTCCTCACTAACATCTCCCAAATTGTCCGGGAAGTAATCAAGTTGACTGTTCAAAAAGTGAACTTTCAGGCTCATCAAATCCTAAATTTTTAAACTTCTTTAACATGTTAGCTGCAATAGAAACATATTCTGGGTCTTTTTCATTTCCAAAGAACTTTGTAACGACTTGCTTGAATGATACCCATGCTTCTTTTTCATTTAAGGTCATTTTGGACTCAAAGTTAACGTCAAACATCATTTTTCTAATGTCAGGTCCGGCAAAGACGCCTTCTTTTAGTTTAGCTTCTGAAAGGTGTGGAAACTGTTGGCAGAGATACTTGAAACATGATCCATCTTTAGGCAAAGCCTTAACAAATTGATTCATGAGGCCTAACTTTATATGTAGAGGTGGTAGGAGCACGTTTTTTGGATCTCCAAGGTTTTTGCGTAGAATGTTCTTCTCGCCAGGTTTTAAAGACTTCTTCACAGGCCAGTTCTTTCTGCACTAATGTTGATCCCTAACCCTACTGTCCCATTCACATACAAAACATGGAAATTGGGTAAAACCACCTTGCTGACCAAGGAGCATACATGTTACTTTTAAATCCCCACATATCATCCAACCATGAGCAGAATAGTCTATTTTATTTAAAGCTATTTCTAAGTTTTCATAGCTTTCTTTCATATGTACAGAATGGCCAACAGGCAACAGGTATACATAGATGCGTACATGTTACCATTGTGTTTAAACTAGATTTTGAAGAATCAATAAACAGCATCCAGCCTTCCTTTTTGTATTCAATACCAAACTCATTCATCGGACCGGAAATGTCTATGAGTAGTACACTAAATCACCTTCTTGTTTAAAATACTTGGCAAACTGCTGTTCTCTCTTCCTATACACATGAATGCTGGTTCCAACCGCCAACAAGTTCTTTTCTTTTAGTCTAGAGCCAAGCAATTCAGCTTTTTCTTTCGTTAAGCCCAGATCCCTAACCAAGTCGTTAAGCTCGATCTGAGTAAACAATTTAGGCTCTACATTTTCTGTAATACATTGGAATTCTTCATCATCTTTTTCATCTAACTCCGGTTGTTCATCAGAAAATACTTCCGTTGGAATAGAATTTAAATCATCTGGTGGTTCAGGGACCGGCAAATCTACACCGTTCCCAACTGGTCGGATGGCAGACAGAAGATTAGGGTAGCTTATTACCTTCTTGGTTTTTGAGTTATGACCAGTAATATCAACACTGCAAAAGTAGCAATCATCGGAATGATTTCTTGGCTCCCTCCATATCATAGGAACAGCAAATCTAAAGGTTTTTTTCTCTTTTTTTGACCATTTTCTTAGATCTTCAACACATACATAACACACCTTATGCGGCGCCCAAGATTTATCCTGATCACCAAATTATATTAATATATTTATATCAATTAAATTTAATTATAAAATGTGAAGAAATGGTGGGTGATACAGCTTTTTAAGTATCATATTTGGATTTAGCACCCTAAAAAACATAAGAATAAGGTATTTTCAGTAAAAAAGTTGTTTCATCGTTGGCCTGTGTTATCCATCCATATTTTTTTGACCTCCTGTGTAATCACTACCAATTTTTCTTTCTGAATGGTTACTTTAATTTAGAAGCTATTTCCTCTCTTACAAAATCTTAGTCGGGTAAACGGTTTAGCAACAAAAAAATATTTTCTAAATTTCTACAAGCCTGAATAGTAATTGTAACTTAACACTAGGCTTGTAGGGATTTAGAAAATATTTTTTTGTGGCTAAACCATTTACCCGACTAAAATTTTGTAAGAGAGGAAATAGCTTCTAAATTAAAGTAACTATTCAGAAAAAAAAAATTCGTAGTTATTATACAGGGGGTTAAAAAATTTAAATAAGTTAATTGTTTTTAAAGCCCTCTAGCGGCTAACTAAGCAACTTTGTATATAGGTAAGTTGAGTTCAATCATATTTTTGCTCAAGGAATCTACAGTGTTCCATTGCGACACTTATTTAGGAACACCCTGTATATTCAAATCTACCATATACAGGGTGCCCGTTTTTGGAGCTCCACCATGGGGATCTCGGTAACCATAAGAGATACGAGGTCGGTTAAATTGGGGCAAAGTTGCGCAATTTGGAGCTCAATAATATGCCGGTTTAAAATTTCAAAAATTCCGATTACCTCCGGAGATATCCGAAAAAAACCGGAATTTTGGAAATACGTTTTTATTTTTTCCTCGGCTTATTTGGTGACCTAATTCAAAATGAGTGACACTTCGTCGTTGCAACTTTTCCTCCTCTACAACCTGCCGATGTCATATTTGAAATCAGACGTTTCGATTTTCGACAATCATCATCAACTTTGGTTTTTCTTATGGGCACTATCTTGGATTTTCACATTTTTGAATTCAGCTTTGTTTTCTGATTACGGTGATGTATCACATGTTAAGGTTCAGTGTTGCAGTTTGGGTGAAATATCAAAAATTCTGTTTTGCAAAGACTGCCTTGGATATAACATCCATACTTTTGTTTAACAAAGGCATTGTTGACAGTTCGATTTAAGTTGGCTTAACGTCACCTACAGTTACAAAATTAGTATAAATTTATTAACAAAATGCCCTTTTCAAATGAAGAAAAACGAGATATGCTAGAAATTTATTACGCTTCGCATCGAAATGCGCAAGTTACTTCGGAAAGATATTTACAGCGGTATCCAGAAAGACAACAACCAGCTCAAAATTATTTGTTATTCCTTCATAGAAATTTAGCCGAGTTTGGTGCATTTTCTAAGCCTCGAAGACGTGTTCATAGACCAAATGCGAATGAAGTGGAAATTTTACAGGCGGTGAGTAAATTGTTAAAACTTTCTCAAAAATAATAAACGGCAATGAATTGAATTCTTCATTAGATTCAAGATAATCCTTCAACTTCAACAAGGGCTATAGCAGACGAAATTAACGTATCACATCAAGCAGTGTGGAGAGTCTTGAAAAAACATAAATATCGCCCGTTTAAAATTCATATCACCCAAGTCTTGCATCCAGGAGATACTGAACGGAGGGCAGCGTTTTGTAGGAATATCATGGCACGGTTGGAACAAAATCCCCATTTTCTTTCCAACGTGATATTCACGGACGAGTGCAAATTTACCAACTCAGGCATGTTCAATCGTCACAATGAACATGTCTGGTCCACTGAAAATCCACACGAACACCAAGGACGTCGACCACAAGCACGTTTCGGGCTAAATGTATGGGTTGGTTTATTTGGCGGTACGATCATTGGCCCATACATTTACGAAGACAATTTGACCGCAGATGGGTATTTGCACTTTTTAAGGACCTACCTTACGGATTACATCGATGACAACATTTGCCTCAACCGCTTGAATAACCTTTGGTTCCAGCAAGATGGTGCTCCGCCACATAATGCTAGGAGAGTGGCTGATTATTTGTCTGAAATATTTCCGGGTAGAGTCATTTCAAACAGTGGAGACATACGTTGGCCGGCACGTTCACCAGATCTTTCCCCATTAGACTACTATTTATGGGGAACTATGAAAGATCTCATTTATAAATCTGTACCCGCCGATATTAATGAGCTGCGAAGGAAGATCATCACAACTTTAAGGACCAAAATAAGAAGAAGGGACGTTTTAAGATCAATGCAGAATTTAAGAAGACGCATAGAGCTGTGCTTGGAAGTGGAGGGTGAACCCTTCGAGCACCTCTTATAATTTTCTTTATTTACTTGTTTCTCAAAATTTAGTTTTATCCTATGTTGTAAATTTAAAACATAATTTTCTCCTTTTTTATATCCTACTGTCAAATAAATAAATTTCTAGCATATCTCGTTTTTCTTCAGTTGAAAAGAGCATTTTGTTAATAAATTTATACTAATTTTGTAACTGTAGGTGACGTTAAGCCAACTTAAATCGAACTGTCAACAATGCCTTTGTTAAACAAAAGTATGGATGTTATATCCAAGGCAGTCTTTGCAAAACAGAATTTTTGATATTTCACCCAAACTGCAACACTGAACCTTAACATGTGATACATCACCGTAATCAGAAAACAAAGCTGAATTCAAAAATGTGAAAATCCAAGATAGTGCCCATAAGAAAAACCAAAGTTGATGATGATTGTCGAAAATCGAAACGTCTGATTTCAAATATGACATCGGCAGGTTGTAGAGGAGGAAAAGTTGCAATGACGAAGTGTCACTCATTTTGAATTAGGTCACCAAATAAGCCGAGGAAAAAATAAAAACGTATTTCCAAAATTCCGGTTTTTTTCGGATATCTCCGGAGGTAATCGGAATTTTTGAAATTTTAAACCGGCATATTATTGAGCTCCAAATTGCGCAACTTTGCCCCAATTTAACCGACCTCGTATCTCTTATGGTTACCGAGATCCCCATGGTGGAGCTCCAAAAACGGGCACCCTGTATAAGCCGTTCACGACCTTTTTGGGACAGAGTTGGCTATGATTTTTTCTTTTCATGTTGGACTAACTGATTCGATGATGTAGCGGATGCAACTTTTTTTTTCTGTCAGTGTCTGTTCGACATTTTCTTGCCACCACATTGCCAGATTTAATATTTTAATATTCGTAAGAAAATAAATGATTTATCAAATGTGTAAAAATAATTTTAATTTCCGTCAAAGGAAAAGTCAAAATGCCCAAAATAATTTTGTTGCAACAAAAAATTTCCACTATAAACGATGCTACTTCCAATTTAAGAAGGACAGACCACATTTAAAAGAAAGCGAGTCGATGTGGAGACTAGAGAATATCCGGCAACAATGTACCTATTCAGAAAATATAACCTTAAACTGAAAACAACCTAACCTAACACAAAAATTGTCAATTTCCATGAGGGAGTTTAGTTGCAACAGAGGTACTGCCAACAAAATTACTAGATGGTCATAGCCTCACCTGACCCAAAAAGATCGTGAACGGCTTATAGAATGTGGATTATAATTTTAAGAAAGATGTTGGTGACGTGATTCCAAAACCAAAGATTCTAAAAGTTACAATTGTAGAAGTGGATAGTTTTAAAAATAGTAATTAGTTGACATTTTGGAGATTCCTTTCAACAAAATAATATAAAGTTTGTAATGGTTTCAGAGTTCGCACATAAAATTTGAAATTTTTCACATTTTAAAGTAAAAAATACCCAAGTACATAACCAGTTTTCAATAGTTATTTAAAAATAATTACCCACATTTTGTTTGGGAATTGAAATCTGGAAACGCTGTATGAAATCTGAAACTGTACGGAATTATGTGGAAGTGCAAAATTCTAACTCGTTCTTTTTCCATAAGACAGAGGCTGATAACTGGGACCAAAGCTATGCAGGGCCTGGGTAGTGGTGCTGCTATAGGTACCAATATTTTGCCTTTCGCTTAGCCTCATTTACGTAAAGTCTCATGCAAATTTTTTGGGCGCTTGTCTCAAACTCGATTAAATTTGTTGCGCAGCCCGCCATAGCGGAATTGCATTCTCCTATGCCGGCACATCTTTTATAATTTGGTCCATTTTGAGACGCAGGATTTGCTCTGAGTTTTCCATACTTCAGGCTAAACGGACTGAGCTGTATCTTGACTGAGTTCTTGTGTGTTCTATTTCTTTTTTTAACGAATTACTGGTGGAAATGTTCCGTAATTTAACCGCAGTTATCTTATCGGACAGCACCGATATTAAAATATGTGTTACATTATCGAACATTTGGACCAGTAATTCTTTGTATTGATGACTACAAGAGTCAAGATATATCGTCGATACCTTTAACATGTTGATGTGCACACTCACGGTTAAAGGTAGCACCTATATCGGTGCACACAACCGTTAAGGTTAGCTTGTATAGTTAATCTAACCTGCTCGTTCAGTTGGCGCAGCCTAACAAGCCTCATGTCCCGATGGCCGGCCAGCAGCAAGGTCAGCGACAGCCACCGAATCAACAGAACCAGCAACAGAAACAGCAGGTACATTTTCAAAAGGTACATAATATTTACTTACAATGCGGCCCCCCACATGGAGTCAGCAGTTCAGTTCTCCAAATGGACTGGACACGCGTTACACCTGTGGGAGAGTAGGTTGTTGGGGATATGTTAACGGCGACTGTTCTAGTTGCTGTTTTCTATTGAACTATTAACCAAGTCTCACTGAGAGTTGATTCACTTATTTTTTTTGCAGTGGATCGTAGTGATGAGACGCACAGCTTTCCTGTATATATATGTACAGTTGTGTTCAAAAATGTGTTATACAGAGGTAGTTGTAAGTTTATTGCCAACAAAGGCCCACACTGTGTCATTAACTAGGTAGACCTAGATGTATTTTTGTATATGCAACACTTGAATGAACATGACTGTACAAGGTGGTTCATAAGTATGGTCATCAAATTAAAATGGTGTATACTGACCTCAGTAGAATTACATTGCCTCAGAAATTAATCGCTTACGGGAAAAATATCGTATCAGGACTGGTGCAGGCTTTTGAGCAACCACTGGTTAAATCAGCAAGAATACATTAGCCTATTAACACAGAATAAGCACCTAATGAACTTAGAAAGGACACTCGCGGCGGCGATTAGCTGATTTCAGCTATGGCGGCCATATTGAAACAGAGTAGATCAAGAATAGTATATTGGTGGCACTGTAAGTACATGTCAAATTTGAGGTTAGCAGGTTAGGTTTTGTGTCAGTTTTGATACAGACTGATGCAAAACCTAACCTGCTAACCTCGAATTTGACAGTGCCACCAACATATTCTTGTGTTGATGACTACAAGAGTCGAGAGTTTTAACCAAGAAGGCTACTAAGGAGAAATAATTCACGTTTCGAAGCGGACCGCTAAAAGTTGACAAATATGGTGGTCATCGTGTACTATTATCCATTCACGAAACTCGTGAACTGTCAACGTCAAATGTTTGCTGAGTGTAACTGGAAATTCGGACCATGTTTTAACAATTAATAACACTTAAAATACACTCCATTTGATTAACAATCGTAAACTGACTTTTAACCGTGATTACAGGTTAATTTAACTCTCGAATGGGGGCGAAAACGAATTAAAATGACCAAAGATAGTACACGCTGCAACGGCTATCCTCGGTATTGGGGACGCTTTTATATACAGCCGTCACAGCAAGTTACATCTCCTTAGTACAGTCTTCTTGGTTTTAACACAGATTGACGCAAAACCTAACCTGCTAACCTCGAATTTGGCATAGACTTACAGTGCCACCAACATATTATTCTTGATCTACTCTCTTTCAATATGGCCGCCATAGCTGAAATCAGCTACTCGAACATCAAAGGTGCCGCCGTGAGTGTTTCTTCCAAGTCGGTTAGGTGTTTATTCTGTGCTATTACACCAAATATGATTGAAATATGCAATCAACTGTTCTTTTGCTCCCGCATTTTATTCAAATTCTTATTGCCACCACATGTGTGAACTTTGTTGCTAGAAGTGACCCATCAGTCAGTGTAAGCAAGTAAATAATTTTTTTATGAGATTGTTATCAGTTTTGCCAACCTTTTTCTTGCATTGTCCCACCATAGAAAGAAATTGCAGTTGACCCTCGTCGATTTTTTTATGTTATTTCCTAAGATTTTGCATTGCGGAGTTTAGCCTTCTAAGTCTTCGGCTTAAACTTCCACAGTTATGAGCAGATGTGTCGTAGTAGGCCTTGAACATACTCAACGAGCTAAAGATTTCTTTTACTTCAGCATATTAAATTAGTCACAAAAGTTATCACATGAATATTATTCTTATCTGTAATTTTAAAAATCGTACAATAAATGTCTTGACTTGTCCATCGACCTTTCCAGGTCCATTGACCCCCAAGGGGGTTTATATTGACCCTATTGGAAATTTCTGATCTGTACTGAACTAAGCAAAATTTGAGAAGCACAAATTGTCAATGTCAAAACATTCTGATAATCTTATTGTTTGATTTAGACTTTGTTACTGCGGGATATTGGTTCTTACAGGTTACTGCTACAATTGCTTATAAAACTTCACAGTATGCTGTGTTATGGTTTTAAACAGTTTGTCCATTTATTTATTTTAGTTTTAATTAATTAAACGGGTTCATATGAATTACTAATGTTCCAGGAAAATGAGAAAAGCAATAAAAAACTTACACTGAAATAAAAAATAAACTGTTGAGAACCGCTACCATAACATAGCACACTATGAACTGTTATAAGTTATAAAGCAACTGTGCTACATTTGCGTTACCTATAAGAATCAATATCGCACAGCAAAGGTCTAAATGTATAGGCTTCTTGAGTAACAGCTTAAATGTCTTCGATAGCTTTGAACATTTCATTTTTTCTATCGTAATCTACACTTTTGCTTCAGTCGAAAGTTCCTCTTAATTATTGTTCTATTTAATAAGATGTATTTAAAACCCTCAAACTTGTCATCTCAAGATATTATTGATAAAGAAAATATTTTACTATTTCTAAACATGAAAAGTAGAATTTAATTTTTCTTCCGATGATATACGATTATGAATTTGCTCATGCTTTTTTTTTCAGCTTTAATAGATTTTATGTATACAGTGTGTAAACGGAAATGTCGTACATAGGGAAAAGGCAAGGTTAAAAATTGGCAGTACTGAAGTTTATTGTTGGTGACACTGGCAGTATATGTCAAATTTGAGGTTATGTTCTGGGCCAGTTTGTGTCAGATTGACGAAAAACCTAACCTGCTAACTTCAAATTTGACATACATTGACGGTGCCATCAACAATATACTTTGGTACTGCCAACTGTATAACACGAATATGTCTCTCGTTGCATGGACAATAAAACAAACGTTACTATGTTACACAGATAAGAGTTGATCCTTTGTCATTTATAATATTGCTTTTTCCCTCACAAATCTAGTACAATAGCTATTTTTGTATTAAGGGCGTGAAGGAGGCGATTTTGGCCCGCGGCGAAATTATAAGCCCGAGGCCCGAAGGGCCGAGGGATTATAAAACGCCAAAGGGCCAAAATCGCCGTTCACACCCGAAATGCAAATAAGATTTTTTGTAAAATCCACCTTAAAGCTTTGAAAAAATAAATGTCACGATTCGTTCTCAAAAATCAAATTGTTGTTGGTTGCGAATGTGGTGCTGGTTTTTTAGGCCTTAGGGCGCAAAAGGCACTATTTACGCCCGCAAATGAATGCATAAATGACCTTATTTTAATACGATTTTACAAAAACATATTTAAGGGCTGTAATTGACGCAAATGGTGGAGCAATAATATATTAGTTGCCTTATTTCTTTTATTTTGTACTTAATGAAAAGTCAGTTGTACAGCAAACAATTTTAGATAATTGCGTAACTAGATCTAAATTGCTTATACTAGATTAATGTGAGCATGACTGTACATTTCCGTTTACTCACTGTATACAGCAAAGTTCTAATTAATGCGAAATTTGATTTAGTATAAATTATCACAAATTTGTTAAAACCCCTCACCACAATATATTTAACAACTGCTAAATACGTATTTCGACAGCCACGCTGTCATCATCGGTAGCTAAGAAAACTTACACAGTGCGATTTGGTCGCGAACACGTCTCCTTTTCGCTGTGTAAGTTTTCTTAGCTACCGATGATGACAGCGTGGCTGTCGAAATACGTATTTAGCAGTTGTTAAATATACTTGTGGTGAGGGGTTTTAACGAATTTGTGATATTTTCGAACCACAGGCTCCAGCAGTGTTTTATTAGTATAAATTACTATGAATTTCTAATTAATGTTGTGCACCAGCAATTAAAAATATTCCATAAACTCTGGAAGCTTTTAAGACGACGAGTTATGAATGTTGACCTCAACATCGGTTTTAGCATGCAAAGTCGAGATATGAATAGTTTTCAACAGCTGCAAACACATGTAGAATGATTTAAAAAAGATCTTTTGACATATTTTAAAAACTTTTTTCCTAATTTATAATAAACTTACATTCTAAATACTTTTTATTATTTATTAGTAATATACGTATACTTCAGGAAGCAGATAACAAAAATGTGAATATAAAAAATGTCGATTGTATATTTTCACATTTCTACAAAGTTTTTGCTAGATGAATTATTCGTACTAAGGGGGTTTGCTGTAGTGTAAAATTTTGTTGCATACATATTTCCTTTGGATAACTTTTTTCTAAAACGTTTAGATTATTCTCTTTACATTTAGTTAAATACATTAATTTTGTATAATTAATAGTTATTTAAGCATCAAGGGACTTACTTCCCTTGATGCTTATAATATTTTTCTTCATGCCCAACAAAAATTTGAATAATTTTCCCTTAATAATTCCACGTTAATTGATAGCAAATTAATCAATTACAAACAAAGCAAATAGTCACCTAGTGTTGAGTTGCTTAGTAGCAATTGTTTTTCAGTTGTTTCTCTAAAAAAACTAAGATTACTGTAATAACACACAATTCACTTACTTCCCTTGGGGAGTAGGTTTTACCTTACTTCCCTAATGTCATGACAACCAGTAAATAAACAGTAAAATCAACTTACCTGCAATGGATATGTCAAAGTAAGTGTAACTTACTAGCTGCACATGAAGAAAAAAAATCTTCGGTTTGCTGTATAATTTCTTTTAAAGAAAAGAAGTGCACTAAGAGATATACAGGGTGGTTGATTTTTCATTAGCCATCCTGTATCATCAGTAATATTACAGACTCAAGAAAAAAGTTTCTTAGTTTTGCTTTATCTATACCTTTTCAACTTCAAATCGGGACTAATCAATTTCAAAATGGGAATAAACAATTTCTAAATGAAATAAACAATTTCAATTTGAGAATAAACAACTTCAAATTGGGACTAATCAACTTCAAATTGAGAAAAGCGTTTTTTTGACGGTAGTCTTTGGAAAAGGACAATTACATGGTTTTGACAGGATAGAACTAATTATTGTTAGTTGTTGCTGGTGTTTCGTCCTGTCATAACCATGTAATTGTCATTTTCCAAAGACTACCGTCAACAAAAAGCATTTCTCTATTTGAAGTCGATTAGTCCCAATTTGAAGTTGTTTATTCTCAAATTGAAATTGTTTATTTCATTTTGAAATTGTTTATTCCCATTTTGAAATTGATTAGTCCCAATTTGAAGTTGAAAAGGTATAGTAACATAAGAAAAATAATCATTTTTCATGGCCAGCCATTTTTGGAGAAATTATCCAATTTTGGTTTTTCAAAGTAAGCAAATAGAACACCCTGTATATTTTTTGTACATTCTAGTAGGACAGAAAAAGTGAAATAATAAAATTACAAGAGTTGGCTATGTTTGTTTTTATTTGGTTTATGAATAACAATTTCAACTAAAACCTTTTTCATTCGACAAGTGTTCACCATTCCAATTCAAACATTTATGCAATTGAATTTTTTCTGGCATTCTGCAACATTTCCTGTATAGTTGATCGACAAACTGCAGTTATCATTTATATAACTTTTTTGAGATTACGAAAAGGCGTATCGTAAACTGTATCTTTCAACACTTCCCAAATAAAAAGTAGAAAATTAGAGTCAATGGTCCAAATGATGTGATCTAGAAATTCGATTCCCACATCTAAAGGCCAATTACAAAAAGTGTTTTATTTTGTGACGTAACACTGTAGGATTTGATACCTTTAGTATTTAATTCTGATGGAACTTGTCTTGTGGAAGCCCTAGAATAAGTTCTGAAATAGGCTAAAATAACGTTATCATCGCCTTCTCAAAGATTCTAGGCAGTTTTGACACAAATTGACGCAAATCCTAACCTGTTAACCTCGAATTTGACATTGACGTACAGTGTCACCAACATATTATTCATACGTTGAATTTCCACAGCCCGCTGAGGAACAGCTTTTTTTGGATCTCTCGATACTTACTAATACTAGTAGCATCTATGATAAATTTGACGTTGACAAGCTTTTTTTTTTAACGAAAGGTGTTTCCCTAACCTGTGTTAAAGTAACAAACGTGATTTAGTGATCTAAGGGCCGGTTGCAGAAAGCAATGTTAAGTCTGGTGTTAGCTAACGCGACGTCAAAGTGAACAAAAACGAATCAAATCTCAAATGCTTATGGTAACTAATACATTAGTAAACAAAATTTGATGCGATTTTGTTCACTTTGACGCGATGTTAGCTAACACTAGACTTAACATTGCTTTCTGCAACCGGCCCTTAATGAATTTGAGTTTAGATCGCTACCTACTGCATTCTAATTTGAAATTTCGTATAGACTGACCATAGCCAGCTTCATCTGTTCCTGCTGACGTGTTAATAGCCATTCCAATTCACTATTAGCCACTTTAACAAGTTCATGACAGTTGACGTTTTCAAATTTTAATTGTTAAAAAGGTAGTTTTTTACTTTTTTTAGTTAAAACGTGTGCTAAAAATGTACTAGGAAAATCAATAAGGCTGCAAGGTGCAGGTATTTTTTAATAGTTAGAAATTATATAGCTTCTTGCGTTATCTGCTATTATCTGGACAAGTACCATAAAACGGGGCAACTTCGTCAGGGATTTTGTAACCTTATAGGAATTTTTTAGGATAATAAAATGAGATGATACCTACCAGTTAGGTATGGACAATTATTATCCGTCCTTTGATTTTTATAAACAACGTTTATACGCCTGAAAAATCGCTAAACAATTCCTGACGGAAGTTGTACCGATTTTTGGACAACTTCGTCACCTAACTCAAATTCGTCTAAGAACAAAGTTGTACGTTTCTAGGGACAACTTCGTCATGGTAGATAACTAATTTTAGTAACTTTATTATGGTACATAAATAATTGCGGCATTTTAAGGTTATATTAAGGCACAAAATGACTTTGGCTTAAATTGTTTCTCTCCATGAAACCCACCATGAAGTCTTCACCAGGAAGGTTGTCTCAAAAAATCACTGCTTTACGTCCTTTTTTATCGAGATAGCCTTTGATAATCAGTCTTATTTCTAACTTGGTTAATGGATAAGACCAAGCTGAAAGTTGGTTTATGGCACCAACAATTTCCGCCTTCTCCAAGGTCGTTACAGCTTTTGAGCGGTCTACTGATTTAATGTGTCTACCATACCACTTGTCTTGAAGCGTTGTTCGCGGTATTTCATGTTTTTTGCTGACGACCGACACCGAGAGGCCATTTCCAATATCCTCCAGTGCGTCTTCAACTAACTGGGGATCATAACGCTGGTAACTCCTACCTCCCAACACTTTTCTTCTTTTCTTCGGCATTATTACAGGAATAGTTATACTTCCGACGCAAACACAACGGAAGCGAAACTGTAACTGTAGATTTTGAGGTTATGCATACACAATCGTACATTGGTTGCCGAAATGACGAAGTCGCCCCGTTTTACGGTATGCTACATTTCCATGATTTTGGGGAGTTACTAATTGTATAAAGGTTCCGGAATACTGTTAAGAAATAGGAGACGTGATATAAGTTGCACAGTTAATTTTTTGTTGCAATTTCATGATGTAGCCAGCTAGAAAAGCCACAGATGCAGAACAAATGCTAGTGTCATTTGCATCATTAATTGGACATGTTTTTCAGGTTATGTTCTTCGCACTATTTCACAGAAGAATTTTTATGTTTTCATTTTACTGAAACTTATTTAAATTGCTTACGTGTTTCCAGTTTATGCTAAAATATGCAGCACTAGAAATATAAATAAATAACATTGTTGTTATCCGCATAACTACGTAGAGTATTTATGCCCATTGGCAGGATTTCGACCTAAACCTTTGCGCTACTATTTTAAAATCTGCACTTTATTCCACATTACTACTAGTGACTACTAATAACGTCAAAATAATAACCTCATTTAACAATATTGTCAGATAATAAACGACAAGTAATAGAAACAAACCAGTGGTATGGCTTGGATAGTGGTTACACATACTACTCCCGGAAGGGGCTCTGAGGGGCAAATTCGTTAAAAATGTATAAAACCCAAATTGGAGCGGCAATGAGACAAACATGAAGATGTAGTAAGCAGCATTTTTATAGTTACTTCTCGATTCAGCCTTATGTTTACGAATGTTATACGAATAAAAGTATAGCTGTGGTCTAGGGCTATGTAAACGATTCAGTTACGTGGAATGAGATTTTATGATTTCAAATGATACACTTTTTAGGTTATGGTGCAAACGTGCAAGTGCAGAAACCTTTATCTGCCAATACCATGAAATTAAAAAAATCGGAATATTTCCAGATACTTGGAAAAATTTCAATTTTCGAATTTTTCTGAGCTCACAACCGTGTTTTATTACTTGACTTGTTTTTGTCCCACTGGAACGTGAATCCTGACTTGATGTACATTGGTAAAAAGATCATTTAAGAGCTAGTCGTCTGACAAAAATATATAGGGTGTTCTATTTGGAAAACCAAAGTTTTATTTTTCCCAAAAAATAGTTTGCAATGAACAATTAATATGTTTTCTATGTTATAAAGTGAAACTAAGAAACTTTTTCCTTTGATTTCTTCTTGCATCTCTAATAATACCGAAGATTTAGGCTGACTTTATGAAAAACTAACCACCTTGTATGTATTGTAAAGCGTAACTGAAAGATATTCAACCCACGCCACAGCAGCTGATAATATTGTTATTGTACTTTCCGAAAAAAATATAATTTCGAAGCAATAACTGATTTTGAATTTTATGCAGCCACCAATAGTTGCTCAGAGACAACAGCAAGTGGCCACGCAACAGCAGCAACAGAATTTGAGGCAACAGGCGCAGCAGTTTCTAAACCAGCAGCAGCCACCGACACAACAACAGCCACCGCCACAGCAGCAGCAGCAACCACCGCAGCAGCAGCAGAAACCCCCGCAACAACAGCAGCAGAACGAACCAAAGATTGTGTTTCAGAGCGACGATAAAGCTGCTGTTGCGGCTGCAGTAGTTACAACTCCTCCAGCGCTGTTGGATACCACCAATGGAGGTGACGTTAGCGGCGACGCAAATTCCGTCGACGGTGGGGATAGAAAGCCCAGAAGACCTGGCAATAAGCCCTTCTGGATGAGGAAGGAAGGTGAGATATTATTTTTACTCTATAGACTGAATATTTTTGATTTCAACAAAGCATGATGACAAATCACTGCGCAAATTTGAAGTCTCAAGTCGATTATTCCAAATGTTGCGTGTTTGTAGAGTTCGACTTAGACTGTGTTAACCTACAGTAGACTGATTTGTTTTCTTTTTATTTATCTTTGAAAAATTGTAAAGTCTAATTAAATAGTGAGTTCAAATGTTGCTACAGGCAGGATCAACAAGAAGGAACGCCTCCGGCGGCGCAATATGCGCCTGCGTAAGATTTTGCAGCCTAAGAATGCTCTGATGGTCCTGCACGAACTGATTGGTAGTGCTCCATATAATCTTTCTGAAAATCCAGATCTCTATGAAGGATCAGTGTTCCGATGCAGTGTGCAAGTAGATGGAACGGAGCATGTTGGTGTTGGTAAGTTGTGATTTTAATTTGTTTCGAGCAAGATCTTGAGCTGATATGTGTTGCTGCATCTGACATGTCAGTGTGGTTTCCTTGCGAGATTATTAACAAAAGCCAAATTTTTCGCTTAGTTTGTGTTTGACGGATATTGCTATTGGCTTTTTTAACAGTTTGCTGTATTGTGCTGCGTATCTAATAATTACTAATATTTATCAATAGTATCGTGCTAGTTGTAAAGATATTTTTTATGGCATATTTTCTATCTAGATACTGTTTTGTAATAGACACGTAGAATGCGGCTGTAAATTAAATTTTTACTCTGGTTATATCTTTTACAATCTTTTTTTTATCATTCCAGTCGTGTAAATGTGATTTTTCAAACTATATTAAATTTTTATACTCGCAACTATCTACTCTACGCACCATTTCTGTTTACTCTCCCTAGTTGTACCTCTCAATTTCTTCTTTGTTTGAACTATTGAAAGTACATTTTTTAACTCGTAGCGTATTTTATAGACTAGTTTAGGTTATTAAATAAATTCTTTCAAAATCTTACTTCACATAATCTTCGTAAAATTTTGTTATCAAGTTGTTCAATAAACAATTCCTTGTACATACAAAAGACACTATTGCATGTTAATATTCTGTGTACAGTTAACAAAGTAAGTCCGTTAAATTATACAATTTTTCAACGGTTTTTCAATAACCACAGGTAAAAGTAAGCCGGCTGCGAAAACTGCTGCTGCTGAAACTGCATTAAAACACATGGTTCTCAGCAAGTTAAAAACTGCGCAGTCGCTTGAATCGAGCTTGTCTTCCAACCCGCCTGGTAGTGCTCAAGATAGTGACGGTGACATCAAGATGGACATAGACTCTGAAGACACCTTAGGAGGCATTTCTTGGTCACACGTTGCCTGTTATGCCTTGCACAAGCTCCTAAGCAGCTGGGACGAAGGAACAAACCTTGCTGAGAAAGTTAGTAACTTATTCTTTGTCGCTCAATGTTACATATTTTATTGTGTGATTGTTTCGTTATAGTTGGTACAGGCAGCTGCAGGAGGTGGTCCCATTTCTACCAACGATGCGGCTAAGACGTTCGAAAAGAAGCCGGCAAAGAAATTGCCTGAATCTGCAAACGGCATGAATCCTATCATGTTGCTTAACCAAATGCATCCAAGTGCTACATACGAAGAAGTGTCGAAAACTGGTAATCCACCAAATGTTCGATTCACAATCAAGTGCACCGTTGCTGGAGAATCGTTCATTGGTTCAGGTATAACTGGTTGTATTCTACCATACCTACAATAACTAATGATGTTGATTCTAATTCTAGGTTCGACAAAGAAGGTAGCTCGCAAGATGTGCGCCTTTGCTGCTTGCCGGAAGATTCTAGGTATCGAATATACCCCTGCATTTTTAGAAGAGAACGGCTTTGCTGAAGATGCGGTAACTGAAGCTGCCGCTGCCCCTGCACCGTTGGCATAAGTCACATGTATTACTGGCTATTTGATCTTTCATTCATATATTAGTATTATATTTGTATTGTATTTGTAATGTGTAAGGTGTTATCCAGCAAGAGAAATTGATTTGGTTCGTAACGGTGGTTTTGTATGTGAAGGGGGAGGACTTTAGGTTTACAGGTTTTTAAATTTTGACTTGTCGGATACCTCCTTTGTACCTATATTTATAGAGAAAATGTAGTGAGATACATTTTAATTTAATGTAGTACAATTATGGTCTCGTTTAGAATTACTAAATCTAAAACTTAGAGCTTGTAGATTTTTAATGTAAAGTGATAATTTCAAGATATTTAATAAATAACAGAATTAATTTTTGTAGTTTGTTCTATCCAGAATGTATTTTATTCAGGGTGTCGATACTCGCTTAGATGTATTGTGAGTTTCTAACATGTGAGCAAACGAAAATAAAATCAAGCTTGGCTTTGAAATATTTGTTGCATCAATAATATGTTGGTGGCACTGTAAGTCTGTGTCAAATTCAAGGTTTTGCATCAGTTTTAACACAGACTGACTTGCTAACCTCAAATTTGACATAGACTTACAGTGCCACCAACATATTATTCATAAACTCGATTCACCATAGTCCCGGATTGTCAATGTCAAAATCCAATTAAAAGCAAAGTCAAGCTATGGGTAACTAGAAACAATTAAGTTACTAATGTCAAAACTAGAAATTATAGGTTATGGTTAAATTGAATTATTTTTTATTTCGAACTGACTTAAGCAAAAATAAATAAAAGTTGCCAAAATTACGCTTTAGGGTTGTCCAACCTAGTAGTAACCAAAAAACAAATAGAAATTCAACAGTGAGCGAGTTCAGAGGACACAACAGTTGATTTAAACCACAAACATGTTTTTGGTGTGGTGGAAGTAAACATCGTAAAAGCGCCTGAACTGGTACCATTTAGCGATGCACATTCACGTGGTGACATAACATAATTTGGCCAAGTAAGGTTATGTTATGTGTCCCTGGTATTGAAAATAAACAAAAACTGAACAAATGAATAATATGCTATTAAACGAAATATTTGAAGATAGTATAAACTGGAACGCTTTTCAGAGTTAAAAAATGTTTAATTCACATGGCGTATATGTTTTTATTCAATTTTGACGAAATTTTGAATAAAAATTTTTAAAATATTCAAATGAAGATATAAATTTGCCCATTCATCGTCGATTTGATCTAAATTTTACACACTACAAAAAGAAAGAATAATTGAATGTTATATGTAGAAATTATAAAAATGTGTTCTTCTTCGTTGAAACTTTTTTAATTCTCTAGTGATTTAAACTTTTTTTTCGTTGACCGCTTGTTAATTTCAATATTAATGAATTATTTTTCCTAAAAAAGGCTGGATTAATAGACGTCATTGATACTCTGTTTTTGATTAATACACTCTTGTTCATTAATTAACTTTTTTAAAACAGGATGGATTAATAGATCTATTAATACTTACAATGTTTTTGATTAATACACTCTTTTTCATTAAGATAATCTCTGAAACTTCTTTGTGGCATGAATCTATAATTCATATTCTTTTTTGGGTATTTCGCCACTGCAAATTAAAATTATTAAATAACGAACGTTTCGAGGGACAATCTGCCCTCGTTATCAACGAAACAATAACAAGGGCAGATTGTCCCTCGAAACGTTCGTTATTTAATACGTTAGTTATTCAATAATTTTAATTTGCAGAGTGGCGAAATACCCAAAAAAGAATATGAACTCTTTTTCATTAACTGTTTTTGTGATTTTGACGTTTTGATATTTTGCGTGGAGGTTAGTTGTATTAATCAAATTTTTCGCCACAAAAAAAGATTTTGCGGTCAACTATTAAAGGCACTCACTCGCTATTGCTCGTTCGTGCTTTAAACAGTTTCGATTATTAATCGCCTTCATTAACACACTTGTTGGTTAAATAACTATTAATTCTCGAGTGAATTAAAACTCTTTTATTTCACTTGTAAATCATTACTGCTTTTGAAAGTTGTTATGGAGTTAATAATGTCAATTTAAACTGTCAAAATTGAATAAAAACAATTAACTTGGGGTTATTCAGGTTTCGAGTGTTTTAATTTTTATAAACGGCACGCAAAATGACTCAGCCGCGTTCACAACAGTTGCAAAATTTTAGGTTAGAATACTTCGTTTACTAAAGCACAAAACAAAGTCAACAAAGAATTTTTCTGGTGTCAATGTCAAGCAACAGTTGGAACTATACTCTGTTCACTATAGTCCCGGATTGTCAAAAATGACGTTTTATGGTAGCACTGTTGAATTTCTATTAGTTTTTTTGTTACTACTAGGTTGGACAAAGCAAAAGCGTAATTTTGAAAATTTGAGTTTTTGTTACCTGGCAACTTTTATTTATTTTTGCTTAAGTCAGTTCGAAATATAACCTATAATTTATAGTTTTGACATTAGTAGCTTTATTAATTGTTTCTAGTTACCCATAGCTTGACTTAATAGTATATTACATACCGAGGTGGGAAGTGTTTCATTACTGTCGAGAGATTAGGTAGTTTACCGAGACGCGTAGCGTCGAGGTTAACTTTATCTCGAGACAGGGATGAAACTTTCCACCGTGGTATGTATACTATTTTATTTGCAATCATCTTATTTTAAAAATAACTACAATTGAATTCTGAATAATAGATATCTTGATGTGGCTAATATTTTTGTTACCATGAAAACAACCCACTCAATGTTTTGTTACCATGGAAACACCCCACTCTTCAGGTATGTAATATTTTTCGGGGTATGTAATAATTTCCTGGCTAGTTTCAAGTAATCATCTAGTTCCCAGCTGTTGTCATGTCATGAAATTGACACATTACAATGTGATTGCGAATAAATATTTTTATTGTAATGTGTCAATTTCATGACATGACAACAGCTGAGAACTAGATGATTACTTGAAACTAACCAGGAAATTATTACATACCCCGAAAAATATTACATACCTGAAGAGTGGGGTGTTTCCATGGTAACAAAACATTGAGTGGGTTGTTTTCATGGTAACAAAAATATTAGCTACATCAAGATATCTATTATTCAGAATTCAATTGTAGTTATTTTTAAAATTAGATGATTGCAAATAAAATAGTATACATACCACGGTGGAAAGTTTCATCCCTGTCTCGAGATAAAGTTAACCTCGACGCTACGCGTCTCGGTAAACTACCTAATCTCTCGACAGTAATGAAACACTTCCCACCTCGGTATGTAATATACTATAACCATGATATAAAGGATTGTTTTCAATTGGATTTTGACATTGACAATCCGGGACTATAGTGAATAGAGTATAATCAAAACTTAACAAGAACCGTTCAGTGGAAATACTCAACTGGTGTGTCGCCTGAACGCGCCCAGTGCTACCATAAAACGTCATTTTTGACAATCCGGGGCTATAGTAAATAGAGTTTACAACAAATATTTCAAAGCAAAGCTGTTGTGTAGTTTTGAAGTAGAAAAGAAATATAAACGGATTTTAATGTGGACCATATACGAGAGAGATTTAAACTTTGTTTAATGTTAACACTCAAACTGTACAACGGTTGTCTGATTTTATTTACGGAAAAACAAGTACTTTGAGACATATTCTGCAGAGCGAATTGCAGTTGTGTGCAATTTCTGATGTTTTATCAGTTAACATTTTTTTGAACTTGAAAGATATTTGCTTTAAACCAATTCCTGCAATAAAGCCAATTTGTACATGAACCTAATCTAGAGACTAGTTAATATTTTGAGTGCGCATCACATGCAAGTCGGTTTTAATACAAAATGATAGTTTGTCAGCTTCGGGACGAATTATATGTGTTGGTCAGATTACAAGTTGGAACTTACTAAAATTTTTGCTAGTTGGATTTTTATTCTTACAAATGACGAGAGTGGGAAGACTCGGATTTTTTCATTTATTTGGACAATTTTTATAATTCGTTTGAAGTAGCAGACCAATCGTGGTACGTAACAGCGCTGGCACTTTCAATGCCAAGAGGGAAAAGTTGCACTAAAGATATAAATACTAGAAAGAAATAAAAAGGAATAGACTATTGAAAGATAGGTGCTAGGTTTTATATACAGATTGTCTGAAATTCGTTTTGAACATAGGAAATTAATGAGTGCGACAAGGAAAACATAAACAAAATGAGTAGCAGGACAAAGATAGAACGTAATCATGGCTAACTAAATTTTTAAAGTAAAATTAAGTCAATGAAACAAAAACACTTCTGTCAAATATTTTATATGCGATCAAGAGTATAAAGTGAGGTTTAAATCATTAAAATAATTATGTGAATAGTAAACAATAGTATATTTAAACCAAGAGCTAAAATATTTGTGTTTGTTTGTTTCATTGACTTAATTTTAGTTTAAAAATTTAGCTAGCCATGATTACATTCTATCTTTGTCTTGCTACTCATTTTATGTCTTCCTTGTCGCACTCATGGAAACCAAATTATTAAATACGTGGATTGAATTAAACACAAGCAAGAAAAACTTCCCATTGTCCACAACTACCACATGGAGAGTGTTGTTCACCAAGATCAGATGATTTCGTACTACCGCTGTGGCAGAAAAACAGGTAATATAAGAAAGTAGGTATAGATTTGATGCAGCCGATGCTGTTACGTTCTTATTTACTTCATAAAAAATATTCTGGACATAACACGTCACTCACTGTGCCACTTTACACTATCACTTTCAAGCTTTTACCCATTGAACTGTTCAAAATTCCTACTGCCGGAAGTGCTACAGAATGAAAATTGTACTATGTTGGAAAATGTTTTGATATTTTGCATGCAGTTTGGCAACTTTTGCGTTTATTTTATTTCTTTATGTTTGTGCTTGTTCAGTCTTCTTTTATTGGTTTTTGCATTTGACATAAATTAGATTTTTTTTTTGAGTTTTATTCCCAAAAGAGCAAGAAATTCTCAGCCAGGTGCACATGACACAGCTCTGTGTCATAGAAGTCAGAAGAATTGGAATGCGCTTAAATAAAAACGAAAAACACAAAGATGGTTTACAATAGATTTTACCTGTTGTTAAATGGGCAACATTATCTAAGTTTCTTGGAAAATTATTTGTATATAGGTATTACGAAAATGTCGACTTAAAATAGATTAAAAGCAGATAACATTAATCATTAGCAGACTCTGTATTTTTTGCGATTAAGCAAACAGCAATTTTCAAGTCTGATTGTCTCGAAAAATACTGCCCTCGGCGGTTTCACAAAAGTATCTTTTGTTTTGCAACTAGCATAATATTTCGATTCTAAAAAGTTACGATAACAAACATCCCCCATCCTTACAGAAATTACCTCCACTAAACCTTATATCAAATTTTTTCCAAGGTAACCTAATTCAAAATCAAAAATCACATATACTTATGTGCCAGATTTTACCAAATTTGCATGTATATTATTTCAATTACAATTGTTTTCGTATTACAATTATTATATTATAAGTACTGTGTCCTGTAATACACCTTATTCTTTATTGCACTTGCACAATTAACCAAATTGATGAAATACTGTAGCTCAGATAGCAATGAAACATCACACTGTTGTGTTTTTAATATAAAAGAAAAATGCAATTATATATATAATATATTTCTGTATTTTGCCAAAAACCTGTTAACTTTTCCAAAATCTAAAAATACTCCACCAAGAATATCTTGTAAAACAATTTCCTAGTTCCCTGCCAAGTGGCTGAAGTTATTCCAAACATTAATCCTGCACGCTTGTGAAAACCTTTGTGTGCACTTAATGTGAAATATCTAATCTTAGAGCGGTAGTGGACCTAACCATGGTTTGAATTAATCACAGTGAATTTTTACTTCAGCCGTCAAATAAAAACAGCTGTGAAGAATGGATTATCGCAACTTTGTAAGTAGAGGCCATTTACCTATTTCAGAAGGCATAACTGTAGAATTTGTTTTAGGCTAAGTGACTCATGCTATTTATCTTTCTGTCAACTGAAAAAATGTAGGCGGTACATTTTTAAAATGAATTAAATGTGTGTCAAATTTAAAAATGTATTGAAGTGCAAAGTGAATTTAAAAAAAATTACAGCATTGCACTACTAGATTCTTAATAAATAAATAATAAAATAAAATCTTTATTTCATCATCTACAGGTTACAGAATCTAGATTGAGACGCGGTGAAAATCCGAACTAATTTTAGAATCTAGTAATTTCCAAGTTTTGTGTTGGTAACACTTTTGACATCTATCATATTGACATTAAATTGTTAACCTTATTTAAGCTAAATGACACAATAAATCTGAGGCGTACGTACGCAACATTGCGGTATGGTGTATTATCAGTTCTTGAATGCTAAAAGGATTGCGGAAATAATGGTGTTATGATGAACAACCAGGCTCTACTAAACCTTCTATTGCAGCAACAGCAATTTTCACACTTTTAAACACAAAGAATCTGTCATATGACGTTAGTCACTGCACAAACGAAATCCCTCTACCCACCGTTACTGATTACTTGTCATTTAAAATGTAACCAAACTTTGTAAGTTTGACAACTTTCCACATATTGCCAATTCATCAAATATGATCACAGCGCCTTTCATGACCTACTTTGAGAGTCGATCTAGTTTCTGTTACCTGTAACTACAATTGAAAATTAACCCAGACAAAAAATAAATAGATGGGTACCGCAGAGCAGTGGAATCAGGAGAGCCAGTTCAGTACAATACCGCTTTTCAGTTGCACCATGATTATTTTTTAGTATATTATTATATGAGCGATTATGACGGCCATTATTCACGAAGATCCGCCACAAGCCAAAAGCGTGTGGCGCAAGTCATCTGAGTGAATAAAAGCCATAATCGCGAATGTAATACGATATGTTATCTACTCCTATGCAATAGGAGTTTTGTGTTCATATTTCCAAATTATAAAATTTGTAACAGCTGTTAACTTCAAAAGCCATTTAATAATAAGAATGAATTTTGTGATTGGCTACAACTTATTGAATAATGAAAATAGAATTTTCTGATTGGTTGCAACTTGCAAACTATTGAATTATGAATCATAATTCGTGATAAATCACATGAGGGATAAAAAGGAACTTCGGTGCCGAGGAGTACATTATGTTTTACTTGAAATTGAGAAATCGTGAAATTGCAACATTTTAACCAACATTTGTAGGTTATGTTAACCTCGGTTGACGTTTACCTATCGCCCCGCCGCCTACAAAAAGTCGTAAAACAATGGATTGACGATTTCGAGGTACTTCAATGCTGATTTCAAATAATTAGTATATTATTTTACAGTATGATCGAAAACTTTCAACGTCTAGAGGGCTGTGGAATTATTTTTTCAAAAAATTTTGTTGGCAGTCGTAGTACAAGTCACATTGGAATTTTATATCTGTTAGTTTAAGGTTATGTCAGGATTGTCATTTCAACAAATACAAACATTCTTGTTGAATACATAATAATGTCAATAACAAAAACAACTACAGCTATTCAAAAATAATTTGCTGCATTTTCCATACACAGAACCACCTAGTGCTCGGCATTAAACATCCTGTAAAAGTTAAGTTTATCTGCCAAAATTGTATAGGTTATATTATTAAGTAAAGTCGATTTTTTTCTATAATAATTTTCAAGGTCAACTTTCTAGGTGATAAGTTGCATTCCTGCAGGGTCCCCAGTTTTAATAATGTTGGTACATAGATTCTTAGTTCTTTTCTTCCACTAAAAAAATGATTGTCATTTTGACAGATATGTCATAATTTAATATCGCTTGCTTCATTTTTGCATTTCTTGGTTTTCTTTTTTTATCCGATTTTATTGATGATGATGATTCCATGTTAAAAAAATAAATTTGTCAAGAGTTCAAATTAAGAAACTTTGACATTCAAAATTGATACATAACCATACTTTTGAAAGAGTTCTACCAACAGGAGGTATAAAAATGTCCTAACGTTTTAATCACATATCTACCAACATTGTAACACTTTGACAGTAATAGAAAAAAAACGTACTTTAGCTTTACTCATCACTGACAACATAATAGCTATTTATGCAACAAGTGCTAAAAGTCAACGTTTATGCACGCATTGCATACAATATTTTATCTACGACCTTAATTTTACCGTTATTAATCCATAAATATCAATTTAACAAAAGTTTGCATCTGCGACACTTTTAATTTATGTCATAATAAACAGTAAGCCACGCCGCGCGGGCGATTGTTCGCCACGCCAGTGCTGTCAAGGTGAGTTACGAAATGTAATTATTGATACTCCACATCTGACTGTATTCATTACATAATGCTTTAATTATTTCAAAAACACTTTACCTGTAACGCAAGAAGCAACTAGAATAACTTTACAACTTCACTTCCAGTTCGAAATTGTAGTTTTATAACCTCACTTCACTTTTTGCACATGTGCTAAAAGTAAACAGCTGATTTCTTTAACCACGGTAAAGTATAAAACGTCACTTTTAGTGAAACAAGGTAGCGCTAAAAGGCCTACTTTTAGTAGTTGTCGTAGATAAATTTTATTTTAAAAAAATCCACAGCCCTCTAGACCAGCGTTTCTCAACCTTTTTTGGCCCGCGGACCAGTAGAATTAATTAAAAAAAATTGCGGACCAGTGATATTTTCTTAACAACAAATTTTTACTAAGTATTTATAAAGAACTACTACGTAAGTTAATTGTAACATTTTTATTGTCATTTGCTTACAGTAATATTTAAATGTAAAGATATATAATTATATATACATATAATAATAAGTAAGTATATAAACCTTTAACAAAAATTACAGAAAATTATTAAAAAAAATCACAAACTCATGGATGTAGGAACACAACAAAAAATATCATTCTTACGATTACCAAAAAATTAAATCAATAGGAACAAACTCTTAAGAAAAATTAGAACAAAAAATATCAGAAATTATAAAAATAATCACAAGCTCATTGCATATGAACATATTGTTAATGAGAAGATTGCTGCTGCTTTTCTTCAATCAACTTGTCAATTGTTGGTTCCAAATTAGACAAGCTAAGTCGGAGCGGTGAAATAACCGAAAGCCGATTTCTAAATTTATTTTTTATTACCGTCATAGTTGAAAATCTCGATTCACATAAATATGTAGTTGCGAAGGGGACTAACATTTTCATTGCTTTCTCGTATAGAGATGGATATTCATTTTTCAATTTGATCCAAAATTTATCTATGGACATTGTTGAAAAACTAGCTTTTAACATAATATCTGCACTAATCTCAATAAGAGACTCATATTCTCTGTCACTTAAATTTAACTTACTACTGTCATATGTTATGAAAGGGTTTGTTATCCACACATTTCTTTCACACGTGGTTTTTTCAGATGGGAAATATTTTTCGAAACTAAAATTTAAAGATTGTAAGTGTTGCCCAATGATTGTATTTAATTTTGATAAGTTTAAATCTTGTTGCAAATTAACAAAATCAAAATAATTATTAAACATATCAATATTATTGTTATTTACTTTATCCACGCCGTGGTCGTTTTCGCCGGCCAGCGAAAAATATTCTGTACGTTCGTTACTTCCAACGATAGGAATTACACTTTTAAGAATTTCGGGAATTTGTCTTCAGTGCCGTACTAATCATAAATTACGTAGAACTAAATTAAGTAATTTTTTTTCGTGGATATGGGAAATGTCCGCGGACCAGTAAAATTTCTCCGCGGACCACTAATGGTCCGCCGGACCAGCGGTTGAGAAAATAGCTGCTCTAGACGTTGAAAGTTTTCGATCATAGAGTACGAGCATATATTGGATGCTATTATTATACGAGGATGGCGTTTAAATAACGAGTGAGCGAGATTTTTAAGCCATCTGAATGTAATAATAGCTAATTACATGCGAGTGAAATACACTATTTTATTCGCAAACGTCACAAAAGTGACAACTTAAGTGTCTTTGACAAGGTAAAATTGTCACTTTATCTGCCTAAGCAGATAAATAACGACTTTTGCGTACCTACTTTATCTGCCTAAGCACACAAAATCGTTGCTCTCTTTCTTTCTTTCTATGTTCGCTATCTCCTCGAAGATACTGGACCGATTAAATAGTATGATGGCTTAAAATTTTGCTAATTTTTAGACTTAGATCGTAGGCCGGTTTTTATTTTCAAAAAGAGTACAAAAAAGTTTTAATTTAAATAAACCTTTAAGCAGCGGATCGGAGCATCTGTCGCCATGGGTTATGGTGTGACAGCTGCTGTGGCCGTGTGCTATTAGCTCGGGTGATTTAGTATGTTCATATATCATTACAGTAGCGCGTTATTTGAACAACAGGTGTTGGCGCAGGGGTACAGTGCTCGCCTGTCACGCGGGTGGCCTGGGTTCGATTCCCGGTCGATGCTTCCTTTTTTTTTAATTTATATTAATGAAATTTACCTAAATACGTTTGCGGATAAAATAGTATATGTTATTCGGAGTAAAAGTGACTTCATGTGGCTTAGCTGAATTATTTGCCTCACTAACGTTCGGCTAAATAAACTTCAGCTTCGCCACATAAAGTATCACTTTTACTCCTAATAACATAATCTACTATTATTTATCTCCATTCCATAAAATGTTTGTATGCGATATAAGTTTTCTTTGACTTTTCTGGGAGCAAATTTTGTATAGCTTGTTTGGCGGCTTTGCGTACTTCAGTGGGAGTATAGCACAGTTCATCACTATTGTCGCTTAGGTTTTGGACTAAAGAAGTGACAATTATTATTTTCAAACTGACAGACTGATAACTGTCAACTCGAAAAAGCAGTTTATGGCTTGTTTGATTATATGCACATAAATCCGTATTAGCGATGTAATTATAGTGGTATCGATGCATTTATGGCGGTATTGATGTAATTATGAAATATAAACAACAGGCATTGTGATTTTAGTTAATAATATATATCATAATCACAAAATTACAACTGTATTGTTTAATGGTTGTAAATAAATTAACTAACTGCATAAACCTAATGCCTAAATATTTTGTTCAGTATAATACAACAACAAAAGTAATAAAATTGTTTAAAAAACTTGAATGTTGAATGTTTGCAATACAAACATTGGCCGGACAACATTTTTGAGTATATTTTGTTGAACAGCAATGGCGTTATAACTGTCAATGATTCTGAGAGGTTATTGTATTGAAAGGATCTTTTAAATAAGCTGTTTTATGATATGGAGGTGTAATTAGATCTTTGAATCTCTGGTTTAAATGATGTACATTTTAAAAATCCAGTACTGTTATTTAGAGCATAATTATTTGCTACTGCTCTTAAAGACCATCCCTCCTTTAACTTAAAAACGATAAGAATTATCAGTTTGTCTGTCAATTTAGGCATTTGACGTTTTTGACAGTGGCAAATGAAAAAATCAAGATGGACTTAATTCAACAAAAAGTAGATGTATGTGATTTTTTTGCAAGCCAGTCTACATCTGTTCTAAATTGTTTTTTTAATATAGATAAGGTGAGATCTTTTCACATATAATCTTATAAGAGCATTAATTCTTTCCGAAATTTCCTAATTTGCCCTCGCGTCCCGCTCGGGCAAATTAATACGACGTTGTTGGAACACACTCAAAAAAATTTGCGGATATGAATTAATGCTCGAATGCAGATTCGGTAAGAAAATCGTAACGACACAAACCCTCACAGTTTCCAAGAAATTTTGTTGTTGTCTTGGTTACGGCTTGTGAACTAATTTTTCTATTGGTCATTAATGAGTGTCATACGATTTTCAAAGATTATTTTATGATATAGCAATGCCGTGCAAAGCAACCGCCTGTCTTTCATATTAAGCCACTTAGATTTACATGATTTGTTTGAAATATGGTCATATTTATGCATATCGTAGATAAATCTTAAACATGAACGTTTAATTTTGAATTAAACAGATATAAATTTCAGTCAAAATTTACGAAATATCGTTCACAATTTAAAAGCCAGTTTTGCTTTCATAATCAGTCGGTTTAAAGACCGCTATCACAACAGTAAGCATATTATATTACGAAATGACCTAGAACTTCAAGTTCATCGCACGAACTCGCAGATAATGCGGAACTATAATTGCTTACTACTTATTTTGCAATTTTAGAATCGTTCTAGTGAACTATACCTTTGCACTTTGAAATGTTTTTATTTAGTATCTAAGCAGTTATATTGTATAAAAGCCCATTTATTTTTGTAATAAAATCAATTGACATTTACTGTTTGATTCAATTACATTGATACTACCTTTCCAAGCCTAAAATTGAAGTGTGAGGCTGCACTTCGGGTAGTTATCTAATTATCATCCCTTTAAGTGCCATTGACAACATTGGCGTAATACATGAATGCAGTCTCATTCATGTGCTTAAAAATTAGGGATAAAGAACCAGTGCAATCAACAGAAACCTGATCCAGCCTCCAGGCATTTCTGTTCATGGATTTTGCACACATATTCTACAGGAAGTATCAGAATCTAGGCTAGGAAAAGATATTTCTTAACAATATGAGAAAGCACTAATGACTCGCACAGAATGTTTTTAATTGATGCATCCAAATAATGTTTATGAGGATACGGCAGCTATAAACTACTGTAAGTTCTTTGTATGCATTTATTAATATGTTGCCTGTATCTAAAGGTATTATCTAATATCCAATATACATTTTTCATGCTATTTTTGAGAGATAGATTAGTATTATTAATTGCATCGTGTACCATATTTTGGATATCTCTGAACGATCAGCATCCGTTTCAAGTAGAAGTAAACAAAATTGATTAGGGTTAAGGATTAAAGCATGTTTCGATGTTATCACAACAACGGATTTAATGAGACAATTATTGCACTTTCATATAACGTTGTTGCATTAGGTGCAAATGGTAGTGAAATACAGTATACAGCAATTCATGGTTAATAGAGTTAAATGCTTTGCTGTAATCTAAAAGTGTGAGAATAGCGAGTTTACCTTTAATGATTGCCTGTAATATGTCATCAGTTAGAGCAGGGTCTTCAAACTACGGCCCGCGAGCACCATTAGCGGGCTGGAAATGCCCGGTATCCGGCCCAAAATAGTTTATTTTGATTACATTGTAAAATTTACAATTAAGTAAATCATACAAAATAATAATCAGATTAGTTAAAGGTGTCGACATGTTTCGAAACCAAACTGGTTTAATCCTCGGGACATAATGATCATTAGTAGTAGAAGCACATGTTAAAATTGAGGTTAAAATGAGGTTAAGATTTTAAAGATTGAAGACGAGGTAGGAATAATATTAAAAAACACCACATTGGAGAAGAAAAGTTAATTAACCAGCAAACTATGTTATAAAGATGGTTGTACTGGTTAATACATCAAAATATAAACATTTAAAATTAAGCAAGTAAAAGAGTAGCTGTCATTGAAGATGAACAGCACTTTGTGTCTGAGTCACTCACTCGCCGGCTAGTCCCAATACGAATATTTGCGCGTAATTCAAAACTACAGCATGTTGGTGTTATGAGCTAGCTGGGTCTTGGCTCTTGGGAATTAGTGGAGGAGTCAGTGTGGCCCTTAGGCTAAAAAGTTTGGAGACAGGTAACTATATTGAGAAGGGCGGTGGTACAACTATGAGATGCACGAAAACCTGATTGATTTTCAGGAAGTAAATTAAAAGTGTTCAAGTAAAGTCTCATCTGATCACTTATAATCTTTTCCAGAACTTTGAGAAAGTTAGAAGGTCACTAATAGATCTAAAATCTGAGTAATCTTGTGAATCACTGGACTTTGAAAAAGGTGAAACCAAAGCGATCTTCCAACAGTCTGGAAAAACCACATTAACAATATGTGTTAAATATTTACTAATTAAGGGATAGCATGAATCTATCATTTTTAAAATTATACCATCTGAACCAGTTGCATTTGTTTCCCTAATTTAGTAACTGTTTCGTCCAGTACGGTTTTAAATTTACATTTGCCAACTACATTTATGTGTTTATTTTGAAATTATTATTATTAACTTCTGAACCAACTGAAAGTTTTTGTATGCTGTTAATAACATAATTATTTACTGGATCCGGTTGAGATAGATTATCAGGTATTTTATAATTTAAGGAATATTTATAACAGGGGTGGGCAAACTTATACTATCAGCGATCTACAGTGAAAAAAATGGGAAGGCATGCGATCGACCCACAGGGTTTTTTTTTTACTAAAAATTATTTATTATACTTACAATGCACATACAATCATTTACGACGGGTCGTCCAAACGTTTGTTATTATCAGACACGATAAAACACTATATAAATAAACGATTCACGGTCTATTCATTACAGTTAAATAATTACTACTCACTAGGTTACACAACAAAATAAATTCAAAAAATTTCTTTATTACAATTAATGATACATTTTATTTAGATTTCGAGGCATGGCACTGTGTGTCTTCCGCAAACTTCTCGTAAGAAGGCACGTATTTACTGAGTGCTAATCGTAAGCAAGAAGACGGGTGTTCGTCAGTAAGCCGATTACAGAGTTTTGATTTAATAATTTTGATTTCAGAAAAAGTACATTTGCACAAATAAGTGGACCAGAATAAGGCCGTTAACTACTGTGCGACTTGTTTTAGATTTGGATATTTTACTTGTGTTAAAAAAGACCAAAATTTCGTATATGTTGCTTTGGCTTTGAGGTGTCTATCAGAAATGATCTGCAAAATCTCATTTTCAATAGAAGGCATGTCCATGTCAAAGACATCCGATATTTCAAAAGCAGTTTTTCCAGCATTCCAGCTTATAGTTCTACATTTTTAAAATATAATCACGATCGACTGTTTGCCCACCTCTGATTATTAACGACGTAAGGACGTTAGTAACTCGGATAAATTCATTAGCCTCGGCCACAAATATGTAAATTTTAGTGCAATTTAAATGAAAAAGTTAAATAGTATTAGTAACAGGTGTTAGAAAACTCAACTCATCTTATCAGTCACCTATGGAAAAAAAATCGTTTGGCAATACTGAAATGTATTGTTGGTGACACCGTAAGTCTATGTCAAACTTGAGGTTAGCAGGTTAGGTTTTGACACGGACTGACCCAAAACCTAACCTGCTAACCTCGAATTTGACATACAGTGTCACCAACAATACATATCAGTATTGCCAGTGTTCATGTTGAATAAATATTGATAAAATGTTATTGTTCTATTATTTCTTAACGACCTAGGCTGTTAAATGTAGAACAGCCATGGCTTTTATGGGGAACTTTTCAATCAGTTTGACAGTTCTGTTATTGACAAATAACAAGTACGTGTTATGAAAAAACTTTTTCTACTCCTTTATTAGTAAATTGCTCATTAAGCACTGTTTATTTGATTAGTAAATTCATTATTCATATTCTCATTTGGGTATTTCGCCACTCTGCAAATTAAAAATATTAAATAACGAACGTTTCGTAGAATAATCTGCCCTTGTCATCAACGATTAACAATTAAAAAGAACAAGAAACTTAGTTTTTTCACTGGAAATACCCAAATAAGAATATGAATTATAAATTTACGCCACAAAAAAGTTTCAGAGTAAATTTATTGTTACAAACAGTGGTACATAATGACTAACACATAATTTTTTTATTACGTTATAGCAAAGGGCATATATGCTCTTTGGTTACAGTTAACTTCAGCAATACGTTTGGTTACTATAGTTACGTATATTATACAGTTGTTGTTTGTACGAAGCGGTGTAAGGCTGTGACTGCAGCCGCCTAATTTTGAAGATGGTGTGACAATAATAATTTGACAGTCAATAAAACATTTCTTTTTCATTTAACGAAATGAGTGTGGTCGTAGAAAAAGTATAGTAGGCAACTAGAGCTATAGAGCACTTACACGCTCGTGGAATTACACAAGCGCCGCTACATGGCTTGTGCGTAACTTTTCCAACTTACGTGTAATATGCTTCCTACAGCTCTTGTTGCATAATACAGGGTGGTGCACGTAACTTGTCCGCTGCTGTAGTTAATTTATGCAACCCAAATTAATTATATCATAGCTACTAAGAATACATTAACATTAAAACTCGTATTAGCAATCATGGTTATCTTATTGATAGACAGATAGTCAACAAACGTCAAATGTGATTGAATATTGAATTGTTGCATAACTCAGGTACTGCACTGGACAAGTTACGTGCACCACCCTGTATACTATTTCATAACACCTACTTGGTATTTGTCAATAACAGAACTGTCAACCTGACTGAAAAGTTTTCCATAACAGCCATCGTCGTTAAGAAATAATAGAACGGTAACATTTTATCAATATTTATTCAACATGAACACTGGCAATACTGAAATGTATTGTTGGTGACACTGTAAGTCCAGCGTACATGCATCAAACAAGTAGACACTCGTGTCTAATGTTGAAACCTGTCTAGAGTGTCTGGGACAGTAACTCGGGGGGTATTTCTAAGCTTGACTATCAGATGGCAGCACAAAATTCTACCAATCAGAGCCAGTGTATATAGGAGAGTACCGCCATTCTTTGATCCGTGAAAATGCCGCCATCGCCGCAATTTTTGTTCCCATCAGCAATAACTGATTGAGTTATGTCTAAAATTTTACTTGAAATTGGCAAGACTGTAAGTCTATGTCAAATTGGGGGTTAGCAGGTTATGTTTTGCGTCAGTCTATGTAAAATAACAAACAAAACCTAACCTGCTAACCTCGAATTTGACATAGACTTACAGTCTTGCCAATTTTAAGTAAAATTTCGGATTGCCAATAAATGTCACATTGACACAATTGTGTTACTAACCTCAAAGTGACGCATATGACAGAGGAACAAAGATGGCGGACGTGGCGGTACTTTCCTAGAGTCCCTGTATATAGGTTACTAAGAGTTGGGCAAACAACGGGATACATTTTGATTGGTTTGGATCACTTTTTGCAAGGCATGTGTGATAAAAGTGCCGTTTTTGCATATTTTGTAAGGTGACTGATAGTTTCACAAATACAAATCTAAATCTTAACTAAATTGGCCGTATATTCCTAATAGTCGGTTCTAGAGATCCTAAGAATGATCAATACTCTGAAAACTCTCCCATCAAAGGCAAGTTAGCAAGGTTGGTTCCCATAACCTCTTTGTTCGACATATGTCAAATATCTAATTTGGATCAAAAATGTATGTCAAAGCGGGCTGTTTGCCCAACTCTTAGTAAACTATATACAGGATCTCTATACTTTCCTATATCTACTAACTCTGCTACCAATCAGAGCCAGTTACTAGCTCTGCTACCAATCATATGTGATAAAGTATTGGCGTCATCTGTTAGTAGCATCGGAAAGTACCCACGCATCTAACTAACTCGGATAAATTCATTAGCTTCGCCCAAAAATTTATCCTCGTTTGTTAGATACTTATTAACAGCCTTATGTCGTTAATAACTATAAGGGATTGCCAAATTTATTTTGAATTTTTACTTTTGACTCTCATCTTTATCATTAATTTAATATTATTTGTAAGCGAAGGCGCTGGTTTTTTAGTAAATTTAATTTTTTCCAGGGTGTATGTTTCTCTTCTTCTCCTCTTCTTCTTCTGCAAAACCCTGGTACCCTAAACAGGTGTCGGGTGGTCCTTCGGTTGTTTACCTATCCATAATTTCCAGTGCTTCCGGTCTCTGGCGCCCTCTTTCATTTCGTTTAGTGTTTTCCCCCTGCTATTTCCTATTTTGATAATTTGTTCCAGCTAAGTTTGCCTAGGTCTTCCTCTCTTTCTTTTCCTATTACTTTTGGGGTCCATTATTTTTCTAGGTATTCTTTCTGTTGGAATGCTATGAATAGTTCTTCACCTGTTTTTTCTATTACATTCCTTAGGATGTAAATGTTGTCGTTTGTTTGTCTACCTGGCCTAAAGGCTGCCTGTTCCTCCGCTAGTTTGTTCCTTGTGTGTGCTCTAATTTTTTGTTCTATTATTCTTGTATATGTTTTGTAGATCACTGATGATAAACATATTGCTTTGTAGTTTTCACATTTTGTTTTCTCTCCTTTTTTGTGGATGGGGAGTATTAGATTATTATCCCAGTCTTTCGGTATTTTGTTTGACGTGTATGCCTCCAGAAATAACTTCCAGATCCAGTCCAATCCAGTATCTCCGAGCCATTAGACCATCTCTGGTTCTATGTTGTCTTCTCCGCATGCTTTTCCTGTTTTAATTTTTGATACTGCGTCTAATACTTCTTTATTGTTTATACTGTGTTGTTCTAATTCTTCATCGGATAAGAAAGCTCTCCATCTTTCTGTTATTTCTTCAGTCTTCGTTAGTAGAGTATTGTTTTTGTCCTTTATTCCGATTAGTTCCTTTTTACCTTTCCCGCTAAGATACTTAATTTTATTCCAGAAACTTCTGTTGTTATTTTTTAATCCTTCGTTGAGTTCTTCCCCGAATTCTTCCCATGCTTTCTGTTTTGCTGCCTTCACCATTTTTTTCACTTGTTTGTTTAAACTGTCGTATCTTGTTTTGTTGTCGTTTCCTTTTGATTGTTGATATCTTTTCCAAGCTATTTTTTTCTGTTTAATTATATCTCTTATTTCTTCATTCCACCATTTGGTTCTTTTTGTTCCTTTCTTTATTTTTCTTGTCCCGCATAATTTTGTTGCCGTATTTATTATTATATCTTTGACGATTTTCCATCTATTTTCTAGTGTCAGATTGTTATTAGATAGTTCTTGCGTTTGTAGTACTTCGTCTACTTCGTTTGCATATTTTATCTTTATTTCTTCATTTTTCAGACGACTTATGTTGATTCTTGTAAATTCGCTGTATTCCTCTTCTATCTCTATCGGTTCGTGGACTTTTGCTATGACTAATCTATGCTTTGTATTTAGTTCTGCTTCTTTTTGTACTACAATTTCTTCAATACTATTTTCCATATCTTGGGTGTACACAATGTAGTCAATTATACTCTTTGCGTTTGTTTCTTCTGCTATAAACGTATAGCGGTCTTCTAGTGATCGGTACCAAAATGAGTTTCCTATTTTTAGATTGTTACTAATACAGAATTCTAACATTTTATTACCATTTCTATTAGTTGTTATTTCTACATATATTCCTAAACACCCTAGCCCTTTGTTTGGATCTTTACCCACTCGAGCGTTCCAGTCTCCTATTATTACGACTTTGTCGGTTATTTCTCGTGCTTCTTCTATTGTATTTTGCAATGTTTCATAGAATTTTTCCATTGTGGCGTCATCCGTCCCTTCTACTGGAGCATATAGCTGTATAATTGTGATTGCTATTATTCTTGAGGATCCTGGGTTGCATTTTAGTATTCTTTTATTTAGCTCATCCGTAATTACTATGCCCACGCCCTCTTTTGCTTTGGTGCCTGGAGCCACTCCTGAGTAATGTAGTATGTGTTTGTTTCCTAATCTTTTTGTTCCTTGGCCTATTATTTTTGTCTCGCTTAAACCAAGTATAGTTATATTAAATTCCTCCATTTCTCCTATTATTTCAATTTCTTTGTCTGTTAGTGTGGTTATGTTCAATGTGGCTAAATGCCAATAATTGGTTGTATTTATTATGTTTTTATTCATGTCCTTTATCAATTGCCGGGTCGTACATCCGTTTTGACTGTTGTTGATGTATTGTATTACTTTTTTGGGTTGTCTATTGGTTCTAGTTATTTTTTGTAGCTCATCTCTTCTTCGATCATCTTCTGTTGCAGATCTTTTGCTTACCTTCCTCGCTGTTCCTTTTCCCAGGCGTGTGCCCGTTGATTCCATCTTATCTTCGTTGTTTCTCAAAATTATTAATTAAATGAGTGTTTGCTCAATCCTGCTAGTGACACTTGTTGTTTCTTACTTGAATACAGAACGAGAAAGCGTTTGTTTTGCTCGCTCACGTTGTTTGGTATCACAACGTAGACGAAAGCAGTGAAGTAAACACTTTTTGCCCACTCATTTACCCCACTCCCAAAACTTTGTCAAATAACAAACAAAACCAAACCTACCAACCTTAAATTTGACACAGACTGATAATACACTTCAGTACTGCCAAACGTGTAACACTTACTTTGTAATTTTAAATCATTTTGTATGTAAGCAGTAACACCACTGCCATAAGTAGTAATCTTTCCAAATTTAATTATAATTCGGTATGTAAAGGGTCTTATTGTCTATGTAAGAGCTAAGATAAGTTTCGAACAGTAATATTTTTTTTGTTATGAACAAGTTTAGACATGCGAAATATCAGCTACCTTACACACCGACTGCTTTGGTCATATGGTCAAAATCCTACTTAGAATTTTGCCGAGACTAAGGAGTTCCAACCCTAGCAAGGGATCTTTTACACGCTACACATCGTAGTAAGTAACATGGGACCCACGGTTTTACATCACTTTCATCTGCATTTTTTTATTTTTAAAAACCTCACCGGTATGGGGGATTGAACTCTCGACCCTTAGATCAGTAGTCAGAATACTTAACCAGTGAGCTATCGAGCCCGGTTAGAAATATAGCTAAAACCTATACTATAAAACTTAAGAACTGCCGGTAACGATTGTATTTTTTAACAGAACAGGACTGTTGGGCATACAGTGAAAAAAGTTAAAATGGCTATCAGATAATGAGATAATGACATTTCACCCTTACAGTATATCTGGGACAATTCTACTTCAGACATTCAGAGCAGAGTCAACACCTTGTAAATACCATGCCAAGGCATATACAAACTACCGGGTAACTATAAATGATTGTGATTTTTTTTCTTAGGTTGGCACTGTTTATGTTGCTGGCACTGTCAGTCAATGTCAAATTTGAGGTTAGCAGGTTAGGTTTTGCGTCAGTTTCGACACAGAATGACGCAAAACATAACCTGCGAACATTGAATTTGACATAGACTTACAGTGCCAACCCAAGAAAAATCATAAAACAGAAAGGAAACATTACTGAAAGGTAATTTTGATTTTACGTCTTGTTTCTCTTGGAGGTCTGTTACTACCTACAAATCGATATTGAACATAAAATACGAAGTATGGCTATTAAATAACGGGACTGCCATCGTAGGTGGTGTATTAAACAAAAGTGCGTGCATGATAATTGACTATCACGTTTAGTTACTAAACGTTGCAAAGTTTCAACTTGCTAGCTCAATCAGTCTTTGTACTGGAGCCGTTTAACGATAAAGTGTTTTAAAGTTTTGCTAGAAACATGTTAAATATGCAGATTGAACGAGTTAATATTAATTTTCCCGTTAAATTAAACTTTTAGTTTGTTAAGTAAGGTGTACGGAGAAAACTGCATGTCTCGATCTCGAGTTTTTGATTGGCATAAACGGCTTTGTGTTGGAAGAGATGACGTGGAGGATGATGAACGTCCAGGCCGCCCCTGCACATCAAAAACAAATGAAAATGTTGAACGCCCTCCATATTCTTCGTATTTGGCTTCCTGTGACTTTTATTTAAAATTAGAACTCTGTTGAAACGGACTCGTTTTACATTGGTAGAAAAGGTGAAGAGACAAACGGCAGACTTCTAAAAGACCTACAACACTGCTTTCAACAGTGTCAGCTGCGTATGGAGTGATGTATACAATTAGAGGGGAACTATTTCGAAGGGGATAATGTTTAATTTATAATAATTTAAGAATAAAGTGTCTAAATTCTGTCAGTCTTGTTATTTAATAGCCATACCTCGTATTACTATCAAACACAAAACGCATGATAAAATAAGTACTGCATAATTGTGGTTATTTATATTTTATTATATATTGCGTAAACCACGTTGTTATGTAAAGTATTTAGTATATTTTCAATATAACATGTGTATAATAAAATCTCACTTGAAATAAAATAATTATTAATTAATGAATCACTGAAATTCTGATCTAATCAAGCTCTCTACTACCTTACTGATCTGAATATCGTCAGCAATTGACAGAAGTAGGTCATCCAGTAAATGTTCTGACAGTCTGTAAAATATAATTTTTAAAAATCGACAAAAAATTACAAAACAGTGAATACTCACTTTTCTACAAGAATCCAGGGTTTAATTTTCGAGGATCTTTGGTACAAATAATTCTCTTTAACAAATTTGCTATACTGAAATTTGTATTTGAGTACATTTGTAACTTGATCTTGCGGCATTAGCACCAACGACTTCAGAGATTTCCTGGGCAGGCGGCTTATCTTAGTAATGCAGCCTCTTGACATTCTAGGGTTTCCTGTCTTAACAGCCTTGCCCCTATTAACTGGTTGGTTCGGACTTGAACTCGTATTGCATACATTTGGTTCCTTCACTTTGCTATTCGTGAGAGTAGCCTTCGATTCGTCCAACGATTCCACTATAGAATCTTCATCACAGATACATATCAGCTGAGCATTTTTAGCACCTGTTACTGTAACGGTTTGCCTGAAATTGTAAATTAGTAAATGTAAACTGATGCAATTAATGTAGTGAATTCTATGCAAATAAAAAAAAATACTTCTACATATTAAGTTTAAAACTATTATCAAGATTAAATTAACATTTGCCATTTATAGCGTCGAGAAATTTTTGTGCTCAGATCATGAAATTCCACTTGAGATTACTGGAGTGTTGTGCTAATATTTTTTAACAATATATTTGAGCCTGTTTAGACCCTCCCTTATGTGATCTAATTTGTTGACAAACCAATAAAAGTGATAAGTGTATGTTAAGGATTGTTTCGAAAATCCAGATTATCCAAACAATGCCATTGTTAATTTTATCATATCAGAGAACGATGAGTTGACAAGATTGACATTTCGACAGGCTCATGAAGTTTATTACATTTTTGTTTGCGTTCATGGCTGTATTGTGATATTCTGATATTAATTCCCAAATGGCTGGAGGTGACACCCTTTTTTTATCTGATTATTTAACCTCAATTTTAAACATTTAATTAAGGCTACTTTTAATAATTATGGAAATAGAATGCCTCCCTTGTGTGCATTAATAATATTATTTTCACAGTTGCTGCTAAATAAGTATAATAGGGTATGTAGGAAAAGAAAATAAACATGTTAGGTACATCATTTTTAGTACCTACAACGTTGGGTTCAACTAACAACCACTGCTTATAGTTACTAAATGTAGATGCTGTTTCGATTTATTTTTCGATACATTCCTAATTATACAGTGTGTCCCAGGATTGATGTTAGAGGAGTTGAGAAGAACTAAAAATTTTTAAATTGTTTTAAGATTGTGGGATTAGGTCCTGCTTGGTCTGAAGAGAATTTTAAGAATATTTTCAGTTTTTGAAAAAACAGGTCTGCCTTGACAGTAAAGCGAAAACTATTTTCTTTTCAGGTAAACTACCCTTTCTGTTCATGATACAGCAAAATTTTACCAAGACAAGTTGTTCAGAATGATCAATTATGGCCCTATACAAAATTTTAGAAAGATCTACCTACTCAGGTTAAACCGTAATTTTTTAAATTAGCAAAATTGTATTCATTAAAAATGATGGTTTAATCTAAGTAGGTAGATCTTCCTGAAATTTTGTATAGGGCCATAATTTATGATTCTGAACAACTTTTCTCAGTAAAATTTTGCCGTATCATAAACAAAAAGGGTAGTTTACCTGAAAATAAAATAGTTTTCGCTTTACTGTCAAGGCCTACTTGTTTTTCAAAAACTGAAAATATTCTTAAAATTCTCTTCCGACCAAGCAGGACCGAATCCCACCACCTTAAAATAAAATTCAAAAACTTTTAGTCCATCTCACCCCTTGTAACATCAATCCTAGGACACACTATAGGGGTGTTTGTAGATCGCTCAACAGCTCATAACTTCACTAGTCATAGAGATATCGAAAAAAACTTTTTTTTGTTTTAAATGCCAGTACACAATCTACAAATTGACGTAAATCAATTTAAGCAATGGCCTCCTATTTTTGCGCAGTGATACACGACTTTGGTTTTTTAAATGGAACACCCAGTATATTTTTAGAGATTAGCAATCAGCACTAAAGGTGCTTTATGGTAGCATTCCTAAATTTAAATTTAGAACGTTATTATTTTTAAAAATGAAAAAAAAAGTGTTTAGCCAAAGTAGGCCATTAATAATGCAAAATCACTAACAATTGAACAAGAAATGCAAAGCAAACTCCACTTGGTTCTAAAAATTTCTCATAACCGAATTATAGCACCAAACGTACTAAAACAATTGAAAACTATGTTTTTTTAAATGGGATAATATGAGTTTTATTAACAAAAACATTTATTTTTAAATCGTTTTACGTAATTTTGATTTTTAAAAGCTACTTCTAAACGAAATGGCGAATATGGTACACCGTTGGAAAGCCCTTTTATTGTAGTTTTCAACTGTTTAATGAAACTCATATTGTTCCAATTAAAAAAACATAGTTTCCAATTGTTTTAGTACCTTTGACGCTATAATTCGGTCATGAGAAATTTTTAGAGCCAAGTGGGGTTTGTTTTGCATTTCTTGTTCGATTGTTAGTGATTTTCCGTAATTTATGGCCTACTTCGGCTAAAAAAAATTTTGAAATTTTGAAAAATAATAAGTTGCAAAATTTAAATTTAAGAATGCTATCAAAAAGCACTTTTAGTGCTGATTTCAAATATCTAAAAATATACAGGGTGTTCCATTTAAAAAGCCAAAGTTGTGTATCACTACGTAAAAATAGGGGGCCGTGGCTTAAATTCGTTTAAGTCAATTTGTAGGTTCTATACTGGCATTTAAAACAAAAGAAAGTTTTTTTTTCGATATCTCTATTATTAACGAAGTTACGAGCTGTCTAGCAATCCACAAACACCCTGTATATTACGCAGATGGTTAAAAAAAATCAATTTTAATTTTTGTCCATTACTGCTTCATTTATGATTCTACTTAGCTTCAAGTGTACTTGTTACGTTGACTCTCATAACACTTGCAGATTTTACATATACAGTCTGTTCAACAAAAAAGGCCCCGCCTTCTAGCTACTTTATTATTTATTTTAGACCCAACAAACCTGAGATCAAATCAAATGACACATAAAAACCTACATTTTAACACAATCAAAAAAATTTTATCTTCAATTGTTTCAGAGTGGTGACGTCACATGCAATTTTTTTAAATGACACTGTATATATTTTTTGACATTTTCTGGTAGTTTTTTTTTCTCTTTTCAACAATATAAATATTTAATGCACTTGCATAAAAAAAATTTCGTGAAAAATTACAAAAACTTTTTCACAGTGGGAGGCCATGATACAAAACTGTAAACAAAAGTGTAACTTAGAAAAACAAAAGAAATAGTAGCCAAACGCTTTAACTATCAGATTTCAGAATAATCTAAAGTGTTTATTGTTTTGTTTTTCTGAGTTACACTTTTGTTTATAGATTTGTATCGTGGCCTCTCACCGATAAAAAAGTTTTTTAATTTTTCTCGAAAATTTTCTTATGTAAGGGCATAAAATATTTATATTGTTGAAAAGAGAAAAAAAAACCTCTACCAGAAAATGTCAAAAAATATATACAGTGTCATTTAAAAAAATTGCATGTGACGTCACCACTCTGAAACAATTGAAGATAAAAATTTTTTGATAGTGTTAAAATGTAGGTTTTTAAGTGCCATTTGATTTGATATACGGTTTATTGGGTCTAAAATAAATAATAAAGTAGCTAGAAGGCGGGGCCTTTTTTATAGAACAGACTGTATGCAATATTTCGATTATTATACAGTGACCGCCAAAACGTCGGCATCATATGGAAAAGTTTATTATTTAAAAAAAAAAAACTATTTAGTCCCTATCATATATACCGAGTGAATTTTATTTATTTAAAAAATGGCTATTTTGAAATTGTCAAAATCTAAAAAGTACTATTTTTCGGAAATTGAGTAAGATTTCAATGAGATTTAATAGAGTGTGTTAGTTTTAGCTAACTTAACAATATCAAGGCCAGAAAACACCTATTTTTCTTTAATTTTAGCTAAAATTTATTTTTTAAATTTTTTAAATATTTTTCAAAATTTCACATACCAATTTTTTATCATTTGCCGAAAAGTAATATGTTCACATAATTTTTGCGTTTTTGATGATATGCGCTTTTTAGGAGATAGATATTAATGATACAAGTTTGATTATGAGCATCTTAACGACACGAGTTTGATTGCCAAAAACGAGGTGGTGAGCCGAGTTTTGCGGCAATCAAACGAGTCTCGTTAAGTGCCATAAGCAAACGTGTATTGTTCAATATTTTATCTTTATCAATAAATTCTGGTTCAATGTAGTTCTTTATAAAAAAAAGTGCGGTAATATTCATTACCGCACTCAGTGCTCTTAACGCTACTAAAATTAATTTGGTTAAGAGTCTATAACAACACTGATGAAGATAAAATCATTAACGTCTCGACGTTAAACAGTTCATTTGTGGATAATATTTAACTTTATCGTCTTGTATAATAAATTACTATTTCTTCATTATACTGTTTTTCTTTTCCTATTTCTACTTCTGTTCCTATTCTCTGTCTCGTAACCTGTCACCTTGTAAAAATATCTGTATTCTTAATCAACATATTTTAGCTGCTATTTCAAATTAGATTTTTTTTCTGCTAACAAAGCATTGTTCTTATTTCTTATCAATTCCAGCATATATTCTTCGTTCTCTAATTTTCTATGTCCTCTTTTCAAAATATCCACTTTAAGAAATGAGGTATTTTCATCTAACGTGTCTTTATAATAATAGCTTCCATACCATATCAACTTTGTACTGTCTCTCAGATTTACTTTTTCTTCTATAGTATTTTTTTCTTATTAACTAAGTTCATTTTTGCTGTTATCTCGAATATACTTTTGAAATGATTCTCCATACTAACGACAACAAAGTTTTTGCTACTAGATGATTTTATGACATCACGGTATTAATTTGTTTTCTATTTGACCAACATCTCTGTCAGAGTCCAGAAATGAGTGTCCCAATTCTGGATACTTAAGGTAGAAGATTTTAACATATCTTTTATAAATAAAGGCATATTAGATTAAAATGTTTATTCTGACCAGCGCATAAATCAGACCAGATTATAAGATGCTGCTTTTTTTACTTCCGCCATTTAGAAGTTGTATGAAAGTATGAAGACTATCTCCAAACTGCCCTTGGTAGCAATACCTTCCGTCCACGTGAAAAAGTAAGGCTTGTCACCAGAAGAAGTATTACTGTGCACCCCAAAACCATAAAACCACATCTGACGGGCCAGGATCGATTTGGATCGAATCCAAGTTTTGAGTCCGGATTCGTTCCGAGGAACGAAAACGTCGGGGAGGCGTCAATTTCTCGCGGACATTCATTCCTTTGGCATTCCGTTATTCAATCCATTTCATTACAGAATACAATACAACGTTCGTTTTACAGGTTCGACGTCGACAGGCGACACATGATACAGCCGAAGTTGCATGCTTTTTTATTAGTTATCAGTGATTTATGGCTTTTGACGGCTTTGTAGGTATCCATTTGATTTCTTTCGAACATAAAAACATACTGAACTACCGACGGTGTGACCACTGACCAAAACAAAGATACTATGCAACATCATTTTTGTTTACAATTTTGCCCTTTCAATAGTGGCTGTAACACTATTCGTCTGTATTCTGATTATTGCTCTATTTCTGTTCTATTTGTCTTTCCGCCAAGTGCATCATTGTTATTGTAAAAATGAACAAAAAACGTATGTAGTGAAATTTGGAACCTGTTTGTTGTAGTAGGTGGGAATATTGCAAAATGTACATTCTGTACTATTACATTTGTTGAGATGAATGGAATGGAACCAATTACCAATACTTAAAAATCTGCATTAGTGAGGTTAGGATTACACCTTCCCGCTTTAAACAAACCTTTTCAATGAAAATTTAAATGGAAACATGCCCAAACTACTTTTTTTGCAAATATAAAGTTTTTTGGCTATTAATTTATATCATGCTACAGAAAAAATTATATATTTTACAGGAGAATAGGAAAATTGGCTTTAACAATTTGTTGAGTTCGAATGTCAATTTCTATCTATGTTTATAATGTTAATATCATGGAGTTTTTGAACTGGATCTTCTATATAGGATTTCAGTTTGCTTTGAATTTCCTGCTTACGTCACTAATACGGTCTTTATGGAGAAGCCGAGATCGTGAGAAGCGCACCCAGCACGTTATTCGTTCCGAGATCCGGATCCGAGTGACCGGGTATCACGGGCATCTGCATGAGCATTTCAAATTCAATTTCGTTCCGAGGAACGAATCCGACGGCCTCGTTCCACATGCGGAATGGGATTGGAATGAGCGAGTCCGCAAAAGGATCGAAACTTCCCATCACTACTCTGCAGTATCTAGGCCGTGTCGCAGGTACTGTACGTATCACTTCTAGTTTGCCCGAAGGACAAATTAAAATGATGTGAGAAAATGGTACAATAGAAGCTTTTTGAAACCAAAAAGTCCTTATGCAGTTTATTATCTTGGCAGTGCCCTACATAGTTTGTGCATTTTTTAAATATCCAAAACAAGGGATAAATACATTTTATTAACGTTTTTCTTTCTTGAGTAGTGTGACTGTTCTGCCGGCAATTATTTTATATATGCTTTAATAGCATTAACAACTTCATCTAAAATTTTATGAGGTCTTGTTTCATGATGACCTCTTCTATTTGGAGATGGAGCCGAAGTGCCCGATTTTAGTTTTTCCTATATAATTTGAAATTTGGTATAACGAATACAACGTTGTCTTACATACAGTAAAAACTCTTTTCCTATTGGTCAATGTATAGGTGAATGAAGAAGTTTTTGGTTTCAAAATGTTTTTTCTATGCCTTCTGACAGGTTTTATTAGCGTTTATATCAAGAGCATCATATTTTTGGAAAATGTTTGCTTTATCTTACATCAAACAGGTCGCTGTGAAAAATTTAAAGTTTAGAAAAATCTTAACAAACAGCTAGATTATACTCTTATCTATAGTATGAGTAAAAAGAAAGTTCATCCAAGATGCTTTTGGAATTCTAGAGTCATGAGTATTATAACATAAGAAAATTATACCTAATTCTTGTAATTAACATTTTATAGACAGTGGCTAATATCATAATGTGATCAAAACCGTGATCAAGACTTCCCGTAATAAACACAATGGAAATATTTCCGAAGCCTGCAGAAGAAGAAGCAGAAAATTGTAACCTCACTTTGTAACAAATGTCAAGTGACAGCTTCATATTTTCTGGTATTAGAACACACATAATTTCAAAATTCCAAAGGCACCCTTGATGAACTTTGTTTTTGCTCATACGATACTTACATTACACCAAATTCTCAATAATCAATCAAGTTTAAACTACAAATGCCTGCAATTACGAACCCATTTTTATAGTTTTACTATAATACAACGTGAAATAACAATCAATGCTGCCATGTATTGCTAGCACAACATAAAAACTTTGACACCAGCACAGGTTCCTGGATTAGTACGTAACTGACGTCTCTACGCAGCCCGCCACATTTGTATAATTATTATTGTGATTCTGAGGGCAACGTACTTTGGCGCCATCTGTTGGGTTTTTGATAAATTATCTGTGATGTAAGCACGACCTCCTGGATTAATATTAATATAGAAGGCCGTGGACACCAGACTTCCTATGACAAGCCACACGATATTATTATTAAATTGTTTAAGTAAATAACAGCAGCAAAGGTAATTCAAGTTAATTGTTCCAATGCCCACAAAACATTTTTCAGATTTTTTAAATTGCCAACGTCTCGTTTGACATTCTGAAGCATGATTTAAATTTTGAAAATTATCAAAAGATTATTCTGTAAATTTGCAATTGTTTAGAAATTCACAAAGCTATTTTAAATGGTTACTTCTTTTTCTCCTTTGTTTCCTCTTGAAAGAGGAGTTGCGATCAGCTTTATTCGCGAACTTCAGTTACTCTTTTCACAATTTGTCTTCATCTTTCCCAATTTCTAGAGATATGCGAACCGTGATGTACTGAGGTGTTAGCTTTTTCCTTCATTTGGTTAATTCATCGCTTTGAAATGGTTAAAGATCATCTTAAAACCCTTGAAGCTTAGAATTACCAAGGGCGTTTCAAAATTTTCCAAGGTCGTCATAATTTCTCAGTCATCTTGAAATTCTGAAGATGGTATTAAGTACTGGAAGGTTCAACGCTGCCCAAGAAAAGCTCAAGGTTTTCCTTATTTAGGCTAAATGGTACAGTGCCAGAGAATTTTTACATGCAAAACTTGATAACAGCATTTTGTGTTAATGGGCTGGTGGGGGGCTGTGCTCTGAGTCTAATTTTAAGTTTTCGGATCGATCGGCGAAATTGTTTTCCACCATATCGAAAGAAGTGGTGAAAAGGTGTTTAGCAATTTCTCGTTTCCTGTTGCTCTGATGCTGAAATTACATCAATGCAAGTTTGTAGTTTATGAAATTCCTCAAAACTTTTTGAAATACCTTTGACTCGTGCGCTCAACAATTCGAAAGTTGTTAGCCGAAAAAGCCAAGAAATTAAGGGTTGAAATGGGTTTTATGTAAATACAGGGTGTCCCAAAATTAGCCTGCCAAACTTTAATAGTGAATTCTAGAACCGGAAATATTAATAAAACTTTATATAACCACAGGCCGAAAAACCTTCAGTTTTCCAGATACAGGGTGTTAAAAGTGCAGTTCTGAGAATCGTTTTTGTTTAATATTTTTGAAACGTTCAAAGATAATTCTTTGAAACTTTGTACACCTACTAAACTTTTTCTACTTAAACAGATAAAGTTACTCTTGGCGATATAAAATGCACATAGACGTGAAATGTTTAAACCTGATTTTACTTGATAACGGGGCACAATAGGCCCATGAGACAAGAGTATCTTTTTGTTGTCAAAAACTTCAGGCTACTACATTTTGTTATCAAAATTGATAAACAAAAAAGGTGGGGCAATATTTTCCTTAGCCCCCCCCCCCCCAAGTTTTACCCATCTATGTGCATTTTACATCGCCAAGAGTAAGTTTATCTTTTTAAGTAGAAAAAATTTAGTAGGTGTACAAAAGTTTCAAATAATTAGCCATGAACGTTTCGAAAATATTAAACAAAAACGATGCTCAGCACTACACTTTTAATCTGGAAAACCAAGGGTTTTTCAGCCTATGGTTATACAGGGTAGAATGCAGCAACTTGCGTTTTTGAAAAGGACAGCGTGAAATCTCAGAGGGTCATGGAGGGTGGGGGATGGTCTCAGTGGAAGGAGGCAGACGGAAAGTTTATGTTCCCACCCATTTTAGTCACAAAAATGGTGTGGTCAGTAGAGGAGCGCGCTTTTCCCGTTGAGGCTTATTTTTCCAATATGCGGTACTGGAGTGAAACAAATCCCAGGGAACTTCATGAGAGACCCCTTCACTCGGATCGTTTAACGGTATGGTGTGCCATATCAAGAATAGGGATCATTGGCTTTTACTTTTTTCAAGAAAACGGTCGTGCTGTAAGCGTGAATTCAGATCGTTACTTGACAATGCTCCAAGATTTTTTTCTGACTGCTCTCGAACAAATGGAACTGGACAATGTATGGTTTCAGCAAGATGGGACCCACACAGCAAGAATATTGATGAATTTGCTGAGAGAAACCTTTCCTGGGCGGTTGATCTCCCTGAGAGGGCACATCAACTGGCCGGCGCGCTCGTCTGAGTTATCCTCCTGCGATTTTTCTTTCTTTGGGGTTATCTCAAATCCCTGGTTTATAACGATCGCCCCAGACGCTGGAAGCCCTGTAGGACAATATTCGAGTGGAAATTGCCAACATACCGGTCGCCATGATCGAAAATGTGGAGAGAAACTTCCGAATTCGTCTTAACCAGTGTACTGACAATGGAGGACGACATTTGCAAGACATTCTTTTTAAAACCGTTTAATATTAAACTTCCCATGTTATGTTATAATTGAAAAATAAAAATGAAGGATTTTCAAACCTGTACAGTTTTTAATTTAATTTTGAAAAAAGCAAGTTGCCGCCTCAACGGCAAAAGCACGCTCCTCCACTGACCACAGCATTTTTGTTACTAAAATGGGTGCCAACCTAAACTTCCCCTCTGCCCCCTTACACTGAGACATCCCCCACCCTCCGTGACCCTTTGAGACTTCATGCCGTCCTTTTCAAAACGCAAGTTGCTACGCTCCACCCTGTATAGTTTTCTTAATATTTCCGGTTCTATAATTTGCTATTAAAATTTGGCAGGCTAATTTTGGGACACTCTGTATTTACATAAAACCCATTTCAACCCTTAATTTCTTGACTTTTTCGGGTAACAATTTTCAAATCGTTGAACGCACGAGAAAAAGCTCTTGCAAAAAGTTGTGAGGAATTTCACAAACTACAAACTTGCATTGATGCAATTTCAGCGTCAGAGCAACAGGAAACGAGAAATTTCTAAAAAACCGTTTTCATCACTTCTTCCGATATGGCGGAAAAACAATTTCTCCGATCGATCCAAAAACTTAAAGTTAGATTCAGAGCACAGACCCCCACCCACCCATTAACACAAAATGCTGTTAACAAGTTTTTCATGTAAAGCCATACTAACGATTTCCCTGACGCCTGTACTAAAAGAGTTACATGCAATCCTTTGAGCGTTGTCAAGGAGATTTCAAACAGGTAAAGATCAGACTGGCTGAAAGTTCAAGGTCACACTTTAACAGAAAATTTAAGGTCGCTCGAAAAGAAGGGCTGCCAAAACAAAATGGGTCCCCTTAAGTGAATTCATTGAAAATGTTCACTTTAAGATAAAAAACCTTGTCCCAAATAGATGATTTTTAAAAATTTTGATTTTGAGGGCCCGTTCCTCACCTAAGAAGATTGCAGTTCCGTTTTGTTAATATCTGGGACTTGTTCTCACACACTCAAAAAACTGACTCGACCCTCCCCATAGCAAATTAAGGACACCCGGCGAGGTGCGTTATTTCTGAAGTTTTGGCACTCCGTCACGATATTTCACCACCGACCCAAGTGTGAACAATGATGAAATTGGTAAACATTAATACTAATATGAAAACAATAATTTTATTATTTTTTATAACCATTTTCTTGTTTAAAAAATAAAAAATTAAACAGCACTTATTTAAACCTCATTTCTTTTTTGCACGATCGGTCATTTCTGACAGTAAGTGGAATTTACCAGTTGCTATAACTACGACGACAGCAAAATTACTTATCGATCTAAAAACTGATCAGCAAAAATAATTACCGATGCCTTTTTAAGAAACAATCAAAATTAGTCTTACATGCACATAAAATTTTTTTTACAAATAACAAATTGGTTACCTAGTGATGTGTGGCATATCACATCTATCATTCCGACGTATTTCGCTCGTTATAATTTCTCAGTAACTAATTTATATTTTTTTGTATAATTTTAATTCCAATCGAGCAAAAAGTGTTAAAACCACGTCGAACATTTTGGGTTATTGTTCTCAGACAATAATTGGAGTCGTCGCTTCGCTCCTCCTCTAAACAATTGTCTTCGACCGGTAAAAATTCCTTACCATTCTCCATACTTACTACTATAAGGATATCTCAGCATTGAGTTAATGCAGCACTATACATAATATCTTCGAAATGTTTGCATCTGGTATGTACCATCGGCTGCATCGAAAACTGGTACAGCAGAAAAATCTATTTACCCGAATATTGGAAAATTTTTTTGGTGGCACTGTAAGTCTATGTCAAATTCGAGGTTAGCAGGTTAGGTTTTGCGTCAGTTTTGACACAAAGTGACACAAAATCTAACCTGCTAACCTTGAATTTGACATAGACTTACAGTGCCACCAACAAAATGTTCAAATATTCGGGTAAATAGATTTTTTTGCTGTACCAGTTTTATATGCAGCCGATGGTACAATTTATTTGGTCTCTATAAGAACACACTTATTTCTATGCTACCATCAGTGAGTGTTGGCCTTAAACAATACAAGGCGACTGGCGATAAGAAGGATTTGTTTTGCTCTACCAGGACAGCAAGGGATGGTCACTACATATTTCGCATGTAAGATAAAGGAAGACCATTGTTCATGTACAGCTGATGATATCGTATTGTTGTCACGTGTCATCTGTCAATTATATTCAGTAGTGATGAGTTGTAATTAAACAGATAAGACTTTGCGAAAACCAATTCATTCCTACCAGCATAAAGCCACTGTAAGAGTTTTTTTATCCTTTTTATGAGGTGGATAACTCCCGTAAATTTCCTTTCTTCTCTACATCTTCTTATGCGACTTGGTCTCATATACTGTTTATTGCTTTCTGGTTTAATTTATATTCACTTGTATTAGGTGCAGATTTTCTCTGAATTCATCGAACCATATTGCCCATATTCGGAATCCATTCTGCTATTTTTCTTCTAAGTTGCCTTCACTTCAAATTAGTTATGTGTTCTAGCCATCTTATTTGTTGAGCTTTTACACATGTCTTCTCTTTGCATTTAATTTTTTAAACATTTTTCTTGTTTATTCTTGTCAATGTTTATATGTTTTAATAGTTTCTTATTGGCGTAGTATACTCAATTGCCTGCTTGCCTTAATATTTTTTGTTGTCGTTTAACTTATTTAATATCACCTCCAATAATTAACACTCTTCACTTCTTCGAAGACTGGTACGTAGTAGATTACCTTTCATATCTGGTTTTCTCCTGTGTTCAATATATTTTGATTTATTGTTAGACTGCTCTGTTTGTTTAAAGTTTGTTATTATTTGTGTTTCTGGTGATTTATACTACATCATCAACATATGCTATTAGTTGACTTTCTTTATTTATTACTGTTCTTTGATGTACTACCTTTCTTATACACTTTCCATTGCAATGGTTAATAAAGTGGTTAAAAGCGCTTTCTGCCTTACTCCAGTATTGATCTCCCTATTTACCCTGTTTTAGTTTTGTTCTTGTATTATTGTGTGTTTAAAAAAAAACTCATTTACAGCACGCCATGATCAAATTGAAATTTGCCGTAACTTGATATATACCAAGTGGTCTATATTGTTCCAGGCCATGACACTGGGCCTATAAAGTGACCTTTGGAATGGCCTACCACAAGCTGGCAACATGGCTTTGCCAACCTTTAACAAAAAATTACTAGTTTTGGTCACTAAATGAACAATCTGTCAGTGCACTACCTACATCATTCTGACACATGCCAATGGAAAAAAAATCTATAAAATCACTGCTATTTACATCTTAGTGCGGCACTTCACTGTTATATTCGATTTAAAAACAATTCCTAATGGGTAGGTACTATCTAATTCTCCATTGCTATTAATTTTGACTTTATCTAAAATAGCAATTTCTTCAAAATAACTTACCTGGGCGCTAGCAATATTACAGTCGGAATAAATCTCTACATCTTATTGCTCTTTTAAAGTGCTTTTCACCACAACACTAGCCTTTCCAATCCGCCAGTTTTCTAAATGCAAAACTTCTCTCCATTTTTGTGTCACCGTTTTATTAGATGAAAACTCGAACACGCTAACATATGAAGCAACTAATGAAGCGTAATTTGACCTGCAACTTGGTACGCAATACTTCAAAGCCATTTTTGTAACTTATATGAATTGGCTTGTCAACATAGTTTTTAATGTCAAATATATTTCAAACAAACAAAACTTAGTGTGTCTTGGAATGGCCTAGCACACAATCTGGCAACAGAGCCAGTGTCATGGCCTGGAACAATATAGACCGCCTTGTATTATCCATTCACAAAACTCATGAACTGTCAATGTCAATCCTTTTAAATATTTTCGGAGTGTACCTGGAAATTACAGTTTTTTTTTTGGGAATGTACTTCGGATCTAGTGATTTTCTAGTAATGTTTAAAGTTAAGGTTATGTTACATGTGTCAAAAGTCAAAACTATTTTTTTCTAGTTTTTCTTTGTAATAATCAACTATAGCCTTGTTTTCCTTTCCAATAATAAAACCCTCTTTTGTTTCTGTTCAAGTGCAATTGAAGTGTATGCACAAAAATTAAAGAATTTGAGAGATTATTTTTTTACAAAAAAAGTGTGACAGGTTTTTAAATTTCAAACATTTCAGTGCTGCCAAAATCAGCAAGCAGAAGTTCCAAAACAGAATTTAAACAAGGTACCAACTTGACAGCTTTTTGACAGTTCAAGAGTTTTGTGAATGGATAGTATATACCCATTGAAGCAAATGAACTACCAAAAGGCAGAGAGAACTAAATTACATCTTGACCTTGAAATATTTTCCTAAAAATATACAAAACACTTAACAAAAACAATTTTTATTGACCGTTATGATTATTACACTCGTTGTTGTACACATGCCATCTGATTTTTCTTTTTGCTTGATACAAGTGAACTTACTGCAGTGTAAACATTTGCCTGTCACAGTGACAGATGTTCTCATAAACAAAATACAATCTGACATTCACCTACAGATTTAAGTTAAGACCTGACTATAGTCTGTTCACTAAACATAAAAACACAAAGTTGCCTTTGATTTCTACAATTTCATGAGTGTACTTCCAAAATGCATCTTTTGTCTAGGAATGTAATTACAAGAAGTTACTAAAACAAATAGGTTAAAAGTGTGACATTTAATTAGCATCTGTCATAACTACTTTTAAGCATGTTAAACAAATACTGTGTTGGATACTATTGGGCATTTACGATAATTGGAGCGGTAGGAGCGCCGCGGTTAATGTCGGTGATCAGCTGATTACCTATCGGTAGATGCACCGGAACGGTTGTTATCGAACGCACTTGGAATGTGCTAAATGTCAAATTTTCTTTGTGAGGTTATGTTTGCAGTTTCAAACAAGTTGGTTTGACTTTTAGTAAAAATAGTAATTTATTATACAAGACGATAAAGTTAAATTTTATCCACGAGTGAATCGTTTAACGTCGAGACGAAGTCGAGACGTTAATGATGCAAGAGTGGATAGAAATAACTTTATCGTCGTGTATAATACAATATTTTTTTCTATAGCAAGAACTTTAATAATTTCAAAAGAAAATAATGACAGTCAACCACATTTCAAAATGTCAGTAGCTAGATTGGGTTGCTACGATAATACGAAGCCGTCATATTTAATTTAAACAAAAGTTAGAAAATTAAATTACTTTATCTATCCTTGATGTTAAAGTGCTACTTTATCTACCCTTGCTGTTAAAGTAAAACTTGACCTTTTGTTTTGAGTTGATAAAAGCACACTTTAACATGTGCTATAGAAAAATGAATATTAATACAGCTAAAAAGAGGAAGGTTGTATTGATGTCTGCAGTATTAGAATTAGTCGATAGTGATGATGACCTGACTGTTGATGCCGTGTATAACTACATGAATAGAAAAGTAAAAAAACGATTCATTTTGGTCCGCCCTTATTTCGTAATTTTCTAGGGGAATATTTAATATCAGTCTGTTTTCCAACGTATCTTCCATATAACCAGTAGTTTTATCTACAAATTGCAATTTTCAGAATAGGTATTATCACTGTTGCCAAGTCATTAGTTATTATGATTCTTAAATGTGCACTTACTAGCTATATTGTACACATAGATATTACCATCTTCGTCAAAAACCACTTTCTTATTGTGGTCTACAACAGGTCGCAACCAATCCATTTTGACAGTAACAACTCTGTTCTTGTCTTTGGTAACAACTACCCGTGTACAGTAAACGAGTAAACCTCCGATTTTTTGAGGTTATGTTGGGCATCTACTGGAGTGTATCTTCTCAAGTAGCGGATCCATAAACGAAGTAACCGGTAGATGTATCTAGTATACAAGTGACAATTAAAGAACGCGGTACAATACATGTATCTGTATTATCGAACGGTGTTGGTATATACCGGCCTGTAGCGCTCCAATTATCGTAAATGCCCATTGATGTACTGTTTATTAATAGGTACTTTGATTACATTTTATAAAAGTTCAGGCAAGAATTTCCAGAATAGGTACGGTTATCGCCTTAAAAATCTGGTACACCAAATTTTTCCCTTTGTGAATACGACTGAAATAACATAAGTATCATAGCAACCGCTAGATTTAAAGTATCCATCACTGCTATCACTAGTCCCTCTTTATAAGCTGTCAGCACGCTGTCAGTTGCTGTCAGAGAAAATTTTAAAGCCCAAATATCAATGTCCACAATTTTTAAATTCAAGTCACTAGATTTTCGACCTTGTACCAGATTTTTAAGGCGATAGCCGTACTTTGACACTGAATTAATAATATTTATTAATTGTCATTTTTAAATTCAAAGTCACCTCTATGCAGGTATGGAAACCTTTGCAAAACAAAATACAGAATCCCTAGCAGACAAATTTTACGTATATGCCAACTTCAAAAAAATGTATATGTTTTTGTGTTTACTGAATGGCCTATAGATTTTTTATCTTTCTTTCCAAGGCCTACCCTAAATGAGTTTTTTTCATGTTTTTAGCATTTTTACAATTTTTTTTATTATACTGGGTAAGATTTTTAAATCGCTACAAGGCGATATTTTGAAAACGGTTTAAAATATTTTGGTGGAATTTTGGTAAGTTAATAGGGAGATGGACATATATAAACATATTTTTGACATTTACCTCCTCTCTGCATTTTGATGGGTAGGGGGATAACTGTGCAATTTTAAATAGGATGTTGTACTTTTGTTTATAAAATTCGAATTTACATAAAAAACTACGTGTGTACAAAAATGTTTTGATTTGTTTTCGGTTATGGGTTATGATTTATTAGGTTATAAAATAATAAAATGAGAAGTAATCATTAAAACGACAAAATTCTCAACTCACGTAAAAACAACGCATTTCTATGGAAATGAATAATTCTGAAATATGTGAACTTGATTTATTGGTAAAATTTAATTCTATAAAAATTCAGTTACTCATAATTCCGTAACCGAAAGAGCAAATCAAGAAATGTTTTGTACACATATGTAGTTTTTTATGTAGATTCGAATTTTATAAACAAAAGCACATCATTCTATTTAAAATTCCAAAAATACACAGAGGAAGTAAATGTCAAAAATATGTTTAAATATGTCCCCTCATCTCCCTGTTACCTCACCCAAATTTCATAAATATATTTTAAATCGAAATATCGCCTTGTAGCACTTTAAAAAACTCACCTGGTATGTAGGACGTTTATTGTTAATTTTCCTTCTTTGTTGTTTTTGTTCTATTTTTATTATTCATGTCACTTTTTTCGTCATGCTTAATCATTTCTCAATGTACTGTCCGTGTTGTTATTCCTTTTGCATTTATTTCTTCCATCTTCCTCTGAGCTACTCAGTTTTTAAATAATCTTCCCTTATCGTCACCTTTTTTCATTTTCTTGTTCTACATTTTGTCTTCATTATTCTTTAGTTCTCTCACTTTATTGTATTCTCTTTGTTGTTTCTATAATTGCTCGTAATCTGCGTCAAACCATCTTCACTCCATTTTCCTTGCAATATTGAATTACTTTTTTAGAAGACTTACTTTGGATATACCTTCACGCTTCTTGATTTGTACATTTAAGCAAAACAAGTCAACGTCAGTTTTATCAAAAACAGGCTTCATCGAGGAAATACAAGGTTAATGCAAAAGGCACCTGACAACATGTAAGTATTACACTGTGTATCCCACTCTTTTTAATTCTAGCTCGTTCTATTTTACTAATACTACTATAATTTAATCTGGAACAGAGCAAGGGTGTCCTCTAAACACTAACAATTTTTGTATTATTATGATAGTAGAATTGTCTAATACGTGAATTAGAAGTTAAAAGAGCAGCAGAAAATGTATAATTGCTACAAGTATTTGTATATTTCTAAATCTGCATCTATTTATAATAAGAACGAAATCAAATATACGTATATCATATTTACATATTTAAAAAACATAAATATACAGTGTGTCCAAGAGAAGAATGCACAGTATGAGGATCTCATAGGGTAATTAAATTGGAAGCAAAGTTGTTTTGTGTAAAATTAATAAAGAAAGGGGCGAGTCTAGTTCCATTTGTACAATTACAAATTAAACTTGAATTTTCGAAAGTGATTTTTAAAGCTTTAAATAGTTCCCCATTTTATGCAAATTTTAGGAAAATACCCTACTGTTCGTAGTCAGAATCAAGTGTAAAGTTCAAAAATTACACATGTTCAAAATCCACATTTCAGTTACGTCATGATTCACACGTTTCTACATATTGACATATTTGTGCTAATCCTTTAATCATTTTCAAAGGAATTATCCATAATCTTAAGCATACAAGACAACAGTCAATGAAAACTAAAGCTTGCGACAGTAAATTACACTACAATCATTTTATAGTATTAGCTGATAACAAGATGAGATCATCAAGGTAAAAATATTGTTCATTTATATATAGCTAACAAATTGCTTTACTTCAAAGATAAGTGAGCTGTTGCTGGATTAACACTAAACATGTCTTGCAAAGTAAGTAATTTTTTACTAAAGATACTTACCGCCTGCTATCTTTAGGCTTCTCAGTTTTCTTCTTTTGTTTTGACTTTGTGCGGCTAGATTTAAACAATTCAACAATGTCATAAGAATCATTGGGCTTCGCATTTTCCTCTGTTAAGGTAACATCAGATCTAGGCGAGACGATCGCATCTGCTTCCCCATTTTTCCTGGGCTTCTCCACAAGTGTACTGCTGGTGTGTTTTGTGTCAAGGGAAATCTTGGTCTGAGGGGTAGTTGCTAACCCGTTGTGTCCTTCGTTGGGCAACGTCGGATAAACGAACCGCACGACCTCCTGAGCCACCTCGGTGAAGTTGCTTTCATTTGGATTATTCATCCCATTTTTCTTTGACCCAGTTTGGTTGCTGCCTGTATTGATTTTGCCAAGCAGACCCATCTCCAAAAGGGATTTTACAAAACTGTCCCACTGCTCCTGAGTCATATCCTGAAATAAAGCAATCAATAATCCAGCAGGCCATTACTTCACACGCCTCTTAGCTCCTCTAGTGATCTGTGACTGTTTGCCACGGTCAGCAGTTTTAGTTTTGTCTCTGACACATGTCATTCAGTCACATCTTATAGTTAAATCCCATGTCATGATGCAATAATTTGGCGGTCGAAAAGAGTTTTTTTGATGTTATTCCTGTTTGTTGCCTAATCAGTATGGTATGTAGTGCAATAATCCGCTTATTTTGATTTTTATCAGTGATCATTGCGAAATTTCTAAGCCTCATAGAGTGACTTTGAAGGCTGCTAGTTGTAAGTTGTTTGGATATTTATTAGAATAATTTAATTTTCGGGTATACGCTAAGTGGATTGCTCACGAACTTGAAGCATTTACTGGGAAAATGTACATTTACAGAATCGTGGACACTAAAAGGAATTAAATTTTTCGTCAAAATCTAACAAAAATAGCAAATTAAAAATGAAAACTATTTTAATTTACGTTCTTAGTTTTATTAATAATCTTAAAATATAATTTGCAATTGTATGACTTTTGTAGATCATAAATTTTAAACTTGATACATTTATAATTTAATTATTAAACATTTCAATACAGATTACTTAGCTTGCAGTAAAACAGAATTTACGAAAATAATTTTATATCAAATTAATGAGAAACAATGAAAAATGTAAGGGTAGAGTTTTATTTAAAAGTTATCGAAATGTTATAGTTAAAGCGTGAAATGCCATTATTCTGCAGAATAACTAGATATTTCATACCTTTAGTTAATGTATACAATAAAAATTTAATATCCCATGCTCAGTAGTTAATCTATGAATTAGCTAGCTTTTCTATGGAATAACAATCTGAAATCAGTTAATGTCTCAAATAAGCAAACAAATAAAAAATAAAATACAGATTTCGAAATATATCATATTAAAATGCTTTTTACATTTTATCTTAAACGAACACTTGGCCATTATATAATCCATAATGCTATAAATTTCTACGTAATGCATAAAATCAACTCCAATAGCTATTGCGTATCTAGCTAACGTGTAAAATAATGTCATACTTTATGACTCCTTTATTCTATAGAATAACATTCAGACTCTGCTTGGCCAACGGAGGAAAAATTCGGAAATAAAAAAATAGACATTATAAATTTTTGATTTTTTTAAATAGCATTTGTTAAGTATTTTTAACAGATGTTGCAAACTCTATACATGAATTAGTTTAATTTAATTTAGGTTGGATTAGGCGAGGTTCTAATTTCGTTTGTAACTTTCTAAAGAACTTGATCACACTTTTTTTTTAAATTACATAGCTGTAATTTTTCATATCCGTTTTTTTATGTGCCAACTTTGTACTTACGAGGTTGTAGGTATATAGATTTTTTTCAAAATCAATAACATCTAAACGCAATTTTTACTAAATGCAACATAAAAATTTATTATTTGTTTGATACCAAAATTAAATCACATTTATTAATTGTATTTTTAAAACATTTCATACAGTATTATTCAGTTTTGAAATAAATATTAGTTAAACTCTTCATTAAACAATTTTTGTTGTAAACAAAAACATATTTCTGATTTTTTTGTTAATGCAGCTATGTAATTCATATACAGAGTGTGACTGCAAAGTAATTGTAGAAGTTTTTCACTTTAATTTATAATACTCCAACTTTGGGATTGCATTTAATTTACAATTATAATGAAAACAAACAGTTTGTGAAGGCTTTAATAAATTTTAGAAATTCTTAATAAACCACTTGTGGTGAAAAAAAAATCTGAAACATTAAACTTTAGTTCTTCATAAAAAGATATTTTGCTGTAATTTTTTGCTTTTAGACTATCTTTTATTTTTGAATTGTGGCATTTATAATTTTGCAAATGAAAGCTACATTTATTAAGATGCCCTTTGTAAGAAGATAAAATGCCATAATTACTTGATTTTTACTTGTCCTCTTTCAACTTTAACAGTGATTTTCTTCAGTGTTTGATTGATTAATGTGGATTTATTGAATTTATTTCAATCTTCACAAACTTACTGTATGCAACTGCATGTTTTCTGCTGGTATAATATAAGCTTCAACTAAATATTTAAGTTACAAATGCATTTTACAATAGGTATATCTATATGCTTAAAACAATTGCATTACGAATTTACAATTAATTAAAAAATCAACACTTTCATATTTCCAGTTTTATTAATTATTAACAGCCTCAAGTGTAATTTCCAGAATCCATTTTTTTCAATGCTCAACAACTAATTTTTTATTTTGTAACTTTTAACATTTTAAACTTGCTATTTTTATGATTGCACCTTTCAATACATCTTCTTAGAGAATAATTTAGCCCATAAATAATCAGCATTTCAAAAATGATATGTGAGACTTATATTCTATATGTATGGGGGTGTGATCAAAAGTGGTTGTACAATTTTTACAAAATTGAAAAAAGAAGAACTATGATTTATATGCAGCTGTTTATTTACTACTTGTACCAAACACATATACAGGGCAATTTCAAAATAGTGTTTGAATCACATTTTTTTTAAATGTCGCCTTTTTTAATGTTTATATCATAACTACAAAATGGAAAACATAAATGTAAACAAGGGAGCAGAGGCTTCATTGTGTATTTTACGAAAATTATTAAATGGTCTACTATAGTTTTTTATAAGCCAAATATGTAAACAGTAACGAAGAAATATATAAAATGTCTTGCATATTTTTGAGAAACACATTATTTAAGCTGCATTAATTTTAAACTATATAGCCACATATAAAGATATATGTATATATTATGTATGCACAAATGATTTTGACATGAATTAATGGTTATAAAACTTTTCTTTTAAATTTAATGGATTTTGCTGAAGAAAAAATCGACTCACTTATACACGGTATTAAGAAGTTATTAATAGTTAATTATATATCTAGGAGGAAATTAACCTTTGCTCCAGTGTATATACAGTGTGTTTAAGATAAGGAGGCCAGTATGGGGATCTCGGTAATTGTAAGAGATACAAATTTGGTTAAATGGGAAGAAAGTTGCGCAATTAAAGAACAAACAACATGACACCTAGAAACCCTTGATATGATTTTTCGTTTTTGAATTATCTCACAAAAAAGCGAATTTTTGGATTTTCTATTTTATTTTTTTCTGGCGTTAATATTAAGGTTAGAGCAAAATTTACAAAACTTCTTTATAGCAACTTTTTATGGACTGAAAGATTACGTTATCAAGTTATGGTTGAAATACGTTTCGAGTCTTTGGAGACCACCATCAAGAAATTTTTGGTTATGGACTTGTGTCTTAGAGCATTTCATATGTTGTTTTATAGTCCAGTCGTTGAAGGTAAAAATATGCTATTACCTCAGAATTCTTTGAACCTTGACCAATTGACGTGACATTTGGTGAGTGGTTAGGGGATGGCTCAAGGAGCAAAAGTGACATAGCGCCGATGTGCGCTTTTACCCTGAGAGTGGATGCCACCTCTTCTCGGGGGTGGAAATTGTTCACTCAAATAACCCCGGAAACGGATAGAGAGACAAATTCTAAGTAAAAAATGTTCTATATAGTTTTTTCGATAGATCGATATTTTTCGAGCTATTCGCGATTGAAAACTTAATTTTTTCGTGATAAAAAATGCATGTTTTTGGACGGTTTTTCGCGAATACGTCGAAAACTTCGCGTTCTATCAAATAAGTTGTAATAACCAAAAATGAAGCTTAGAAAACAGAAAGAGATTGGTTGTTTTATGAATGCTCTAGGTCGAAAATAAAAGAAGTTATGGCTCGTTGAAGAAGATTCTTTTTTCCAACAACTTTTTTCGAAGTAATCAAAGTTAATTAACGAAAAACCGACGCATTTTTCGGGAAAAATTTATAGAACATTTTTTTGTAGTGATTGAAAAGACCTTTAAAATGAGCACTGTTAATAGTCGATTGCATTATAACTAAGCGAGTTACGATGCAAAAACGGTGGGTCACTCGAATTTTTGACAAAAAAATGAGCGCTAAAACCCCAGCCATTCCATCAGAATTGATATTAACCATTATCCCTTTACAAATTACTTTATTTTAATATTACTCATGTAATCCAAAAGTTTTTCGACATGCTCAGACTTTGCATATTCAAAAAGTAAAGGGTTGAAGGGCTCGGGAGGGGGTGGTCCGCGCACTATAATGCAAAATTCTAACATTTATATCTCCGTTATTTTTTTTTCCTACAGAAATTAAAAAAAAACTAAAATGTTCATTAAGAAAAAATCCACACTTTTGTACTATATTATTTTTTACGTTTTTTTTCTTTAGTTTTAGGTATTTTCAAAATAAGGTAATTTTTAAGAATTTTGAAAAATACGTTTTCCATTTTCATCATATGTTTTTCGAAAAATACACATTCTAACCCGCCGAAACTTTTGGATTATATAAGTTATACTAAAATAAAGTAATTTGTAAAGGGATAATGGTCAATATCAATTCTAGTGGAATGGCTGGGGTTTTATGGCTCATTTTTTTTTTAAATTTGAGTGGCCCACCATTTTTGCATCGTAACTCGCTTAGTTATAATGCAATCGACTTTTAACAGTGCTCATTTTAAAGGTTTTTTCAATCACTACAAAAAATGTTCTATAAGTTTTTCCCGAAAAATGCATCGGTTTTTCGTTAATTAACTTTGATTACTTCGAACCAAATTGTTGCAAAAAAAAAATCTTCAACGAGCCATAACTTCTTTTATTTTGGACCTAGAGCATTTATAGGAAAACAATCTCTTTTCTGTTTTCTAAGCTTCATTTTTGGTTATTACAACTTATTTGATAGAACGCGAAGTTTTCGACTTATTCGCGAAAAACCGTCCAAAACCATGCATTTTTTATCACGAAAAAATTAAGTTTTCAATCGCGAATAGCTCGAAAAATATCGATCTATCGAAAAAACTATATAGAACATTTTTTACTTAGAATTTGCCCCTCTATCCATTTCCGGGGTTATTTTGAGTGAACACATTTCCACCCCCGAGAAAAGGTGGCATCCACCCTCAGGGTAAAAGCGCACCTCGGCGCTATGTCACTTTTGCTCCTTAAGCCATCCCCTAACCACTCACCAAATTTCACGTCAATCGGTCAAGGTTCAAAGAATTCGGAGTGGAAAATCTTCAACAACTGGACTATTACTTTTGTAATTTAAACAAGAAGTAATGAGCCGCACTGGATGTTTTTAATCCTTAATAATCACGTTTGGTCTTGGAATATTTATAATTTTCAATAGTCAGTAACTAATATTTTGATTATTTTTCTTACTTATAAACTATAATTAAAATTAGAAATAAAACACAGTCAGTGAGACTCATTACTTCTTTCTTTAAATTACAAACCCTGAAACAACGTATGAAATGCTGTAGGACACAGGTCCGTATCCAAAAATGTCTGATGATGGTAAAAAAAGACTAGAAACGTAGTTAAACCATAATGTGTGGTACCTTGTTGAATTCAGAATAAAAAGGGCTCCACAAATTTGGCAACAGAAAATCAGAACCGTATTTAAAAAAATTAAGTTAGTGATGGTTTCTCAAAGACGAAACGTCGGATAAAAAATTTGATAACGTAATCATTAAGTCCACTAGAAGTTGCTATAAGAGCTTTTATCAGTTTGGCCGTAGCTTTAATATTAACGCCAGAAAAAAATAAAATAGAAAATTCAAAAATTCGGGTTTTTGCAGATAATTCAAAAACGAAAAATCATATCAACGACTTCTGGGCGTCATTTTGTTAGTCCTTTAATTGCGCAACTTTCTTCCCATTTAACCAAATTTGTATCTCTTACAATTAACGAGATCCCCATACTGGACCTCCGTATCTTGGACATGCTGTATATATAATTTTTTCGTCAAAACTTTCAAAAGTTTAGCTTTAGGAAATCATTATAGTAACTGTAGATTTCTGTAGTGACATTATGTCTAATTTCCAAATCAACATAACGTTGTAAAGCTTTGACGTGGTATCCGTGGTGACATAAATACAAATGCAGCAGGTAATAGCTATTTAAGTAACAAGAAATGTAAGGCCGTATTAACATTTGAGGTTGACAAGTACAAGGCAAGGCGAAGCCGAGGCTTGTTGCCTGCCGAAAATGTTAATAGACGATACATTCTGAGTTAACTTATTATATTTTTCCCGCTGCTTATTGATATTTTCCTAGATTTTTTAAAGAATCGTTTGGTTTGTCACCTGTCGCCAGGATTAATGTTGATTTCACTCCTTTCGTGGGTCATGTTACCCATGAGTGTCACATAAACAGTTGCAATTACAACAAAATGTGTAGGTATGCATCTTGCGTTGTTAATTATATTATCCTAGAAACTTAATAATAATATTAAGTTCTGTTGTCAAGGGAAAGCAGCAAACAAATATTATTACCAACTTACACGCTTTGTTACTAAGGCTGTACCTACATGATCGACAGCGGGAAAAAAATATAAGCTCCCGCTGGGAGTTAATAAAATTTCCTCGCACTGGTTGAAAATTGACAGTTTTATTTCCTAAAACTAAGGCGCAAAAGCCGACTTTCTATACAGTGAGTAAAAAATAGTAGTTTTATTAGGATTAAAAGTGGCACTTTGTTTGGCGAGGCAAAGCGCAGCGTAGCCGAGCAAATGCAAAAAATTGCGAGTCAAACAGAGTCACTTTTAATCCGAATAATACATACTATTTTTTCTGCAACCTAGAAAGGTAGAAAACATTCAAAATTTGAGATAATCGGTTACTTTTGACATTTCTTGTTTAAAAATCGTTATGACAACTAGATCCACAGCCGACCAAATGGAAGTTACGTTTAGTTCCTACGAAGTAAAAGTACTTTTAATCCTGGGAACTAAAAGTGTTGCGTAGCAACATACACTTTTTGTGTCAGTAAGAAAAACCCCTTCAGTGACAGATTTTGGTATTAAAAATAATAACTTTATCTACTTTGATGCCACAATATGGTTTATCTACTTTGCGTTCGTACTGAGGCTATTACGATACTCATTTACGTATCGTAATAGACAAAAAGCGATGCTACAATAAAAACACTAAAAACAGAGTAATTAAATTTTGTACGTTGGCAACCATAGGTACTTCGCTCCGTGTACATATCGAACTGTCAATAGCCGCCTTTATTGCACCGCACAAACGTTGCCAACTGCTGCAAAATTCCCTAGATTTAGAAATTTTTTTGTTTAAAAAAGTGGCAAAGTAGATAAAATACTGTATGATATCTCGTTTATAAGGCATTTTGTCACACTTACTCCGTGCATGCTACAAAATGCTTCTTATAAAACTCGTATTATAATATACACGTGGGCCATAAAAAACAGTACAGATGTTGTAGCCTTGTATATTTATGTCATGAATATTTTTAAATGATTATTATACCATTAAAAAGCTCATTACAGATGGAAAGTAGCAGTTTTACTCCGAAGAAATAGTACTACTATAAAAGTCGTGTGTGATTAATGATATCGTGTAAAAAATTCTGATTTTGAAAAATAGCTATTTACGTTATTAGACCGGTAGCAACATTTTTTATGGCCGCGCCAATACTTTACAGGTCGAGCCCGTAAGGCGAGACCTGTATGTTTGGCAAGGCCATAAAAATGCTACCGGTCATGTATCGTATAAGATTTTCTAAATAATTATTAAATATGCTATTTAAAGCATGCTTCAATATGCTCACCATTTTTATCAACAATCGCTTGCAATTCTCTTCGCCATTACCCAATCGCAGAAGCCGTTTGTCGTGTTTGCCCCTAAGGCAGCTGCTTCAACACTTAAAATAATTATGAGCAGGTGCCATTTTTTCAGAACAAAGTCCAAACAACCAAACAAATGAAACAAAAGTCATTGCCTACTAATTAATTTCACACTAAAACGACGCTACATTATAAAAGCTCCCGCTTTCACGTGGCCTTTATTAAAGTGAAATAAAATCGACGTGAAACATTGTATCATTGCAAATAAACTATGTTTTCTATCTCCCATCTGTAAGCATTTCGTTGTTCAAAGAAATATTTGGATTGACTAATTATTATTATTGGAAATACCAGTATTTAAATTTTGTACAGTCTTTTTGGCCCACTATGTACTATATTAACACCGAAAACAGTGCTACAATGGAGTCCATTAGGGTACTGTTTTTGCATTGTTATTTTCATATGAAAAATGTTGAAACAGCCTACTTTGTTTTCTGAAGCTGACAGATTGTCACATTTATGAATGTCAAAATTCAAAGTTTTTGATTATTTTTATGCATATTATACTCGTTTAATAAGAGACATTGCAGCACTTGTTCCATTGCCCACTCGTGCTACAATATACTGCGTCGAATCATATCTTAACAAAAGACCAGCGTACATACATCAAACAAGTAGAGACACTCATTCGAAATGTTGAAACCTGTCTAGAGTGCCTGGGACAGTAACTTGGGAGGTATTTCTAAGCTTGACTATCAGATGGCGGCACAAAATTCTACCAATCAAAGCCAGTTACTAGCTCTGCTACCAATTACAGTGCCTTTATATAGACAGTGGCGACAATACAACTAAGCCACACCCCCGCCGCCATATTTAGGCAAATTTCTAACGGCTGTTCATTTAAATTCGTAGTCAGAGTCGCCTGTGATACTTGTTTTACGTTTGGTAGTTCTGAAAACATTCGAGATTTGCAGGTTAAGATTTGCGTCAGTCTGTGTCAGATAACAAACAAAACCTAACCTACTAACCTCGAATTTGACACAGACTGACAATACACTTCAGTACTGCCAAAACTATAACACGTATCACAGGCAACTTAGCCTAAACATGGCGGCTAAAACCACGTGATCTAGAGAGCCAATCAAAAATAGGACACCCCATTGTCGCCACTGTCTATATAAAGGCACTGTACTACCAATCATTTGTGATAAAAGTAGTAGCGCCATCTGTTAGTACTATCGGAAAGTACCCCCCAGGAGCCGTTCAAGGTCATCCAAACCGGAATTTTGACATCAAAGGAACCGACAGCGAGTGTCTCTACTTGTTCGATTTATGTACGCTGGAAAGACACTGTAACAAAACTGTGGATCCTAATTTTAAAAATATACAATATCTGTTGATGGACTTTAATCTTAATTTAGTATTTTCTGCAAGAGTTGGAAACAATATGATATATCCATTTCCCAAACTCTTTTATACCTGACGGGTTAACCATGTAAAAATCACTTTGATAATAATTTTAACGATTTTATAATGAAACAAGATTTCATGAAATTTTATTCAGGCAATAGTGTTTCATTAATTTTGAAATATTTTATAAGTATTTCATAATAGTGTCATGTTATTTTATAACAATTTCGATATTATTATAAAATTTGCAATATTTTTATGAAGCTTTAATAACATTTTATAGTTTCCTAATAATGTCAAGATAATTTTATAATATCCCACATGGATTTCATCAATTTCCTAATATTTTAAGATTTTTTTAACGGTTTAATGCCACTTTATATTTAATACCTGCGTTCGAAAGAACAAGGGGTAATAATGCGGCTGTCTAATGCGTGGTGCTCACCACATCACCACGTGTCATGAATTTGACACGCGACAGTCGGGTGTGAGAGCGAGGATACGGAAGCTCTAACCTTCCGCCTTGCAGGCCAAGCTCCTTCATGGGGTGTTAGTGCCTCACCATTATTATTATATTTAATAGTAGTTTATTTATCTAGAACGAAAAGTGGCATTTTAAAGACGAGAAAGTTGTTTACGTCCTCGGCTGACGCCTCGGACGGAATTACTTGCGAGGACCTTTAGAAACACTTTTCGTTCGTGGTGAATACAACGGTTTATTTCATACTGCAAGTTTAATGAATTTTAAATAAAAAGTTGTAAATCATTTCAAATTTCATGTCAACAACTGACGTATAATTTTAAAGTACTTGAACTTTAAAATTTTACTTTAAAGTACTAGGACTTTAATGTTCCATTTTTTGTACAATAAATAAGTTTTAAAGTACTTGAACTTTAAAATTTTACTTTAAAGTACTAGGATTTTAATGTTCCATTTTTTGTACCATAAATAATCCGAAAAATGTCATTTTTGACATCAGTATGAAATAAAATTTGTTATAAAATGTTATGAAATTATTTGTACGTCAGAATTATATTAATTCTTAAATTCTAAAAAATATTATGAAATGCTATGAATCATAAAATAGTAGAGAATGGTGTGAAATTATTATTAAAATGGTATTAAATGATCAGGAAAGTCCTATAGAATATTACAATATTATCATAATATAGTTGATGGTGTTATGAAATGCTATGAAATTGTTGAAGTACTCTAAAAGTATAGTTTATTTCATACTGATGTCAAAAATGACATTTTTCGGATTATTTATGGTACAAAAAATGGAACATTAAAATCCTAGTACTTTAAAGTAAAATTTTAAAGTTCAAGTACTTTAAAACTTATTTATTGTACAAAAAATGGAACATTAAAGTCCTAGTACTTTAAAGTAAAATTTTAAAGTTCAAGTACTTTAAAATTATACGTCAGTTGTTGACATGAAATTTGAAATGATTTACAACTTTTTATTTAAAATTCATTAAACTTGCAGTATGAAATAAACCGTTGTATTCACCACGAACGAAAAGTGTTTCTAAAGGTCCTCGCAAGTAATTCCGTCCGAGGCGTCAGCCGAGGACGTAAACAACTTTCTCGTCTTTAAAATGCCACTTTTCGTTCTAGATAAATAAACTACTATTATTTCATACTGATGTCAAAAATGACATTTTTCGAATTATTTATGGTACAAAAAATGGAACATTAAAATCCTAGTACTTTAAAGTAAAATTTTAAAGTTCAAGTACTTTAAAACTTATTTATTGTACAAAAAAATAGAACATTAAAGTCCTAGTACTTTAAAGTAAAATTTTAAAGTTCAAGTACTTTAAGATTATACGTCAGTTGTTGACATGAAAGTTGAAATGATTTACAACTTTTTATTTAAAATTCATTAAACTTGCAGTATGAAATAAACCGTTGTATTCACCTCGAACGAAAAGTGTTTTTAAAGATCCTCGCAAGTAATTCCGTCCTCGGCTGACGCCTCAGAAGTAAACAACTTTCTCGTCTTTAAAATGCCACTTTTCGTTCTAGATAAATAAACTACTATAAATAATACCAAGATAATACCATATGAATTCTATCACTTTTGCTGTATTTCCTATTTAATGGTTACATAGCATTTTATAATAGTTTGAATTTATTGATAATTTCATTCGTTGTTATTCCCTTGAATTTCAATAAAATTGTTCAAATCAGAGCAGTATGACCACCATATTCAGTGAATATTAGTTAATGTTTATAGAAATTACGGCGGAATCAATTAAAAATGTATATACTAATTTAATTTACTTCCCTATTCTTTTAACAATCTGCAGTACAATCACAAATAAAAATTATTTCAGAGTACAGACAGAAAGCAAGAGTGCCCCACTGAAGCAAAATGCGACGTCTGCAACCAAACCATAGAGGGACAAGTATGTATGCACCCTGAAGATTCCCAACCGAGTGAACTATCTCTATATTGTTATTACAGATTTTATCTGCCCTTGGAAAGAAATATCACCCAGAACATTTCATGTGCAGCAAATGCAAGCAGCCGATTAAGGATGACACGTTTCAGCAGCACGACGGAGAACCATACTGCCAGGCAGACTACGCAAAGTTGTTTCAAAAGAAATGCTTTGCTTGCAAGCAACCGATCCAAAATGTAGGAATTCTTGCCCATAAAGATTTCAACTTTCAATAGATTGCACTTTCAGAAAATCGTAAAAGCACTCGGGGTGGAATGGCACGAGGAACATTTCGTCTGTACGATTTGTAAAAAGAGCTTGGCTGGTATAAGCTTCCTGGAAAAGGATGGTTACCCTTACTGCACAGCAGACTACTACGACAACTTTGCCGAAAGATGTGCCGGGTGCAATAAGCCCATCACCGACCAAGCCATTATTGCGCTGGATAAGAAATGGCACCAAAGCTGCTTCAAGTGTTTAGTAAGTATTGAATATGTTGAAACATTCTTCAAAACCTAACCCAGTTTCTTGCTGCATACAGAAATGCGGCAGCCCAGTGGTTGAGGATACTTTTACAGTGCAAAATGGAAGTCCGGTCTGTACGAAATGTTCTTAAGGTGCTACATGAGGATCAACTTAACAGTTACGCTATCGACATAAGCTTTTCCACAAATTGTACCTATGTGACTCATGCTGATTAGTGCTATGCATTTTATGGTAATTTTTGTGTAGGTACTTTTGCTCGCACTACCACCTTTTTGACAATGTTAATTTTTGTGCCATGTACTATTGTACTTGTAAAGTGTTTCGCCTTGCTATAATAAAAATACTATACTCACATAAGCTTCTATTTTGTTCTCTATAAATTTGGTAATTTTACTGTTTACAAAACTATGGTACCGCAATTTTAGTGAATTATAAAATTAACTGTGGGGCTTTAAGGTCTATAAGAACAGTTGTTAGAAATCACCCCAGCGGCAGGCTCAGTCTTGTTTAAAATATAAATAGGTTAGGTTTGCATTGTATCCTCACATTCGTGAATAAAAACCCAAGTTTTAAAAACTTTTCAAAAATTTTGCAGAAAATCAAATTGGAGAAAAAATTTTAATTTTCAGGGCTGACGGTAGACGGAAGTACCTACTGCTGTAATAAACTTGCAACTTTGTTCCAATTTAGCAGCAGAAGTCACTCTTTAGTTCAAAGCACATTGGTAAAGCAGAGAGGTTGAACGGCATCATAGTGCAGAAGGCCAGATGTTTTGTGCTAAAGGTAACCCTTCCAAATAACTTTTGCGCTGTAACTATTTACACAGCAATTGAACCCCAAGTAGGTGTATAGAGAAAACACTTACACCCGTATGCATAGTCGTTCGCCAGCGACTCTCCGAACTTTCGCTAGGCGCCGTGCGAGAATTACATTGCATAGTCGCTCGCCGGTAAAACAATGGACGAGCGTTACTATGGTTTTCGGCGAAGCGTAGGCGACACGCTGGACACGCGAGCGAGTTTTTCTTGTACAGCGAGTAGAGAAATTCCAGAGAGTCGCCGGCGAGTCGCTGGCGAACGACTATGCATACGGGTGTAAAAATGTTGACAGGAAAGAAACCGTAACACAGGTTAAAATTTTTTGATGTAAAGTGCTTTTTTCTCGGGATGTTAATTTTTACTGATAGTCCAGTCTGTAGGGACAAAAAAAGGCCTTTCTCAACAAAAAGTGGGGTAGAAACGGCTTTTATATATGTTGTTCAGGTCGGAAACCTGATGAATAATTCAAGTTTTAGACCTTGGAGAGGGGACGCGCGAGCCGCCATCTTGGATTAAAGTTGCTAAAAACTGGTATTTTTCAATAGCTGCGTAGTAACGGTTGATTCTAAGTCAAAAAATATGGTGTGATACACGCACACAACTTCCTTTTACAGTGATCTTATAATTAGCCAAAAATTTCATTTTTAATTTTTAAGCATTTGTCTAAAATTTTAAAAAATTACAAATTCTTCAAAAACGGTACAAAATAGAGTGTTAGTTCAAGAGACAAATTTTCTCTAGAATTTTAAGCTCAATTTAAAAATGTAATAATATACCGAGTGTTCTATTTAAAATAGGAGTTAATAAAAAAAATAGAAAAAAAAACAAAAGAAACCCATTTTAGAAGTATTCAAATGGAAAATCACCTATCTCACACCAATACACATTAAAAATGTAATAAAAGTGTAAAGGTTTAAAAAAATCGTTACAGCCGTTTTTGAAAAAATCGAAAAAAACTGAAAAATCACAAGAGTCAACACCTACTTCCGGTTATGCGATTTTCTTCAAAAGCTTGCTGTCGCATCTACATAGTACACAAAACTTATATATGAAGATTCAACGCCATACCTCTTTCCGCTTTTGAGATATTCTGTTCACAGACACACAGACAGACAGACAGACAGACAGACAGACAGACAACCAATGAAAAAAAATATGTTTTTTGGGTTCAGGAGACTCTAAAACGTGAAGATCTGTTGAAAACTCAATTTCGAATTTTTGGGATGAATCCAATACTTCCTTTATTGTAAAAGGAAGTAAAAGTCTAATACAAAGTTAAAGAAGACAAGCTTCTTGACAGTTTTTGTATATTAATTTTTCTTCTCTGAGAAAGCTGACAAACTGCAGATGGTTGCTACAGAGGATGAAAAGTCAAAAAAGTAAAACCCCAAAGAATTGCTGTATGTCAACATACGACGGACAAGGCTAACGATCGGGTTATGACAAATGGAAATAAAAATCAAGTTGGGGACGGTTCTTGGAAAAAACAAAAAAATATAACTATTTCATAGGTACCTACTTGGAATCTAAGAGGAACATTTAGGGAAGGAGCATTAAAAACATTAGCAATGGAATTGGAAAGGTATCACTTAGATATCGTAGCACTCCAGGAAACCAAGCAAAAGGGTGTTAGTATAGGCAAAAAGGGAAAATACATATTTTTCAACAGTGGAAGTGATAAAAGAACATATGGTGTAGGTTTCATGATACACAAACATTTGAAATAAACTGTTATGGAATTTAAGCCGAAGTCAGATAGGCTATGTAGCATTAGACTAAGGGGAAAATTTCTAAAGTTAAGCATACTCAATGTACACGCGCCTACAGAACATAAGGACGAGGAGACTAAATCAAAATTTTATGAAAGTCTAGAAGATTTATACAGAGAGACACCAAATTATGACATCAAAATTGTCATTGGCGACTGGAATTCTAAAATAGGGAAGGAAGAAATATATAGGCCGACCATAGGTAAATTTAGCAAGCACACGAAAAGTAATGAAAATAGTAGAAAGCTAATTGAATTTCCTGCGGAAAGGAACATGAGAATTATGAGTACATACTTTCAACAGAAAAATATTCATCTTGGTACTTGGACATCTCCTAACGGTAATACAACAAACCAAATAGATCATGTTTTATTGGAAACAAAACATATAAAAAGTATAACGAATGTAAGAAGTTACAGAGGCGCAGATGGGGACAGCGACCATTTTCTAGTTGGAATTAAATTGAACCAGTTAAAACCAAATAAGAAAACAATGCATAAACAACAAAGAATAAAATACGACATAAGTAAAATTGAAGAGATGCTTACATACAAGAGTAACCTGGACAGACGGTTAAACGAAGCAGGATCGGAAGTAAACCAAGCATGTATAGAGAACCAGTAGAAAAACATCGAAAATGCTATTAGTGGTGCAGCAAAAATTCTGCAGCAGGGAAAGAAAAAAGGCAGTTCCAGAAGCGCCATAAAAAGAAGAAATGAAGCTAGAATGGAATTGCTGACGGGCGGCTCGATACAACAAAGACAAGAATACAAAGAAATGAGGAGAATAGCGAAAAGAACATGCAGAGACAAGAAACGAACACAAATGGAAAAAAATCTGGCAAAAATGGAAAGTAATTTTATGAATAAAGAAGTAAGAAATTTTTATCAGAAAGTTAGACACGGAAAAAATGGATTTCAAGCAAACCTGCTATACTGCAAAGATAAAGAAGGAGAACTAGTTGGAGGAACTCAAGAAGGTTTAGATAGGTGGACAGAGTACTTTCAAGAAATTCTTAATGACGGGGAGATAGCAAGAAATAATGGAAGTAGAATGCACATTCAGATACACGAAAATATGGAAGAAACCAACGTACCACAAGTAAGCCTACAAGAGATCACAGATGTCATAAAACAGCAAAGAAATGGTAAAAGTCCCGGTGGAAACGGAATAATAATGTAGTTAATTAAACAAGGAGGAGAAATGCTGCATAAACGGATATTTGAATTAATTCTGAAAATTTGGATGGAAGAAGTAATGCCAAAGAAATGGTCAGAGGCAATCTTGTTTCCAGTTCACAAAAAAGGAGACCTGACAGTATGTGAAAATACAGAGGTATTGCGCTTTTAGACGTCACATACAAAATTCTCGCCAACTGCCTGAAGAAGCGGCCCAATGACTGGATGGAACGCACTGTATGGGATTACCAGGGGGGGTTTAGGTTAAATAGGTCCGTACAAGATCAGATATTTACAATGAAGCAGGTACTTACAAATTCATACGAACACAACCTCGCCCTTTATACCGTATTTATAGATTTTAAAAGAGCCTATGATACAATAAACAGAGCTAAGCTATTTGAGGTGATGATCAACCTTGGGATGCCAAAAAAGCTGGTGCGACATACTCGCATGACACTAGATAACTCGGAAAACAAGGTTATGATAAACGGACTTACTTCAGAAGGATTCACAGTTAACAAAGGTCTTAGGCAAGGCGACCCAGTATCTGCAACCTTATTCAACTTGCTACTAGAACAAACACTAAGAAAGAGCCATACATACACGCAAGGAACGATCTTACACCATCGACATCAATGCTTAGCATACGCAGATGACATAGCTGTGATAGCAAGAACTAAAGGGGAATTAATAACAGTAGTACGAAGTTTAGAAAAAGTAGCGAGACAAAAAGGACTGGAGATCAATGAAAAAAAGACGAAGTACATGGTAATGAGAGGTGGAAGTACAACAACGGAGAAGGAGCTAGTGGTAACCAGTGCAGTTGATGGCAAAAACTACAGGTTCGAAAAAGTCGAAGCGTTCAACTACTTAGGCGTCATCTTGTCAAACAATAATGATGAAACCATTGATATAGATCAAAGACTGAACAAAGGTAACAAGAGCGCAGGGGCATTACTACGAATTTTCAACTCAAAAAATGTCTCAAGAAAAACCAAGGTTCGAGTATATCAGTCTGTAATCAGACCGGTGGTTCTATATGGATGCGAGACCTGGACACTCTGCCAAAGTACAGTAAATAAGTTGGAGGTTTGAGAGCTGAAATTGCTGAGAAGAATTTACGGAGGAAAAAAAATAGGAGACCTGTATGTAAGACGAACAAACAAGGAACTAATGGAAATGTATAGAAAACCAAGTATAATAGCAGTAATTAGAGCTAGCCGTATCCGTTGGTTAAGGCATGTCTTCAGATTACCGGAGGGAAGAGCTGCGAAAACAATGTTGCAAAGGGGAGTCACAGGAAGAAAAAGACAGGGGAGACCGAAGAACAAATGGACAACCAATGTTCAAAAAGACCTGCTGAACTTAAATGTGAAAAATTGGGAAGAAAAGGCGACCGATAGGAAGAAATGGAGGAAAATAGTGAACCAAGCCTTGGGCCTCTAAGGCCTGTTGTGCTGACACATATAATTTTTCTTGTAAGTGTAATGTGGGACGAGTTCCAGAGACTGAATGTTGAACATTTCTCCAAAATATCGTTCAACTTAATTTTTGTTGGTACATTTTGTAAGAACAACTTACACTATATTGTTTGTAATATTTTTATACATCAGAATAACGTTCTATAGTGAAATATATTTAAAATTACAGTGATTTTTCTTATTATATATAAGCAACATCTACCTTCGCAAACCTGGGAGAGGCAAAATTGTTAAAAAAGTGTATTCTGAGAATAGTTTTAAATATGAAAAAGCAGCAGAGAACATTCTGTTTCTCCATGCGTTTAGTGGCTGCGACACAACGTCGTCCGTCTACAACCAAGGAAAAACAACATTTTGTTCACTTGTCCAGAAAAGCGCAAGACCCAATCACACTATAGGCATATTCAAACATCACGATGTCAAACCAGATGCTTTGTAGGTGACATGAAAGGAAATACCTTGGAAGAAGTCTGTTACCAACATTTTGCAAAATCAAGTACAAAAAACACATTTAATCTTGCTTCTTTGCCAACAACGAAGGACGCTGCACGGTATCACGGAATCGAAAAAATGCACACGATTGGGCCTGGAAAATTGACATCTACGGTTCACTCCAGTAACAACGACAGAGGCTCCAGCACCCAAGACTTTATTAAAATAAATTTCATGCAATTGCAAAAAAGGACGCGCCTGAGCATGTAGCTGCAGGAAAAGTGACATGAAGTGCTCTATTCTGTGTGAGTTCTGTAATGGCCAATCATGTGAAAATTCACCAGAAGTTCGCATCGAGAGTGGGGATGAAAATGAGAAGAGATTTAATCAATGGAAGTCCTGAGTTTCAGGAGCACACTGAGGATGAAGACTCCCATGAAGACGTCAACATCTACTGACCGGGACCCATATATGTAATACACATATATTGCTAGTAGGGCCTGGAAACGTCAGAAAACATTACGGCGCCGACATAGTCTCACTTAGAGTATAACGCGTCTCGTGCGCATGCGTGAGAATTCGAACTCCGCCTTTAGAAGCGAATTTTAAACTTGACCACTTCCCCATTGGCCGGACGACGCCGCCGCGCTTGCACACAGCTCACCATATACATTGAAGAGTTGGTTGTCTGTCTCACTTCCTTGGTAAGTTTCCCACTCATAGCCGCTAGCAATATAGTAAGTATTAGATATATGCCGGGACCATCAAAAATTAAAAATGTAAATAATATAATCACAAGCATGAACTAAATCGGAACATCTGTGAATTACGCCTACTGGGGATATCACAATAAAAAAAGGGCATTAACTCTACCTCATGGTGGTGTGGAAATGAGTTTACTTTACGTTCATCAAATTATTATTACTATGTAACGAATAGCCAGAAATAATTTAAAAACAAAATTAAATGAGAAATTACACTACTTTTTAGAGAAATGTTCATTTTTCCGTCGCTGTAACTTTTCATATTAGACTTACAAAAAACAATTATATACAAAAAACGTCAAGAATATTGTCTTCTTTAACTTTGAATTAGACTTTTTTGACGTAGGATCAACCGTTGCGGAGTTATTTGGAAAAAAAATAGTTTTTAGCACCTTTAATCCAAGATGACGGCTCGCGCGTACCCCCTCCAAGGTCTAAAACTTGGATTTTTCATTAAGATCCCGATCTAAACAACATATATAAAAAAAAATTCTACCCCACCTTTTGTAGGGCAGAAACCCCTACTGACTGGACTATAAAGAAACATGGTGCAGATGAAAAGAATTTTCTCTACTTTTCCAAGGATTTCATCAAAACAACAGGGAGATCTGAAATCTCATGGAGAGCAACTGCGTCATCTACCCTGCCAGAAGAATTAGCTGATCATTAATGATGCTTTCCATAGACCTGATAGCGAATTATGGCTTCAAGCCTTGACCATATGACCATAGCAGTCGGTGTCTAAGGTACCTGGTACTTTGCCTGCCTAGACCATGTCCATAACAAACAAACAAAGCTTTGAAATACATATAGAGTGCCCTGGCCAAGAATGGTAGAGTAGCATACTTTAAAGAAAAGCCTGTCATGTCACCAAACCAAGCGTGACTGTAAACATCCAGTGGCGTAATATAGGTTATTTTGGAGTGACACATCAAAAACTTACAAAATTTAAAAACTATTCTGGATCTTCGTCTGCAGAATATCATGTATTTTTTTAAAAGTAATATGAAGTAAAAAATATATAAACACAGAAAAACATAAAAATAACAAACAACCATGCCTTAATATACGTTCACTAAACTCATGCAACTATCAATGTTAAAGATTATGAAAATGTACTGAGCGTATAATACCTATAGTCCATTTACTTGACATCTGCAGTGTCAGTGTCAAATTTAAAAAAAATGTCTTGACTATACCTCAAAAATAATGTGTTTTTTATTAGACTGTACAGTAATTTAATTGTTAAAATGTGAAAAATAGCAGTGGTGCTAACATAATGTCAGTTTGACAGTGCAGATGTCAAGTAAATGGACTATACCTACAAATTTAATGTTTTTTCTGGAATGCACGATTGCCACAAAAAATACTAGGACAAATTTTTCTTAACTGTGTGAATCTAACTTTCTAATTGGCAACTGAGATGTGAATAAATCACAAAGAACCTACTAATAGATTAATACAGGGTTTTTATTAATTCCCATTTCTCACGTGACTAAATTTAAATTTGCCGCTATAAATTTGTTTTTCGAACGTTGGTGGTGTTGGTAATATCCCTAAAAAAATTGCCAACGCGACATAGACGTTCGTCACATCTAACCTCTAAACTTCATACGTTTCGTTTTGCTGTTTAGAAGTAATTTTCGGCAGTTTTCAACGGCCCCGACCGAGCGAGGTTGGCGGCCGACGTGCCTCCGCTCGGGGACCCGCTGCGCGAGGACCGTCCGTGGCGATCGCTAAAATTACATTCGCGTCGGCTTTAGCAATTTTCAGCAGATTTCAAGCTTTATTTAGTCTGTGTCGTGTCTACGCCACTGATAATTTTGTGTTACTGTATTGTAATGGCCTGGCGATCAGGCAGCTGCAGACTTATGAGTCATCGCCGCCGAGACGGTCTTGGAGCCAGCTGCGGGCAGGTGAGTCATGTTCCAGACGCCTCGAGAAGCGACCTTGCAGCCAGATGCAACGGGTGACTCACGCTTTCGGAAACAAGCCCGAGGTCAACATATGCGAATGCCGGAATGTACGAGCGAAATCTGGAATGTTCTAGATGGAAATTATTCGGATATATAAATACGCACCGCAGGAATAAGAAATCAGTTCTCATCAGTTCGAATTCGGCAGCGAAGCGCGTAGAGCTCCCATATAAATGAACCGTGTGTATATAACGCTAGTGAAATAAATAACAGATAAATAACCATATAAATCGTTAGTGTTTAAGTCGTAAATAGCCAAATAAATAATTGATGTTTAATCCAGCACATATAAATAAATAAATGTATCGTTGTTAGAAATAGTGCCTGTAGTTCGTTAGTTTAAGTAATTTGTGTTCTGCCTTGTTAATTCGTGTGTTTGTAAATAATAATAATTAATAGTTGTAAATAAATGTTTAATACAAGAAGCGTCGTATAATTTTTAAATAGCCCGAACGTAAAAACGTAACAGTATTTAGGGAGTACTGCCAATCGTGTAAGTTTGGTTGCCTAGCATTGAGGGTGAATACATGGTCACATTGGTCACATGGGAAATGGGAATTAATGAAAACCCTGTATCTCCCACAGTAAGCTTGTATACAAGTTTACTCTGATATTTGCATTACTCAAGGATATGCTGTCAAGACCAATAAAAATGTTGCATATACATAATTTGCCTCCATCAGAATTTTGATTTTAAAGTTTTGAACTGCAAAATTGTTTACTTACTTACTAAGTAAGTTTTGAACCGCAAAATTGTTAAAATTTGTCACAACTTCTGGATGACAAGCACGCTGTGAGTTTGACGCATGAGTTTATAAAATGATACTAGCGCCTCCTGACAGGTGGCCCAATCTCCAACAATTATTTGACAGACGTATTCAAAAAACCTTTTGTCGCTTTAAAAAATCTGTATCTCATATTCACTAAATCGGCACACTTTGGAACCTAACACTTCTTTACATACCGACTCATTATTAAAGTTTTTCGAAACTTTTGGCTCACAATGGCAATGAGGCAAGGTTGGTAGAACTGAGTATGGATATTAATCAGTTCTACCAACCTTGCCGAGTGGCAACAGTAACACCCTCCAACAGGTCTCTAACAATTATTTGACAAGTGCATTTAAGAAACATCTCTATTAGTGGCTTCTTTCTGGAATAAATATAAAATTATTTCAAAACGTCACTGTCAATCTTGCCTAGAATAAGTTTTGTTTCAAAAACTAGGGTTATTTCTTGCTTAGAAAACAATAGAACTATTCGGCAGATTGCACATTTATAATTATTTTATATTTGTGCTTTTGATATTAAAATATGATATGATATATGACAGGTTTGAATTTCACTTGACAATTAAGGCCGGTTTTACAATGCTAGTATTAACCAGGGTATAGTTATACCTGGAATATATTTATGTCACAATTTATACTGCGAATAGAATTGTAAATGTTCTACCAGGTAATTTTATTCACAGGTTAGCTGTAATACTTCAACGTTGGTAGCACTGAAACGTTAAACATTGCCATCTAGTCTAAAATTTTAGATCTGGTAACACTGGTGACCAAACACATAACCTCATATTTGCAACGTTGCATCATGTTCGCAGAATAGTGCAAGTCTTTCTTGTATTGTGGTTTTGCTGTGTACTTTGGATTAGTGCACCATGCCAAATAAAGGCAAGAAACACGATCGGTACAGCAAATTTTACAGTTGATTTTTGTAACCTAAATCTAATAAAAAATGGTTAATCATCCAGGTCATAGAAATAATTTAATCTCTCACTGTGTTTTTGCTCTTCTTGGTCTTGCAATATAATTTATTATCTTCTCGTCATCATCAGACTCAAACACACGTACATTATACTCAGCCATCATAAACAATAATATTGTTAACGGATATTTAAAATCAGGATATAGCCGACAGCATGTAATCTTGTCAAAAGTTGAGGTTAAAATATGCATCAGCTGACCACTTATTCCACAGTTAAGGCAGTGTATGTCCCTACAAAGACTGGATAATTTTTTTCCTTATTTTTTTTGTCAAAAATAGCTTACTCCTTATTTATTCTGTACTAGTAGAACAAGGTGCTTCAGTTTATACCAGGAATATATCTATTTGTGTTATAAATTTGCATTGTAAAACCGGCCCCAAAGGTCATTTCATCGACTAAAATAATAAAAATTCCTAGTTTTTTTTTTTTGGTAGCAGTAGTACTTCAAACCTAGAGAAAAAAGTTACTATACTTCGTTTAGCAAACAGATGTAAAATATAAATTACTGGGAGGAGCTTAGATTACAGAAATCTGTATACACGTTACAAATTAAAAAATCAGGAGAATTGAGAAATTGTGCAATTTTAACTAAATGGAGCTGTGTACAACTTGCTTACCAATAGCAATATTCCATTCAAATTTAACGCACATTTGTGGGAGGTGCTCTATTAAATCTGTTGGTTAAATGCAGTATAATAAAAGTTATAGGTTATGAAATGGTAATTCTGCCATGGTGTGACGTCTCTGACGGCACCATGCTGGTCCCAAACCCAGGTAAAGGAGGAGGATTGCATGGGGCTAACGACCCCATGGTGTAGAAAATAATTGTTACGAAAACTGATGAATAACCTTGGAACTCTGGACGGAACAAATGGAAACATTTGTTGCAATGGAAAACTGACATGATTATTGGAATGTCCTAATAGTCCGGGAGCCAGTGACCTTTTTTAATGACCAAAACCACAAAAGCTGAAAATGTTTCCTAAGCTTTATTTGGTATCACTAGTAAGTGAATGGACCTCCAGCTGGCGCACTTCCGGGGGGTGTAGCTGCGGCATCCTCCCACGCACGTAAAATAATAATAAATAATTTTAACAGACGTTGACAGAAAATACCTGATTTACGCCAACTAATTATCAATTTTTTTGACAAATGCTATTGAACTTGAAAAGCAAATCATGGCATATTTAAAAATTCCCAAGTTTTAAATTAGTATTTTAAAATAAAAATCGCATATAGAATATTATTATTGGTATCATTTGATGCGTAATAATTTTATTTTTTCATTGATACTATTACCTTCCCTGTAAGTTAAATTGACGAGCAGGAATCGACAGAAACCTTCAATACAATGTTAATCGCCTATGTTCGACTTTGAGAACGGACACCCGGTATAGTGTACTAATACGTGTAAATTAATAAAGTAATGTATCAACAAATTTTTTAGATTTGGTCTTCTTCGGATTCATTGCCATCCAACTAATTATCGATTTCGTTACCGCTGCAATTGATGTCGATCTGTGAAATATCTTTGACATCATCTGTAAACATATATAATAATAATATATTAAAAGATATAGATGATAATAATATAAAAACGTATAACACGCAAGAGCAAAATTGTAACACAAATCGGATTATGAATTATAAAAAAAGTTTACATGCTAACAAAATTGTTATAAATATTATTCAGTTTTATTTTTCAATTAAAATTATATAGATAAAATTAAATAGAAAATAATCAAAAATTTACATTGAAATAATGAAAAAAAGTAATGAAATGAGAGAGAAATATATCAGTATTATTTTAACCTGCAGTACTTTTTTGTCATCATCGATAGTTACATCTCCAAGGGAAGAGGGTAGCTGCTCACCCTCGAAACCATTTGAAATTAAATTTCTCCTCCTTCTCTTCCCAGCCAAAATCAGTCGGATGTAATGCCGTTGGAACCTGAAGATGAGCGTGTGCCCAAATATTTGCTATATACGTTGTCCGCAGCCAATGTTGGCGTTGGTGCAGCTCAATTTTACAGGGAGGCAGAGCTGGTCCGTCGATATTATTCTTCGGTAAACGGAATAAAAAATTGTGGCGGTCGGTTGGGCTATTCGGCAAAACACTGCTGCATTAAATCTTGGCTCAGTATTATACAAAGTGGCTATCTAAATATTTACTATTTGCACTTTTATGTGTAAATATTTGCTTTTTGCATTTTAATGTCCACATATTTACTGTTTATGTTATGTATAAATATATAAATGTGTAAATATTTACTAAAACCCTTTAAATTCAAAAACTTGTGAGATAGTATAATAACTGCATGGACGTGTTTAATGAGAAAAGTATAGATATCTGATACTGTCAGAGCTGAAATTTGGTAATACAATAGTTAATTGAATAAGTTAAACGAAAAAAATATCCAGCTTTATATTAAGTGAGGGAAAAGGGTCCAGCTGATGCAGTCAAAGATACAATGCGCCCAAGCGCATGCCGATGCGCAGCGTCTTTCACTGCATCGGCTGGGCACTTTTCCCCCACTAAATATATAGCTGGATGCTTTTTTTGGTTAAGTTATTAACTTAACTATTAGTTTACCAAATGTCAGCTTTTGCGGTATCAGTTTACTCATCAAATGATACCAATAATAATATTCTATATGCGATTTTTATTTTAAAATACTAATTTAAAACTTGGAAATTTTTAAATATGCCGTGCCTTGCTTTTCAAGTTCGATAGCATTTATCAAAATAATTGGTAATTAGTTGGCGTAAATCAGGTATTTTCTGTCAACGTCTGTTAAAATTATTTATTATTATTATTTTACATGTGTGAGAGGCTGCCGCAGCTACACCCCCCGGAACTGCGCCAGCTGGAGGTCCATTCACTTACTAGTGATACCAAATAAAGCTTAGGAAAAATTTTCAGCTTTTGTGAAATGACTAACTCTAAACGGTCACTGGCTCCCGGACTATAAGCCTCTATCATCGTGACGCCCTGATGAACCTTATAGAAGAACTATCTAAGTACAGGATCAATATAACAGTGTTGCAAGAAATACCTGGCAATGAATTCTAATAAAAAATGAAGACCCACACCCTATTTTATAGTGGGTCAAACCAACAGAGACATGAGCTTGGAACTGAATTCTTAGTTAACAATAGAATACTAGACAAACTAAAATAAAGGTCAGATTTCACAACACATCTATGACATGCACCCACGTTCCAAAGAATAATAACATGACTTAAAATAATTCTGGGCGACTTTAATGCTAAGGTGGGTAACCAAACCCATGGAAAACATAGCTTGCATACGGAGAGCAACAAAAATGGAAGGTGACTAATAGACTTTGCTTCGTCAAACAATATGAGAATAGGAGAAACCCTCTTTTCCCACAAGAGCATACATAAAGCCACTTGGAAGTCCACAGATGAGAGAACCCTTAACCTAATTTACCATGTTCTCATAGACGGAAGACATGCATCGATCCTCATGGACGTAAGGAGTCAAAGACGCTCCAACTGTGATTCCAACCACTTCTTAGTGAAAGCGAAAACAAGACACAGAATATCTAGGATTTTCAATACACAAGGTGAAAAATGGAAAAGGTGGGATATCGACAACTTACGGTCACAGGGCTGCCGCAATAAATACAAGATGGCGAATAACGAGAATGTGAATGAGGAGCTAGACATAGAAACACATTGAGAAGCTGTCAAGAGAATAATCACTGAAGTGGCACACGAGAGCATTGGGAGAAGAAAGACAAGCAGATGGAAGGAGTGGTTTGACGATGAATGTAGAGAAGCTAACATGAAGGGAACGAGCAAGAATAGAATCAATACGAATCAACAACAGAAGTAAAGTAAACAAATATCAGGAAGAGAGAAATAAGGCCAACAATACTCTTAGGAGAAAGAAAAGAGAGTATATAAATCCCAGAGTGGAAAAAATTGAGAAATACAACTATAGAAACCACACAAGAGATAACAAAAGAATTTCAACCAAGAAATAATATATACAAAAGCAAAGAAGGGGACCTAAGATGTAACAAGGAAGAAGTAAGAGTTGTGCTTACTGTTATAATTACTTATGAAAAAAATCTTAAACACTAAATGGAATATTTTGTGAGAATTGCTTGTAGTACTAGTTCTTTCGTTTGTAGCGGAGCCCATAAACCAACGAGTATTAGTGCTTTACAAATGATGCTAATAAAAGTGAAATTTCGGAGTGCAACAATTGTGCACGTGCATTTTAGAAGTCACTTTAATGTCAAGTTTGATTTGTGTCGTCAGGCTGCAGTCTCCAAACAGCAGGCATTCTGATCAACACAACGGGAATTCCATCGACTAACAATAGGCCAATGGAAAGTGAGAGCAAACCCTTGCAGGGCTCAGTCTGTGCCCGGCTGGACAAAACCTATTGTATTCAAATAATAGAAAATCCTTTCGCCTTGCACAAGCGACCTATATAAACAGAAATACACTGGGAATTGAGATCATTGCTTCTCCATCCGTCTTGTGTCAGTTTGGCCTAGACGAGGGCGCGGATCAGTTTCCCTAGCCCCTAATTACCACATTACATTCTGGTATTCGTTTCTACGTAATTCGCTGGTCCTATTTGTATTTTAAACATATTGACGTAATTTTTTATGTGTTTACAATTTATGTTTGTAATATGTTTTAATATAACTAAAACGGCTGTCATGGTTTTCTACGTGCATCTTGTCTCTTGTGTTTATAACGTGTTGTAATCTTGAGATTCCACAGCTTCTGTGCTAAAAGTTCATCTCGAGTGCTTTTAGTTTTCCTATGTTCCTCTTGGTTAACTCTCAGATTTCACATCTTGTATTTGTGTTTGAGTTTACGCACCATGTAGCTAGACTCATCCTCATTTGCAGAGAGTATGAGTATCGTTCAAGTATAGTTTGAATAGTTAGTACCATGAAGCAACTTTGTAGCAAGCCCTTCATTCTCATGGTGTCCTACACTTTACATAATGGAAAGCCATTATATGCTTTGTGTGAGTCCACAAAGATGAAGTGAGTCACTAATCCATATGCTGTACGTTTCTCGGTGTTTTATTGTAAATAAGATGTATATGCAAGAATGACCTGTGAACTTAGAACATTTATCCCACGATATTTTTTATATTCTAATCAGCTTCCCTTTTATGGGTCGAAGTAATATGGGTGACTTTCCAGTCTTAAAGAGACCTACTTTCTTTTCAGACATCTGGTAAAAAGTCCTGCTAAGATCTCTTTCAATCTAATGGGCGCTGCTTTGATTAATTCAATAGGAATGTTTCCTGGTCCTGTAGATTTTCCATTCGTAATACCTTTCAAAGCTGCTTCTTTCTCTTTCTTGTAGGTTTTCTCAAGATTTTCTTTATTTACCGTTTCTATGAACTGCACTCTGTCTTTGGTTAATAGTTCTTTGTAATAGGATTTATCGGTAATAAAAAAATTTTTTCTCAGCTCGTATTGCACGTAGAAATTTTCAGGATTAGTTTGTGCTGGTGTTACCGTTACAATTGTTGATAGTTCACGTGTTTCCATTTCTCATTTTTAGTTTTAGTCACATGTCACATGACTAACAGACTTCTTCAGTTACTGCAGCTTCATTTACGTTGGGCCATCTCAACTGATATAAGAATCGAATTGAATCCTCACTCAAGGACTTGAAATTGTACGTTGCGTTTTCTACTTCAGTGCTTAATTCTTCTTGATCTTCAGTTGCATCTTTCAGATTGTTGGTACGGTAAACAGATTTTAGATTTCTTGTGGGTTGTCACCCAGTGTATTAATGTAAACCTTTATGAGGAACCAACCATTTAGTGTTCTAAATTCAGCAATTTTTGGCCGTTGTCATTGACCACCTCCTCTCCATAGTGTTCCACAACCACACTGTTTCACTGTTTTCCTACTCGACCAATGAAGTCGCCACTTCTTTTCTGTCACTTGCTTTATCAAGCACCATCATCAATTTTTCATAAAATATTTATTTGTCGTTATTCATATCATATATTCCAATTATAACTATCTCATCGCCCTTTGTGGTCAACTGAAGTAGTATTATCCTGTCATTTAGTTGTTCCCAAGATTTTATGTAACGCTTGATGCTTTTATGTAAAAATGCAGATACTTGTATTTCTCACCAGTACGTTTACCTTTCCACTTCATTTTCAACTTTGTATTTATCAGGTTCTTGTACGACTCTTCAAACTTATTACTGATGCTTGGTACGTTCCAATTTGTAATAATTATTGTCCGTTTCGCGCGTCTTGTCGAGACCCATTAAATCAATCTAGCTTTTTTAGCAATATTGGCGGTTTTTAAGAGCATCGAGGAGCCAACCCGATGTGAACCTCCAACTCAAAAAACCAAGATTTTTTTGTTACGGTTATTTTCCTTGGTCAAAAAGTTCAGGTTAATTATGAAAATAAGTATCAGTAAAGAAGGCTCATACAACCACTTTGTAGTTAAAAACAGGCCACTGGCCTATAATAAGAGGAAGACGTCTTAGTGAAAATATAAGAAAATCAACTCTGCAGGGCTTGGAGGCCCATGGCTTGTGCTATTGTTCCTATTTTTTGCATTTTTCAACTCGGTTATGTGTAGCTGTTGCAGATCTTCTTCTACTCCTTTTTGCCATTTTGTTCTTGGCTTTCTTCTTCTTCCTACTCCTCTTGCTCTGCTTGTTAGTAGATACATGCTCTTCCGCTATTCTCTGCCAATGAACTATCCTCCTCATTCTTTGGGTTATTACGATTCCAATTTAATCAGGTTAGCCATATATTGTTCTTAATTCTCAGTTGGTTGATCTTTTCCAATGTCTCTCTAAATTTTTCCCTCCATAACTATTTCTTAGAACTTTTCTTTCCTATGCTCCTTGTCCATAATTTTTTTAAGAATTGATTTAGGGCAAACAAACAACTATTTCAACTTTTTCGTATCTGTAAGTCACAGTCTTTTACTTGTACCTCCAAAATTCTGTTCTCTTCAAAATCTTCTATTTATAGATAAGCCTATTTTCTTTGCTCCTGTGCTAGTTGCTTTATTAATATTTGCAATTCCGTCTCGCCTCTGGTTAATGTTTATGTTGCTCTTTTGTATTGTATTTTATAAAATTGTGTTAAACACTTATCGCGGATAGGGGATCTCCTCGTCTTAAACCTCCTTTCACCTGGGATTTCCTTGTTAGGTGGCCTCCTATTCTCTGTTTTCTCTAATGTTATCTTTGCTAAGTTTATTATTTTGTCCTAGTTATTGCATTGCATCTAAGTTTCGCGTAGTTAAGTGCAGTAGATGTATAAAAACAAAAAGACACTACAAAGGGTGGCAGATTGAAAGAAATAAATAACAAGGGGGTAAAACGATTAAAATCAAGGTGTAGAGCTACAAAGTGCAGAAATCTAGCAGAGCAGGCAGGACGCTAGCACGAGATATTAAGCGGCCGGCGCGCAGACAACACGCTCGCTTGTAAAGCAGAGGTCAAAGAGCGTGATAAACGCGTAACGAAGGTCTGTAAGATTATGGGCACCCGTACAAGAGAGATAGGGATGTAAACAGTAGCAGAGAAAGAGAAGAGGAAGCATTTAAGAGAAGTAGATTGGTAATTAGGTCTCCACGGGAAGAAAGAAAACCAAAAAGAAAACCGAACATGGAGGAATTACAAGAAATTAAACTGTTAATGCTAACTATGTTAGAAGAGTTAAAAAGGAACACAGAGAAAATCAAGAAACTCAGAAATAAAAAAAGAAAGGAGACGTGGAAAACTGAGAAAAACCAGCTAACGGAAAAAATAGAAAGCCTAGAAATTAAAGTGGAGATGATAGAAAAAAAGAAAAAACAGGGAAATGTCATGATAAAGGGAGTAAAATTCTAGGAACAGGTCAAAGAAGAGGCAGCTGAAAATTTCTTGAGGGGCAAGCTAAACATCAAGGTAAAGGTAAAAAGAGTAATTAACATCAGAACTGAAAAGGGACCAACAACGAATATCCTAGAAATACGAGGATTGGGACAGAAAACAAGAAATAATGAAAAATAAGCATAAGCTAAAAGGTTCACAAATTTACATCGATAATGATCTTACTGCAAAAGAAAGCAATTCAGATGGAAATTTGCAAAATAGCAAAAGAGCAAAGAAACAAGGCATTTAGAGTAAAAGTTGGATACAGGAAAATCACAATAGAAGGGGAGGAATATGTTTGGGATCAGAAAGAGAAAGGGGTAGTAAAACTGGACAAGGAAAAATCTAAAGCTCAAAAACGGAAAAGCTAAAAAGAAGACAAACATGGCAAAAAACACGTATTATGAAAAAGTATATGATGCAGGCAAGGGCAAGATGATAAGCAAAGAGATGCTACATGAAAATACAGAAGCAATAGATGAACAAAATAGGAGTGACACGAAAGAACAAAGTACACAAAACGTGATCAGTACTAACAGAAAAAAAGGGAAACACATAGGAAAAAATATATTCATGGCAACATGGAACATGCAGGGGACGTTCGAACCAGGAGCAATAAGGAAATTAGTACGTGAGATAAAAAAAAGTAAAGTGGATATTGTGGCGCTGCAAGAAACGAAACAGAAAAACAATGAAATAATGGTAATTGACGGATACACATTCTTCAACAGTAGAAGCAATACTAGGATCCTTGGAACCGGTTTCAAAATATCAAAAGAGATAAAGGCAGCAGTAGTGGCATTTAAAGCAGTATCAGACTGAATTTGCCCATGCACCGATAGAAGACGCAGAAGATGATAAGAAAGAAGAGTTCTATGAAATATTACAACGGGAATATGACAGTCTGCCAAGGTATGATTTAAAAATAGTACTAGGCGATTTTAACACAAAAGTAGGTAGAGAAGAAATATTTAAACCAACAATAGGAAACTGCAGTAAACATACCAGAAGTAACAAGAACGGGAAACTATTGATTAATTTCGTGAGAACTAACAATATGAAAATTAAAAGTACATATTTTGAGAGAAAAGTGATACACAAGGGGACGTGGAGATCACCAGATCGAAGGACTATGAATCAAATTGATCATGTATTAGCAAAAGCGAAAAAGGGAGAAAAAAGTATCACGAATATACGAAATTACAGATCATATAATGCTAGGTATTAAATTGGATTTAAAAATCCCAACAAGCAGAAAAGGAAACATAACAAAACAAAGAAGAACGAACATAGACAGCTCACAGCAAAATGAGGAAAAGCAAAAATTCATGGAAAAGGTGAGGGAAAAACTATGCAACCCAAAACAGGACACAAGCATCCAGGCAATCTGGGAAAGCCTAAAAGACACCATAGGGTATGCAAATGTAGAAATAAAAGGACAGAAAAAAGATAAAAACAAGGAATGGTATGATAATGAATGCGAAAAAGCACTAACAGAAAGAACAAAAGTAAGAATGGAAATGTTGACAGATTCACCAATAGAGAACAGAGACAGATACAAGGACCAAAGAACAATATGTAAACATCTATACTGAACAAGGAAAAGAAAATATCTGGAACAGATGATGGGAAAATTAGAAACATGTTACAAAAACAAAGAAATAAGAAACTTGTAACAAGGAGTGAAGAAAATTAAACAGAGCAACCAAGGAACAACGATTTTCATTAAAAACAAAGAAGGACAACTGCTAGGGGACCAAGAAGACCTACTGGAATGATGGGCGGAATATTACGAAGAACTACTGAACAAAAAAGAAACGAGATGAGATTACGAACAAACAGTGGAAAACGCTATTTTGGAGAATGACCCACCAAACTTAAATGAAATAAAAAAAATAATAAGGAACCTAAAAAACAATAAAATCCCAGGGGATGATAACATAATGGCAGAATGTTTTAAATGCGAGGGAGAAGAACGGCACAGCAGAATACACGAACTAATATGTAAAGTATGAAAGGAAGAAAGAATGCCGAAGGATTGGCTACAATATATAATTTGTCCAATACATAAGGGGGTAAAAACGGAGTGTGATAACTACAGAGGAGTGGTGCTGCTGAATGTAGCTTACAAAATAATGGCCACAAGTATAAAAACTAGGTTAGCAAGGGAGCAAGAAACAATCATAGGGGAGTACCAATGCGGTTTCAGGTCAGGAAGATCAGTAGTCGACTAACTGTTCATGTTAAGGGAAATACAAGCAGAAAGCTACGAGCACAAATTGAACATACATCTATTGTTTGTAGACTTTAAGCAAGCATATGACAGAGTTAACAGGACACGCTTGTTTCAAGCAATGAAGGAACTGAATATAACCAAGAAATTAGTCAACCTAACGAGAATGACGTTGGAAGGAACTGAAAATTCAATCAAAGCAGCAGGTTCTATATCCAGGAAATTCAAGGTGGAAGAAGGTTTAAGGCTATCAGCAACGCTATTTAACGTAGCACTGGAAAAAGTAATCAGGGAAAGTAAATTGAACAGAACAGGTACAATATATCACAAGCGACATCAATGTCTAGTGTTTGCTGATGATTTAACGATAATGACAGGAAGTAAAACAGAAGTAGAAGTGGTCTGAAATCTAGAACAAGCCGCACAAGGAATGGGGTTAGTTATAAAGGAAAAAAAGACGAAGTATATGGTAGGTAATGAAGAGGATTTCGAAGCAAACCGATAGCTATCGATAACCTCTGCAAAGAACTTGAAGAAGTGGACAGATTTTCTTACTTAGGAACAGTAATAACAAGACAACCCGGAATGACAGACGAACTTGAAGCAAGAATAATGGCAGTGATAAAGCCGATAGTCACGTACGGAAGTGAAGTGAGGATGCTGAAACAAACGGACCAGAAAGTTTTGGGAGTGTGGGAACAGAAAATGCCAAGAAAGATTTTGGGAGGCATAAAAGTGTAGATGGCAAAGAACTAACCGCGAAATCAAAGAACTGTACGAGACGCCAGACATTATAGGAGTGGTAAAAGCACAAAGAATCAGATGACTGGAGCACGTGATCAGAATGACCGAGGAGCGAGCACCGATCAAAATCCTGGCGGCAGAAATTGGAGGAGTAAAAAGAACAGGCAGACCAAAGGCAAGGTGGAAGAAAGAGGTAGAAGAAGATTTACGTCAGCTGGGAGTAACAAACTGGAGAGAAAGAGCCACAAGGCAAAAGGAATAGCAAAAGACTACAAAAAGCCATAAGTCTACAAGGCTTGTAGTGCTATTATATAAAGTGGCTTCAGAAATGATCCAACGTTTTTGAATGGTCATGGTTATACAACGTATGAATAATATGTTGGTGGCACTGTAAGTCTATGTCAAATTCGAGTTTATCAGGTTAGGTTTTGCATCCTTCTGTGTGAAAACTGACGCAAAACCTAACCTGATAACCTGGAATTTGACATAGACTTACACTGCCACCAATATATTATTTATATGTTGTATAACCATGGCAATTCAAAAATATTCGATCATTTCTGAAGGCACTTTATATACCATTGTCCACGAGACTACGCATCATGGCGCTGGAGCGAAGTTAGTTTATTTTAAAGATCTACTCTTCCGGTGGTAATTGATAGTCAAACGGTTGCTAAGCATTGACTATTAAAATTGAATTTGCAAGTAACAAATAAAGTGCCTTCAGAAATGATCGACCATTTTTGAATGGTCATGGTTATACAACGTATGAATAATATGTTGGTGGCACTGTAAGTCTATATCAAATTCGAGGTTAGCAGGTTAGGTTTCGCGTCAGTCTGTGTCAAAATTGACGCAAAACCTAACCTGCTAACCTCGAATTTGACACCATACTTCAAGTTGAATACCACTTAATCGTTTATTGCCGCAGAAAAATAAATATAATAGGGTTTGTTGTTAAGCTGTTTTTGTAAAAGCAAGAGCTGATCTTTGGGATAAATTATCGTTGTTCTGATTCCATGGTGCGAAACCCTGTGGACACACGGTATATTGCATTGCATTGCTTTGTACGTTTCCACTCTTCTGACATTATCACAAACCTGTTTGAAGTCTATAGTTACTATATCTGCATTTTCTGTTGGTGTTCATAGCTCTCCGATCCACCACCAATCTATTCATTCGAAATTCAGTTTGGTAATTTCCTAGTCGTGGTTTGCTTTTGTCTTCACTCTTTCGCGTGCCTCCAAATTGTTTTAGAACGTTTTAATTGCCGTTATCAATTTGTACGCGCTATTACAGTCACAAGAATGCGTAATGCACAAACATATGGAGCCACACAGAGGGTAAGAAAAACTGAAAGAATTCCGTCAAGAGATCCAGCTGATAGTCCGATCAGTGCATCCTTACTTTCCATTGGCACCAAAACATCACGTTATACCCTCTTAGATTTTCCTAGGTAAATGATGTGGAAGAAGATTGAAGCACTATAAAAGTAGAGAGAGGGGGAGAGAGAGATCTAACCCGTTCCTTTCAGAATCTAGACCAGAACCGGAGCCTCAGCCGGGGGTTAACTTAGGCCATTGAGCCCCACGGCTCCTCCAGTCACTGACAGGCCTGTCCCAATATATCTGTTAATCTTAGAGTGCATTAGAACAACATGGTGCTGCAGATTTATCTATCTTTTCAGTCGAGTAGTCCGTGAAATCATCTTGCTAATAAAATAATTTCTTCAGACAGCTCGCCACGAGCGCCCACCAGACCGACGTCCAGGTGGAATCCCAAACGGCCTAAATTCAGTTCAAATTCGCGAGCCACGAGCTCACTTAATATTCGAATTGCAAATCGAGCATGCACCAGGAAAGCTCCTATTTTGCCGGCGATTCTTAACAAACGCCCTCTGAAATCTCAAAATTCATGTAGCTAGTGCGGCGAGTGGTCACGTTTGCCAGGCTTAGGGTGGCTGTTAACTGCCCCAAAATCATGTCGGCTTTTGCCTTATTAATCCTAAAATCTGGAGAAACCCGGGACCGACAAGCTTAAACTAGATTAATTAATTTTGGACTGTTTATAGTTACTTGAGCATCAGGTCGCAGGGAGGACCTTTCGTATCTGCCACCAGCGAAGGCTGCCCCACCCGCAGCGCAGAGGCCATCAGGAAGAACTTTATTTCGTTTATTTACTTGTAAATAATTTTAAAACCCATATTTTATTTTTGTAACATAGTTAAACAAAATAAAAACACCTGCATAATCTTGACTCGACCAACTTTCCCTCTTCGACTAAATGTACCTACAATTGGTTGTATTACTTCATATAATATGTTAATATCTTGATTTTCATTTTCTGTTAGTGTTAAAGAGCTGCTCAAAATAATCTGTTCACCTTTGCAGAACTTCTTCCCACCTTCCTATTAATTTCCCCTCTCTACTTTTATAAAAAGATGTCCATGCCTGGTATTCCTTTCTTAACTTCTTAACTCCTAAAGATTTCACACTTCGCTTTGAGGAAAATGAACATGAATCTTTCTTGTTGAATTCTTTAGAGGGTTACTGAATTATTGACAAAATAGCTGAACTCTTTATTTCAAAGAGGATTATCCTAGAAGTAGCTTTTATGGAAGATGGTATTGTAATTTTTGATAGGTTATTCACTGGATTCATAATATTGTAACGACCTTGAAATCAGGCAGCTGCAAACGCGTGAGGCACAGCCGCCAGGAGACGACCTTGGGGCCAGCTGCGGACGAATGAGTCATTGTTCCGGAGCTTCGAGAAGCGGCCTTGGAGCCAGCTGCGAACGTATGAGTAATTTTCCATGTGATGCGAGAGCGGTACGTCATGCATGTGTCTGGAACTTCCAGAAAATATCGCGGCGTTTGTGGAACCTCTCCCCAGCGAATATAAATACACGGCCGTCTGAATTCAGGAAGTTCTCATCAAACTCAAAGGTGTAAGGCCGCCACATAAATAAACGTGTGTATAACATAAATAGCCACATAAATAATTGATGTTTAATCCAGTGTAAATAAATAGAGTGTATAACCAATAAAGCATTACTGTTAAGCCGTATACAAATAATTAGTGTATCGTTGTTACAAATCTTAGAACAGAAAATAGACAGGAAGGCGCATTTGTATTAACTTGGCTGTAACATCTAGGCGACGGAAACTGCCATTTTGAAAACCCATTTATGACTAATGAGGTGTGATACCGGTTTGACAGTTGTGGGTTTTAATTAGTTTGAGACTAATTTTGGCTGTTCTCAGACCCCAAATACCAGGACTTTGGGCATTACATTCCATCAGTAAGTATTAATATTACTTTTCACTTCAAATAGAGAGATAATTTCTCTGAACATATCACTTGTCATACGTACTTGTACTCAACAATAGTCATAGGCATAGAAGAGAACGTATAATGGGGTCTTTATTTGTAATTACACAATCTGAGGAAGCAATTTAAATTACAGACAGTGACTGAAGTCACACAAACTCACATGTAGTCATAAATGACACAGTGTAAAGTGCACTTAATAAAACTGTTGAAATTGTTTGCTGCACATGCACCCTCTCGATATGATACGCCACTGCCAACAGGAAACAACCATCCGCCATTTTGAAAACCCATCGCGGTCGCACGGATTTCTTACAAATGCGGCTTCCTGTCTATTTTCTGTTCTAAGTTACAAATAGTGCCTGCAGTTCGTTAATTAAGTAATTTATGTTTTGCCTTAATAATTCTTGTGTTTGTAAATAATCGTTGTAAATAAAAGTTTAAAACCAGAAGCATCGTATAATTTTTAAATATCAGAAATTATTATTATTACTATTTTTGTATACTTATTGGTCTGGTAGTAACTATCTACCAGCTTAGCAACGCCTGTGTTTCGTGTTATACGTTTGGCAATACTGAAGTATATTGTTGCTGGCACTGTCACTCGATGTCAAATTCGAGGTTAGCGGGTTAGGTTTTTCAACAGTCTGACACAAAATGAAGCAAAACCTAACCTCGAATTTGACACAGACAGCGTCACCAACAATATACTTCAGTACTGCCAAACATATAACAAGTATCACAGCATTTTTAAAGCAAATAGTTGGGATAATTCTTTTAGGCACAATCGATTTTTGTCATTATTTATTTAATTAGGTAAGTTTCAAATAATACGTATTTTGATTGCAGTTTAATAAGTCACTTTAACAAAGGAAACTGCGACGCTGTTGCTAGGTAACATTACAAGTTCATTAAAAGTAACGTCAGCGTACATAAATCAAACAAGTAGAGACACTCACTGTCGGTTCCTTTGATGTCAAATTTTTGGATGACCTTGAACGGATCCTGGGGGTACTTTCCGATAGTACTAACAGTTGGCGCCACTACTTGATAACATCATGATTGGTAGCAGAGCCAGTAACTGGCTCTGATTGGTAGCAGTATATATAGGAGAGTACCGCCACGTCCGCCATGTTTGTTCCTCGGTCATATGCGTCACTTTGAGGTTAGTAACACAATTCCGTTAATGTGACATTTATTGGCAATCCGAAATTTTATTAAAATTGGCAAGACTGTGAGTCTATGTCAAATTCGAGGTTAGCAGGTTAGGTTTTGTTTGTTATTTGACACAAACTGAAGCAAAACATAACCTGCTAACCTCGAATTTGACTTAGACTTACAGTCTTGCCAATTTCAAGTGAAATTTTAGTCATAACTCAATCAGGCATTGCTGATGACAACAAAAATGGCGGCATTTTTACGGATCAAAGAATGGCGGTGCTCTCCTATATCTACTGGCTCTGATTGGTAGAATTTTGTGCTGCCATCTGACAGTCAAGCTTAGAAATACCCCCCGAGTTACTGTCCCAGGCACTCTAGACAGGTTTCAACATTTGGCATGAGTGTCTCTACTTGTTTGATGTATGTACGCTGGTAACGTTTAGCTAGCTGGGAAAATCTTTCCCGACTAACTGGGAAAGTAAAGTAAACAATGACTCGCTTTCCTACTGTTTTGAAAGTTAGAAACGTACCTATTATTAACCGATTGTGAGTAAAATAGTATACATACCACAGTGAAAAGTTTCATTCCTGTCTCGAGATAAAGTTAACCTCTCGACAGCAATGAAACACTTTCCACTATTATTTTATCCTATTAACATACCGATACTTTATTAGCATTTAATCACATGTTGGCAGTTCTGACGTGTATTGTTAGCAACAATGTCAGTCTATGTCAAATAATGTTAGTAGGTTAGGTTTTGTTTGTTATTTGACACAGACTGACGCAAAACTTAACCTGCTAATATCGAATTTAACATAACCTGACATTGCTACCAACAATACAGTATTGAGTGATACCACCACAGTCATAGCAGATATAGTCTCACTGTTGTGTCATTAAGTACAATTATTCTATTTTTTTATTAAAGATTAGTATTTTAGGATAAAATAATCCGTGTTACGATATATGTAACGTTATCTGTTTTCTACATTACTCGAGAATTTTAAAGAAATCACTCCTAATGTCGTTCGTTCATTCAAACCATTCTCTCGTAATGTAAAAAACTTGATAACATTACTTGCATCGTAAATTACTATAATAAAATCAAAGTGGTTCTAATTCTTGTTCATTACACAAAGACATTTTATACAACACACGACCGGTACACGCTATATACTCTCACTAGTTCACATATCTCACCCTGGCGGGCTCGACCGTTGTGTACTAGATCGGCCATAAATGCTTAACTAACGGCCTACATCGTAAATAGCTATTACGATCACACATCTTGTTTATGGACCACACACAAACACACAATGTTTATACATCAAAATTATTTGAAAAATGTTCCCTCTTAATAACAATGCTTTACAGAAATTAACAAATGTTTGTTAATCTTTGTACTATGTAATCTTTTTTCTTATTTAATCAACTTTATAACTATTAGTTATCAACATCAAAATGGTATTATGTATTTGATAACATAATTCTGCAAAATAGCTATAAAAGCATCAAAAGGAACTTACCGCATCGTTCTCAGAAGAAAGATATTTTTGATACTCATTTTGTAGAGCTCTCAGGAATAATTCCATATTCGTATGGTTTGGCGGCTGTCCATCTTCAGCAGCCGTAGAGTTAATTTTAAACTCTCTCTCCTTTTGCATTCCTATCAGAGTGGGAATATCATCGTCATTGCGAACACTTACTAAAGGAGTCGGCCTCACTATACTGGCGGATTTCTTCTGAAATAGCTTGGGTTTGGGTGGGGGTTCAGCTGGTTTTTCAATGGGTGGTCTATGCTTAAAGCCTGCAGTTTTATACCGAGACTGCACATGGTTATATCTAAAAAAATATAAAGTGCAGGTAGCACAAGGCTTTTGCTTTCACTGGACTCACTTTAATTTATCCTTCGCAAGAGCTTGGACCGTCTGTTTCCAAAATGCCTCTTTGCGATTATGATTATCTTTATTAGACGATATAGAGTACATAGACAATCGTGCTTCTAAAGAAACTTTTTTTGGTTTTTTCTTTTTCGGTGCTTTGGCCTCTGTGTTTAGTTGCAATAATGAAACCGAAAATGGATTTTCACCAGTCTCTTCAATAAAGTCTTGCACCTTTATCAACAAATTTTTGTTTTTCTTTCTGAGTTCCTAGAAAATTACATGTAAGCTGGCATTTTTTAGAATTTACTCTCTTACCGAAACTAAATTTTCAGATCGGGAAGACATTGCATTATCCACAGTGAAACACTTGCTATGTATCTCACATATAGTGCATATATATTCTAATATAGTTTTTAATTTATCCACTGCAAAATGTGGCAGCGCTGCGGGCAGATGGTTGCGATAAGCTTGCATTGCTTTTAATACAGTATGGTGAGTGTTTATTAGGTACTGGAAAGCATTTACATTTATCTGGCCAATGTGTCCTAAATTTCTTGTTAATTTCTGAAGCTCAGTTATCTATAAACATAATTAATCTTAAGAACTATCCGAGGTTCATTTGCAACTGTAATTAAACTGCACCTTCCTCAGTTGTACTTTAGAAAGTGTAACTTGTAATTTGGATTAATAAATTGTAATTCAGAAAGCATCAATTGTAATTCAGATTAGTGAATTGTAATTCAGAAAATATAAATTGTAATTCAGATTAGTGATTTGTAATTCAGAAAGTGTAAATTGTAATTCAGATTAGTGAATTGTAATTAAAAAAATGTAAATTATAATTAAGATTAGTGATTTGTAATTCAGAAAGTATATAAATTGTAATTCAGATTAGTGAATTGTAATTAAAAAAATGTAAATTATAATTCAGATTAGTGATTTGTAATTCAGAAAGTGTAAATTGTAATTCAGATTAGTGAATTGTAATTAAAAAAATGTAAATTATAATTAAGATTAGTGATTTGTAATTCAGAAAGTGTAATTTGGATTAACAAATTGTAATTCAGAAAGCGTCAATTATTATTCAGATTAGTGAATTGTAATTCAGAAAATGCAAATTGTAACTCAGACTAGTGATTTGTAACTCGGAAAGTGTAACTTGTAATTTGGATTAACAAATTGTAATTCTCAGAAAGCGTCAATTGTAATTCAGATTAGTGAATTGTAATTCAGAACATGTAAATTGTAATTCAGATTAGTGAACTGTAATACAGAAATTGTAACTTGTAATTTGGATTAATAAATTGTAATTCAGATTAGTGAATTGTAATTCAGAAATTGTAACTTGTAATTCAGAAATTGTAACTTGTAATTTGGATTAATAAATTGTAATTCAGAAAGTGTCAATTGTAATTCAGATTAGTGCACTGTAATTCAGAAAATGTAAATTGTAATTCCGAAATTGTAACTTGTAATTTGGATTAACAAATTGTAATTCAGAAAGCGTCAATTGTAATTCAGGTTAATGCATTGTAATTCAGAATATGTAAATTGTAATTCAGATTAATGATTTGTAATTCAGAAAGTGTAAATTGTAATTCGGAAAGCGTTAATTGATATTCAGAAGGTATAAATTGTAATTCAGAAAGCAAGGGTGGACTTTTAGTTAAAATTACTTTGTAGATACATACACATAACAAAGTTATTAGTGTCAAAAAATCTTCGGACAGGTCAATTTTAGTTTTGCTTGAAAACAATACACTTTCTAAATTTTCCATCATAGAAATCACATCACTATTATTTGTTCTTATTAAAAAAAGCCTTCTATGTGAATCAAGTTGTTATTAAGTCATGTTGATATGGAAATGAAAACTTAAATATCAAGCATGAAGTAAGAGGTAAGGAGACCGATCCCCATGCAGGCCGCTTGCCAAAACCTGCGTTGATATTTGCGGCTCTTTAGTAGTACCGTTTTTTGCCACTCGCGGTGTAAATCTTCCGCGCCGGGTTAGTTGGCGGCAGGGTGGGGATTTGTTTACGTCTAGTTTACGATTTGATTTGCCGCAGCGGTCGTATGCCACGATCGCATGACAGATCGAGAATCCGGCGTGGAACACCAGCGCTGCGAGTGGTAGATACCGTACTATTAAAAAGCCATAAATATCATCGCAGATTCTGTAGCATGGCGATCGGTCTCCTTCCCTCTTACTCCATGATATCAAGTAAACAGCAAAAACCTATTAGATTGTTAAGATTTTTATAAATATTAAATTTGTGGCAACCTTTACACACATCCTGTATATATGTATCTAGATAGCAGTTTTTCATAAAGATAGTTCTTTGGTTTCAGAATTATAATTATTAATGCTTTCTGTATTATAAATATCTGAATATCAATTAACGCTTTCTGAATTACAATTTACATTTTCTGAATTACAATTCTACTAAACTGAATTACAAGTTACTATTTCTGAATTACAATTTACTAATCTGTATTACATTTGATGCTTTCTGAATTACAATTTATTAAACGGAATTACAAGTTACACTTTCTGAATTACAATTTACATTTTCTGAATTACAATTTACTAATCTGAATTACATTTGATGCTTTCTGAATTACAAGTTACACTTCTTGAAATACATCATATACTTTCTGAATTAAAATTGAAAAAGGTGTGGTTAGTTCTAATTCCAATAAGGCAATCCAAAAGATGTGACACAATATGGAAGAGTTGGACCAATAGCGTTAATGCTTACAAAAAAGTTTATTTTTTGTAATTATCAGCGTTTTACTACAGCGTTTGATATTATTTCAATAAGAAGACAATCTTCAGGATGAGGATTTGTAATAAGAATAAGCCTCATCTGATAAGATAGTGGTCATAATAGTTATTAATGTCATTAGGCAGATATATAGCACATAACGTGGTTGAATATTGTAATCCGAGACGATAGCCGAGATTTATAATAACCAAGTTCGTTATTTGAAGAATAACTTATTAAACATAATTTAAAGATCAGGCGGTCTTTAACGGCCTGAGGCCGTTAGAATCCGTAACGGCTGGCGGCTGTTTTGCACTTTTATCTCAAACGAAACAGTTTTCCATTTTGTCGCTATGATGTTGATTTATGTGAGGCTTGCAAGGGAGTGAATAAGAGGAGGACACCTAGCCTGCAGCTGCAGAAGATGGAATGAATTGCTCGCAAATAGCCCAATATAACCATTGCGATCGTCCACTTTATCCGAACATTTTAGTATACGCAAAACAAAGTTTAGGTCGATTTCAAATGAGTCCACTAGTCATTAGTCAACTACAATCATGTACATTGTAACTGTGTTTGACTATAATATCCTATGATTAATATTTTTATTTTGAAATGAAATTTATAAGCTCTGAGCACTGATTTTATTAAACTTTTGTGTTTAATAATATGAATAAACATTGTTTTTAACTCAACATTGTGTTGGACTGCCTTATTAAATGAAGTAATCCCCACTACTAAAGCTCATTTTAGTACCTGTCTCCCAAGGTGATACAGATAATTTCTATTAAAACGGGTAGAAAATTCTACAGCCCTCATTCGCCTCCTTTCCCAATCTTCTTCACCATCTGGTTCAGGAATTTTGTCGTTTAACAACATTCTAAAATATTGTGGTTATTAAAAAACTACATAGCAGTGCAAATATTTAACCTTATTTCTTCTATGCATTCTACAACTTTGGGTACCATATTGCGAAGCTTCTGATGCATTTTTTTATAATTTTCGGCCGTTTTCTTGGTTGCACTATCATCTGGCTCTGGATGTAGCACAACTTTTTCATTAAAAGAATGGTTTAATTTTTGAGGATGTTGCTGTTCTTGTTGAACAGTTACGTTTATGACTGATGCTTTCTCTACTACTTCCACTGCTTGTGACGATAGAACAGCAGCTTGGGTCTTTGAAAAACCCCTATGGTCTGTAGAAAAATCTTCTTGCTTAGTTGGTGCTTTGGGCTTGGGCTGTTGCAGAAATCTATACATTAATTCACTGTTCTCCCTTTGTATGTCATAAGAATCGTAACACTCGTCAGGGCTGTACTCCTTGCAGAAACCATTCTTAACAGTTTCAATGGACAGTTCTGAGTTAGCTATGCGCATGGGGTGTTTTTTAAACTTTTCACGAGCTTCGCTTATTACGGTCACCTTGTTTACGTCATGCTTTTCCAGTAAGCTTTGTAATAACCTATTTTGAAAGCTATCATTTTTCAAACCATTCACTAAATTAAGGAGATCCTTGGAATTCTTCTGCAACAAATAAAACTCACAGTAACCTTAAATGTGGACCACTCACGTGCTCACATCGAATACTGTTCTGATTTCGCGTTCATTATCCATACTAAAATAAGTGCATCGAAAATTAAAAAAATTCTAGGGCGATCTAATAAAGAAAAAACTGACACAACAGTTAAAATCGTAAAACTGACGTTTCAATGCACCGAATGACATAACCCATTACGGCGGCTTTTGTTGTGATAGATCAGCTGTGCGGTGTGCTGTTGTCATGGTAACAAAACAGATTCTTGGTATTTTTTTGTGGTTTATTTTCACGTCATCCACGAACGGCGCGCTACATACACATTTGCCATGGTTAAAGTAAGATAGATATACAAATTCCAAATGCTTAGATAATTATGCTCACTAGAACTTGACTGACAATTTTAGTAAAAGGTTATATTACACAGTTTTATTGATTCTTTTGCTTTTTAAGTTGCAATTACAATGTTCCTGTTCAACTACAAATAGGTAAGTGCTAATTCTTGGAATCTTGGAAGTGCATACACAAAGGCTGACATTAACATCAAGACATATTATTAATTTTTGTACTTAGTGTAAAAGGTCAATTCTAACTTAGAAGTTAGGCACTGAAGAAACTAACTCTTTTTCCTCGAGGAGCTAAATTTACATTTTATTTACAGCACTTTAGGATATTTTGCATGCCAAAATAATCCAAAAAATGCTCTGCCTCTAAGTAATTATGAAAAGTACAAGACATCTACGTCCTTCACGAGGTAGAATGTTGGATACTGAACGAAGACTTCCACTTAACACCATTGTTTTACCTCCACTGCCAGCTCTGGAGGAAAACGAATTCCAAATTTTGCACAAAGTTTTGGTGAGTACCTACACTGTATATGATTAACTAACTTCTAGAAACAGCAAGCTTAATTTCTTTAGACGATATATAGAGATATTTTTATTTAACAGCGCCCTGAAAATATTCATGTATTTTTAAAATTTATTTTTATTAAGTACAACTAAAAATGTGTTAAATTTAAAAACGTGCATGTATTTTTAAAATTTATTTTTATTAAGTATCGAGAGATCCAAAAAAAAACTGTTCCTCAGCGGGCTGTGGAAATTCAACGTATGAATAATATGTTGGTGACACTGTACGTCAATGTCAAATTCGAGGTTAACAGGTTAGGATTTGCGTCATTTTGTGTCATAACTGACGGAAAACCTAACCTGATAATCTCGAATTTGACATTGACGTACAGTGTCACCAACATATTATTCATACGTTGAATTTCCACAGCCCGCTGAGGAACAGTTTTTTTTGGATCTCTCGATACAACTAAAAATGTGTTAAATTTAAAAACGTGGCATACTTAATATGACGTATAGAGTGCAGACTAATTAAATATTTTCCAAGTTCTACATTCAAAAATAGTTTTACTATGATCAAAATTTATTTTTAAATCAAACTGATTTATTTTAATTATTTTTCCATAAGCACGGGTTCTCTTTATCGAACATTTAAAATTCTACTCAAGTTTTACAATTTTCATACGAGAAGAGGATAAAACTGGCACTGGCTGTTATTAAACTTGCCACAGTGATAATCTCTGAAACTTAACTTTGTGGCGCTTCATAATAATGCTATTTTTTTGGGTATTTCATCACAAAAAAATAGCACGATTGCTACAATGATGACATATTTTAATAGCAAATAATTGACAAATATTAATTATTTCATAGTATTTTTGAAAAATATTTTAATTTTTTTAACTTCTGTATTTTATTTATTAATAGTTTATTTCGATCAAGGGTAGTAATTAGAAGCAATATTAATTTTTGTAAATGACATGCTGCTAGCTATTATTTTGGTTTCCTCTTGTAGGGATCAGTAAATAGTTCCTACTAGAGATGTAACAAATATTCGTCTAGTATTCGGTATTCAGTATTTTTTTATTATTCGGCTGAATACCAAATTTTGTGTTATATTCGGTTTAGTATTCGGAATTCGGTAATAAATGTACAAAAATAAATGAGTCACATTAAAAGAGGTTTAAATATCTACTAGTTTATTAACAAAAAATAGTAAAACAAGAAAACAGGCACTGTGCTTTATAACTAGAAAAACGATATAATAAAAGTGATTAATAATAACACAGCATATAGAACAAAAATAAATAACAAAAATATCATTCTAGGATAATACTAGCAAATCTTTATTAACAGAAATTATCATTATACATAATTATATGCAAATTTATTTATAATTTGAGTTTACACATTAAACATTCTGTATACCTAGTAAACAAAACATAAACAAACAATTCACCGAAAATCTTAAACATTATACAATTAATTTTTGGTTTAATATTTTTTTAAAATTATTTAGTGAAAACATCATTAGCAAGCCTACAAAATCCTCAATAGGATTATGGAAACTATAATTTGTTCTATGGAAATTTACGTGAAATGTTTTATAATGCTTTGTGTCTCTGAGGTACAGCAATTTACTAGGTTTACTAAATCAGAACAATCTAGTATATTATATGTATAGGATTTTGTATAAAGTGATGAGGTATGAATTATTCCTTTGTTTTCTTGCAGTAATAAATTTTCTTTCACCACTTTGTTAGGCTTCTTTAACAATTCGCTTAACTGTATTTAGGCCAACATTGGTTGCTTTAGTCACTCTTTCTTGCAAACGACAGAGAAATTGCAGGAGTGCCACTTGATTTTCTTTCACGTCCTTGACTACGAATTAGTTTCTTACGGTTACTCAAAATGCAGGCAGCTCTATGAATAATTAAAATATCCTTAAGAGACTACTTTACAAGTCAATACTTTATACTTACATGTAACTGTGAAAACAGCAGTAGAAATGCACAATTTAGTCTTTGAAAATGGTAGAATACTCGTAATGCAGGAACCCCAAAAAAAAAAAAACGCTACAAACTTCAACCAAATCATGGGAAACGTGTTTTGGTTTAGACGTCGCAGCCAATAATGAAATTTAGGTAGAGCCAGGCCACAGGTCTAAGCATTTTCAACTACAAGTGTACAAATGTCACGCTTGTGTTTTAAGTTGGTCGAAATTTCTGTTTGTATCATAACCTCAAAAAGTTATTTAATGTCAATTGAAATTAGTTCTAATTATAAGGGTTGCCATCTCTAATCCTTTTAGTAATTATAATTAAAATATTATTCAGTGACCTTTGTAATGTGTTATTTGGGTTGCCTGCTCCACTCTATCTGTTCGACGGCTCAAGTATAGATGAGTTTTTTAAAATGTTACAAGACAATATCTCAAAAACGGTTTCAAATATTTTCATTAAATTTTGGTGAGGTAATAGGGAGATGGGGCGACATATTTAAACGTATGTTTTATAATTACCCCCCTTCTCTATTTTGAGGGGTAGGGGGTAACTTTGGAATTTTAAATAGGATGATGTACTTTTGTTTATAAATTTCGAATCTACGTAAAAAACTACGTATGTGTACAAAACATTTTGAATTTGCTGTTTCGGTTATGGAATTATGATTAACTAAATTTTGATTGAATTTAAAAAATAAATAAATTTTACGTATAAATCAAGTTCACTTATTTCAGAATTATTATTCGTTTTCATGGAAATGAGCTATTTTTACTTGACTCAGTTGGGAATTTTGATGATTTAAAGATTATTATTCTTTTTATTTTATAACCTAATAAATCATAATTCCGTAACCGAAAAAGTAATTCAAAAAAATGTTTTATGCACCTATTCACTTTTTTACGTAGATTCTAATTAAAATTCCAAAGTTAACCCCCCCCCCCCCAATAGAGAGAGAAGGTAAATGTCAAAAATATGTTTAAATATTTATTTATATGTATTTATTTGGAACAAAACAGACTTAAAAGTCTAATTACATTGTTTTTATATTACTTACTTACAATTAGATTACATTCATTGCACAATAATAACTAATTACTGATTACAAAGACAAGGTAACAATAAAACGAAGAGAAACTAAACGAAAGGCAAGGAAAAGAAAATATATTTAAATATAAACTCATATAGCATGCAGAATCTTCTCAACTTGGTTTTTAAATTTATTTTCCGAAAGACAAAATATTTGAAGGTTATGGTCACCCCCCACTATCAAAATATAGTATGATTAAAAATTATTTTCATCTAGTATGGTTATGGAATAGTTGCTAATTTATGAATGCAACTATAAGTAGTGATGGGCCTATCCGGAATGAATAATCGGAAAGTTTCCGATTGTTCAAAAAATCGGAAGGTTCCGATTATATCGGAACGTTTCGGAACTTTTCGGAATTCGATTATTTTACTGTTCGGTGCACAAAATTCGGAACTTTCGGAATTCGATTATTTTACTGTTCGGTGCACAAAATTTGGAACTTTCGGAATTCCATTATTTTACTGTTCGGAACACAAAATGAGAAAACGAAATGGCAATTTGAACTGAGCGGAATACGGAATGTTGTGTTGACTCACTTGACTGCTATATGCTGGTGAACGGCACTAATGGCAGTGGTATTTCATAGATTAATTATTAGATAGTACAACTTACAGACGTCAAATTAAAATATTGTTTTATACTATCTATTATGTACTTTATGTGCCATTAAACTTTAAAATATTACTACCATTTTCCGAAAGTCTATTAAGGTAACTACTGTAAAATTTGAAAAAATATTTTATTTCCTCTTATATGTCACTGTCCGACTCAAACTCATAAATTGTTTTACTGGCGGTCCTGCAAACCCAAACAATAGATGCCAACGCAGATAAAGGCTTACGGCGCGACGCAAATTTGCACGCACTTCATCTTCCTTCCACTTGTTGTTTCCCTCGTTTTCTCTTGCTTGCATTTACGGAATGTAAAATAATCGGATGATATTCCGATTTTATAAACATTCCGAAATGGAACATTCCGATTATGCCCATCACTAACTATAAGTCACTTAAAATCAAATGTCAAGTTTGACATTTAAGTATAAACGTAGTTGCGTGCATATCCATACTAGATGAAAATAATTTTTGATCATACTTTAGTTGAATAACAAGCATAGCCTATTTATAGGTGAGTATTTTCTTATTCGTGTACGACGATATATTTATAAAAAAAAATTTTGCGAGATCTAAATGCTAATATGTCCCCCTATCTCCGTATTACATCTCCAAAATTTCATCAAAATATTTTATACATTTTTTGGGATATCGCCTTGTAACACTAAAAAACTCACCTGTAAAATATTTTACTCACAATCGGTTAATAATAGGTACGTTTCTAACCTTCAAAACGGTAAGAAAGCGAGTAATTGTTTACTTTACTTTCCCTAAACGTCACTTTCAATGAACTTGTTATGTTACCTAGCTACACCATCGCAGTTTTCTTTGTTAACGTGACTTATTAAACTGCGATAAAAATATGTATTATTTGAAACCTACCTAATTAAATAAATAATGACAAAAACCGATTGTGAGTAAAATAGTATACAGGGTGTCCAAAAAATGGCGGATTAACTCTACAGTGCGTTACTTGGGGATGCCTAATGAACCATGGAAAAATATGAAAAAAATTCCCTGGGCCGTATTTTTCGAAATATTTCTGGTCAAAGGTGGGTAATGAAATCCATTTATTTAAATAACTAGTGTATAATTATAGTGTCAAATATATCTGGGACTTATTAAAATATCTGTTTTTTTAATATTCTTTCGATTTAACTAAATTGTTTTCAATATTTAAGTATTTTAAAAAACTGATTTCCTGTTGAGTTTGTCAATTACTAAATATGGCAAACAGGCTTTGTACAATAATAAAATACGAAATCAAGCTTGGCATTGAAATATTTGTTGTATGAATAATATGTTGGTGGCACTGTAAGTTCATGTCAAATTCGATGTTAGCAGGTTAGGTTTTGCGACAGTTTGTGTCAAAACTGACGCAAAACCTAACCTACTAACCTCGAATTTGACATAGACTTACAGTGTCACCAACATATTAACAACTTACTATGGATACATTTTTGATTGAGAAATTGTTGCAGTATCAATGTTGCCAGATTTATTTTTATTAATTTCGAAATATTTCGAAAAATACGGCCCAGGGATTTTTTTTCATATTTTTCCAGGGTTCATAAGGCATCCCTCAGTAACGCACCGTAGAGTTAATCCGCCATTTTTTGGACACCCTGTACATACCATGGTGAGAAGTTTCACTGCTGTCTCGAGATAAAGTTGACCTCGACGCTACTCGTCTCGGTTAACTACTTAATCTCTCGACAGTAATCAAACACTTTCCACCTCGGTATGTAATATACTATTTTGCACGATAGAACGATTTTACTTAGTTACTGCGTTTGTTGCCAAATCAGTAAGTTATGTTTACCGTTCTAGAACGATAAGTAAAAATTCGAGGTTAGCAGGTTAGGTTTTGCGTCGTGTGTGTCAAAACTGACGCAAAACCTAACTTGCTAACCTCGAATTTGACATAGACTTGCAGTGCCACCAACATATTATTTATACGTTTGGATTTCCACAGGACTTTTTTAATGAACATGTTGTATATTCCCAGCCTCGGAAAATAGTCGCTCACTGTATGTGCTACTTGCAAGAGATGATAAATAAATTTGACCCATCAAAGCTAAAATGGGTTAATAGTTTTACATTTCTAATGGACAGTTTAAGTAGTTATCTAGTTCTGAGGCAATTTAATTTTTCTTTGGTGGTAATTTCTATTCAGCATATGTTTTTGTAGATGCAATTTCATTAAAACTGTCCTGAAAGGCATTGTGGTTGGTTTTATCTTTCTTGAATGAGGACTCTGGGTTTACTATTTTATTTGAATTTGTACTCTCGTTATTATCATATAAGTTATCATTGTCACATTATTTTTTAAATATTCCAACAGAAGTAACTGTCTGACAGATGTATAATTCTCATCAGTGAATAACCTTATCTTAAACTGAGGATCCAATAGACTTGATAATGCAAATCTTTTTTTGTTTTGTATATTTTAAAAACGATTGTCGTATCCTGATTATTATTTACATAAAAAATGTAACATTTTTGTAAATATAATAATTGTAAAAAATGCAAATTAAATTTAATTATTTGGTAGTTATATTGTTGCACTATAAATGATTAAACTAGGATGCGAGTGAAGGCCTCCACATTGTAGTTCCATCTTGATCAACCTTCTGCGATGAGCTTTTGGTTATCCTTTGATTATTTTTTCATGAAGTCACCGAATTGTTTCCACGCCTGTTTTACTGCATTGTTGACAATAATTCTCTGGTTTTTGTAGGTTTGGTAGTATTCTGGCTTCCTTGATTGAAGATATTTTCTGTCTGTTTCTTGATTTATGCTTTAATATCCTCTATCCACCAGGATATTATTTTTTGTTTTGGTCTCTGCCTGCTTGCCGCACACATTTGCTGCGGTCTTTATGACTATGGTTTTAAATCATTCCATGCTTCTTCTACTCCTATGTACTCTTGTTTGTTTCTGTATTTTTGCTTCTCTACTGATTACTTCCGTGTACATGCTTTAGGAGTCTAGTTCTCTTAGTTAGTAGTATGTATTGTGATGGTTTAATGCTCACAGCAATTCTGGTTGCATAACTAAGACATGAAAATGTAAGAAAAATTTAAGTAGGCCCAGAATTGATATTTTGATATGTTTTATCGGATTTTTTCCACTGTCGAGGGTGTTTATCACACGACGTTTCGGGAGTTTTTGATCGACTCCCGTCTTCAGGTGTTCCTGGTTAGTCCTGAGAAAGACTGATGTTGTACATCTTTATACGTACACTCGTGCCTACCCCGGGGTTTGAACCCGGGACCGCTGATCGCTGTGATTACTAGTCTGTCACTCTTACCACTAGGCCACCAGCACGATTATATATTTTAGTTATAAACTTATATATATCTTATCGCTGTATGGGCAGTAGACTATTTTGATGGACAGAAATACAACACTGGCAGGGGATGAGAAAACGGAGCCAACAACCACGGTCGTAATACCATACATCCGAGGAGTTTCTGACAAACTGAGAAGAATCAGAAACAGATTCAATATAAGAACTGCCTTCAGGTCCACAACAACTCTAAGAGGCATGATGGCGCATACCAAGCCTCAGAACGTAGATCAGAGTTCAAAGAACTATATCGACAGCGTACCATGCGAGTGTGGAAACACAACGACCCCTACGAGTGAGATTATCGGAACACCGCAAAAATATTAGAAAGGGCGAAACCATCAAATCCAAGATCGCAGAACACGTCTGGAACGAAGACCACCACATACAATGGGATAACGCATCAATTGTAGCTAAAGAGGATAACAGGTTCCGTAGAAAGCTGAAAGATGCCACATACATAGCGCTGGCAGTAGACCAAATAGCCAAGCTAGCGCAGAACTAAAGCCCATTTGGATGTCACTACTGCGCAGAGAATTACTAAAATAGTCTACTGCACATACAGTGATAAGATATATATAAGTTTATAACTAAAATATATAACCGATCTGTTGGCCTAGTAGTAAGATTGACAGACTAGTAATCACAGCGATCAGCAGTCCCGAGTTCAAACCTCGGGGTAGGCACGAGTGTACCTATAAAGATGTACAATATCAGTCCTTCTCAGGACTAACCAGGAACACCTGAAGACGGAAGTAGATCAAAAACTCCCGAAACTTCGCGTGATAAACACCCTCGACAGTAGAAAAAGTCTGATAAAACATATCATAATAGACCACTGCCAAAAATGACATCATTCAAAGAACAATTGATATTTGTTTATTGCAACATTAAAATAATTATCATACATTAATAAATGCACAAGATGCGATTAACAGTAACTATAATTTGATTGACAGAGGTTACCATTAGATAAAGCAGCATTGAAGGGGTTACGTTTAACTTGATATTCAATAATTGTGCTTGTTATGGCAGATGCACTCAATTTATGTTACAGAGATGTTTCGAGACGTTACAAAAGTTATATGCAGCGATTGGGTTAAAATTACGAGGCCAACAATTGCCAATGCAGCTGAAAGGTAAAAAGCGGTGTAAAGGAAGCATAAAATGCAAAGAGCGTTGATAAGGCAACCTACGATAGGATAAAGACAACAGTGCAGTGCTAATAGAACTCGTGAAAACAGTGCTAATAGAACTCGTGAAAACAGTGCTAATTAAAATTAAAGTGTAGAAAGCAGAGATGTGAGGTTATAAAGTGCTATGATTGACAATTAACCAAAAAACAGTTTGGTTTCTAAGTAAAACGTTCTACAAAACTTACTTCCAAAAAAATTGTAAATAGTTGCTAGGATACGAGATATTCCATTGACATTATTGACAAGCCAAGCCATAATAAAAAAAGCTGTGTGCAAGTTTGGTTCGTAAGAAATTGTATTTTTTTAATATAAAGGTTTGTTGTGTGAGTCGAAAAGTTGTTTTTATTAATCACCAGTCCGCAGAGTGCCTGTGTGTAGAATTTCATCGTGTTATAATATCCCAGTGAAGAGGGAAGTTGACCTGAAAGTTTGTCCAAGTGTACCCGACATCGAGGCAAGTTTTCAACCACTTTCGGGTGAGCAGTCGCCTGGATTTTGTGTTCAGCATGTAGAGGAGACCTTCCATACTGCCTACGTGCAGAAAGCAGAAGCCAGTAATAATCCAGGGTTAATTTATGGCTTGTTGGTAATTTTGAATTCAATTACGCTGAAATTTTGTGTGTACAACCATCTGTGTTGTGCTGTAAGTTTGAAGGTTAAACTGTCAGACCAGAATATTTGGACATTTGCCATACTTGTGCATAAATTATACTTAGCAAATATACCGGATGTTACAACCTAACCCTTTGATCAGAGTTTTCTCATGCTAAGCTGGAGCGTTTATTTTTAAATTTGACTGGTAATAAATAAAATAGAAAAAGCAATAAACGATTTGTTATGCAGTAAAATACAAAGGACAAATTTTAATAAGTCATGAGATTGACAACATATTGATTTCTTTATTAAAACTAATTTGTATTTGTGGTGATATTCCTACACATTATTTACTTATTTATAACATATTATCACCAATTATAGAGTAGGGATTCATTGCAGTATAATCCATTAAGAAAACTCCCGTGACGTCACCATCAGTTGGATAGGGATGCGGAAAGTTCGTTCCCCACATTTCGTTTCTCACATTTCGTACCCCACATTTCGTTCCCGAGATATTTTGTCTCCCCACATCTCGTACCCGGAAACTTCGTTCCCGAGCGAGCTCAATTTGTCTCCTAGAGTTAGAAAAATAAAAGATATTTTAATTAATTTATTTATTGCAGATTTATGAAAGTGCCATGGCATGCTTTTCGAATAATGACTTTGTACGATTATAAAAGAAGTTTGGTAATGACCAAAGTTACCAAAATTTATTGGCATCCATAAACCTTTGTTATCCACAGTTAGTTACTGGTTTATTAAATTTAAACATAAACAGTGTACGTTAGAAGATGAACTGAGATCTGGACAACCTCCAGTATCTGTTTATGTGGAGGACGTCAGTACTACCAAAAAGGTGTGTAAGGAAAATCGGTATATACAGAGATTCAGCAAGAACTAGGTATTGGATCTTTTGTAGTAGATAACATTTTACACCAACAACTGGGTGTGAGGAAGTAGAAATAGTAAATTCCTAGGAATTTATATTTTGGGAATATTTCCAGAAATGTTTCCAAAATGGGAACTTTCTGTTATACGTCAAAACATTTTTTGGTGTAGTGAGAGAGACGCGGCATTTTTCGATGTGTAAAAAGGAGGTAAAAAACTTTTTTACCTGTGGTAAAAATGAACGATCCGTTGCTAGAATGCTGATCCAAACACTATTATTGGATGAAAACGGATATTTGACAGTTGAGGAATTTGTCTCTACAAAAAAGTTAGGTGCCTACACTGTCTTCAGCTCTAAAATAATTATATATATATACAAGCCACGGCCTTCTCAATCAGCGTGCCTGCCGGCTCTCAGCGGCCTGTTCATTTGCGAGAAATAGCATTACAAAGTTGTGACTGGGCATATCCGGGGATTGAAGTTCAGAACCACGCCAGTGGTTTGAAACTTAGCTTTTATCTGTCAGTTTTGGTTTGTTGACTGAATTATTGTTCTGTGATTGAAATGTTAAATTAGGTTAGTTTTAGATTAATTCTGTATATTCTTTAATAAAATTAATTTTTTGCATTTAAAAGACTTCTTAATTGAAACTAGCGTATCACCCGCAGCAAAAAATACAAAATGGATTTTCACAGAAGCAACAAACTAAATTTACAATGAACGAAAATGTGTATGTAAAAACGTCGAAATTTTATATCAATATGATGGCGTTTGTAAATTGTTCTTACACGCAAAAATCAAGCAATCTGTGCGCGCGAAAAGATAAATTTGAAAGAATTTTGTTGAATGCACCGTGCTAGCTCAGCCTTCTGCAGTTTAAACGCTTAGCCAACGCTTCCAAATCCTCGGGTAACTAGCGCCACGCGGAACACTCGAAAAGCTTGCAAATGAACAGGCCGCTGAGAGCCGGCAGGCACGCTGATCGAGAAGGCCGTGATACAAGCTATACATTTCCGTAGAAACTGCAACTGCTCATTTGAACTCTTGTAATCCAGTTTCCGTGGCGGATGTAACCACATTTCCATGATTCTATCCATTTTTACAGGCCTTGGTGTGTTTTTGCGATGTTAACTATTTTTCTCCATTCTTTTCTACCCTTAATTAAATCATTCCAATTGGTTTATTTTCATTCCTTTTATATCGTCTTCTACCTGTTTCTTCCACCTTGCTTTTGGTTTCCCTCTTGGTCTTCCCTCAGTTGGCTTCCAGGCTGTTATGATTTTTACATAGGATTTGTTGTTTTTCCTATAAATGTGACCATACCATCTGATTCTCTGGGCCTTGAACATTTTGACTATATTTTTTCCTTTTAAGACTGCATCAGTTTCAGAATTTATTATGGTCTTGTTTCATTTCCATTCAGTTTCATTGGGTCCCATTATCATCCTCACTTTTCTCTCGAATACATTAAGTTGATCTTCTTCTCTTTGCGTTAAATTTGCTGCCTCTGCCGCGTATGTTACAATAGGTCTGATAGTCATTTTATAAATATTTAGTTTGGTAGCTTTACTCAGTGTTTTATCTTTCAAAAGTTGTTTGTTCGTGAAGAAAGCTTTATAACCTAACTGTATGCTCTCTTTAATGTATGTTCTTTCACAGTTTCTGTGGATTAAAGTTCCTAGATATTTAAATGTCTCAACTTCTTCAAAGTTATACTCCTTGATTTTTCATCCTGTGAGCTTTGTTTTTCTCAGTCTATTACAGTGCATCTACTTTGTTTTATTTCGTTAATTATCCTTTAGCTTTCTCTTCTATCTTTAGAAATATATATATATATATATTATATAAGGCTTTCACAGGCTTTGGCGGCCCATTGCTTGAATTTTTTTCTTTACAAATGTTTCCTCCAAATCATTTCGGTTTCTTGCTATAATTGCTACGTCATTTGCATATGCCAGCACTTGCGCACAGAGTTGGTGTTAATGGTTCCATTGTGATTCTACTGTTTGATTACTCTATCCAGGGACGTCATGAACAGCAGCGCCGACAGTGCATCTCCTTGTCTCCTCCCTCTGCTAACTTTAAAGCTGCTAGTATTGATTTGGTCGGTGTGGACTGTTACTCTTGAGTTTTCCATTGTCATTCTGGTTAATTTAATCAGTTTCTTTGGAGTTTTTATGTCTTCCAGGTCTTTTATGATATTCGGTCTTCTAAGTTGGTCAAAAGCTTGTTTAAAGTCAATAAACAGTATATGGATTCCTATTCCATGTTCGTAGCTTTTCTCATTGATTTGTCCCATTATGTGTAACGTGTCTATTGTTGATTTACCTTTTCTGAATCCAAACTGGTATTCTCCAATAACTGTTTCTATGTTTTTACTAAGTCTTTCTTTTATTAATGTTGTTAGTACTTTATATGTGACATTGAGCAAAGTTATCCCTCTGTAATTTACACATTTTGTTAAATCTCTGTTTTTGGGTATCGGTACGATCATTCCATTTCTCCATTCATCTGGCATTTTCTCCTCATTCCAGATTATAGCCATTAAATCGTGTATTCACCTGTATAATTCCGTCCCTCCCATTTTTACAAGTTCGTTGCATATATGGTCAGTGCCAGTTGCTTTCTTATTTTTAAATTGTTAATGCTTGCAGCTACTTCTTCATAGGTTGGTTCTATATCTAAATTATCTAGGGTTGTGTCTGTTTCCTATTCAATATGTTCCACTGTTAATGTATCCTCAACATCTCATATAGTTCTGCGAAGTGATGTCTCCATCTTTCTTCCCCAGTTGCTGGTGCAGTACTGTTTTTACATTTAGTTTCCTTCAAATATCTATATTGAAATGGTATTAAGTCCACAACTTGGCTCTGTTAGCAGTGCAAAATATTTAACCAAGTCAATAAAGCACAGAGTTAGGATATTTTATATAATTGCAAACAATAATAAAAGTATTAAATGCATTGGTAGTAATGAGATGCGAGAAGCAGTAATTAGTCGGATAAAGGCACGCAAAAGCAAAGCATATTTCTTGGGTTTGAATTTGGCTTTTGAATAAAGTAATATAATTAAAATGATAGGTTTGTGCATATGTAAAGCCAGACCAAACGAAAGTAATTGACAGAAAAGGTTGTTATGTGCATATAAATGAGCGTAGTTATCAATGAAAGCAAAGGAGAGTGAAAATTGTGAGCAAGCTGAAGGATAGATGAAGACAAGGATAATCTAGAAAATTTGCAAAGAGCAATCCTGAATGTAGGCAACAGAAGAGAAGCAAGCGACGTGAAAATAGGGAACTCAAAAACCAATGCATTAATTAATAAAAACAAAGTGTAAAAGAGTAGAGCAGTGAAATTAAAAACATTTGTGAGTGCAACAATACTAGTTATAAGCAAAAGACAATATTTTAGATTTAAGAAAATGTTAGATTTGTAATTTATGTATTAATCAAACTTTATTTTATTTGTGGTTAATATTATCAAAACTAATTTCCAATTAATAGTAGAAGAACACCGTATCTTAGCAACCCGATGCGTTTTTGTTATTAAGAAGAGAACAATTGAAGATAGAAATTAATGTAGCTTGTCGAATTTGTGCTCCATATTTAGCTAATGTGTTATGATAATAAACGTGTTTTACCAATTATAAAAAGTGGTCCAATTTATTGCCCAAGTATCACTGTACCTGTGGGAAAGTTTGTGGCGATTTCCACGACATAAAAGTTAAATTTTCCAATCTTCGAGTGGACATCGGCAGCCAGAGCAGCTGAAATTTGCGATCATCATCTACGACCAAAATAGGCATCGGATTCCAGAGGTCAGCGATCTAGGACATCAGCGGGGTCCGCAAGAACGTCGTTTTCAACATCTGCATCCAGGGGAGCGGCTCCAGCAGAAGAAAACCAGGAGCGTCATCTGCGACCAGCAACCACAAAAACTTTCCAGGTAGGATCCATCTGTAATTTTAAGAGTTGCATTTGGAAATCTATGTAAATTCGATATTGAACCTTACTGAAGAGGCATAGCGTTTTTCCAAGGGTCCTGCTACGCCGTAATTTTCAAAAATCGAACGGCGTCATCCGGTTTTGCAAAATTGGCGGAGTTCCAAGCATCATAAACAAATGAAAGTTGGCGTGAGTTCTACGTCATCCTGAGAATAACGAAGGCGAGGGTCTACTTCATTCTAGAATAACGAAGGCGAGGCTAATCGTTGCCAAGCGGGAATATTCAAATTATTTACCTAATGCTTTCTCACAGTATTTCACGATTTTAAACGTTCAAATACACGCTGTACGCACAAACCATTTTGTGTTTATCTGTCAATTTACGAGGTTGTGAATTATCTACTAAGAACGGGCAAACGAGCTACGTTGAGACAAATAACCTAAAATTTGAGAATTTCTGAACTTAACTGAGATAAGCAGTTTTGTGTTTTGCCGTGAGCGAAGAGTATTGAATACTGCAGTTAAATAAAATAGAAAGAGGGGCATTCAACCATTTTATTTGTGCAATTAATTATTACATTTCTTTTTAACTAGTCTTAAATTACTGACAGGTAAAGTTGAGCACAGTATAAAATAATAATCAGAGAATTGTGTGTGTGGTGATTTGCTTTAATTTTAACTTATCAAATTTTGTCAAAAAATAAATAATACAAACAGGCACCGCAACGTGGAGCTGTTACAATCAATTCATCGCAATATAGTGTCCCGGTATTATTTCTTCTGCATTCATTTTCTGTCATTGTGTTTTCTATCCATTCTCGTTTTTTTCTTTTACATAATTTATTTCCTTCTTTTCTTCTTTTTCTATATATTTCTGAGTCTTCAGGTGCTCCAGTTCTTAGCCACTCTAATCTTGCTTTCTGTTTGTTTTTCATCATTTGCTCACAATCTCCATTGAACCATTGTTTCTTACACTTGCTATTCTCATATCCTATTCTTTCTTTTATCAGTCTCCATTTTTCTTCTATGCTTTCTTCAACTTGGTTTTCTTTTAGTCTTCTTTTCACTTCATATTGGTAGACATTTCTAGTATCTTCGTTCTCTAATGTTTTAGTATTCCATTTTTTGAATTTATTTTTCTTTTTCTTTATTTCTGTTCTCTTTATTTTACATTTAGTGACAACAAGATGGTGACCTGAATCTATGATTGCCCCTCTGTAAGATCTTACATCATTGATTGCCTTGCAGTTCTCCTTTGTTACCAGTACAGTACATGATCAATTTGATTACCATCAGTTTTTCCCAGGATCATCCATCTGATTTTATGGTTTCTTTTATGTTTGAACTTCGTGCTCATTATGAACATATCTGAGGCTGCTTCAAAATTACAGAATAACTCTTCATTCGAGTTTGTTTGTTCATGAACTGTATACATATCTGCCACTTCTCTGTAGCATGGTTCTTGGCCTACTTGTGCATTGAAATCACCAAGTATTATCATGTCGTATTTTGGGACGTTGTCCAATAATTTCTCTAGTTTATTATAAAATACCTTCTTGTTTTCTTTCTCTGCATTTTCTGTCAGTGCATACACATTTATCAATGACAGCTTTTTCGGCTTGCAATTGATTCTCATGTATGAGAGGAGTCTCTCGTCTACTACCTTAAACATAGAAGAAGTTGATGAATTCACAATACTTTGGCAGTATAATTTAAAAAAAAATTGAGCCGAGGCAAACTTTGTCAACCGAATCCAGAAAGTTCAACAGACCTTTGGTATGACCAATCCTGTCTGGAGATCCAGTCAATACTCCACACTATTGACAGCAACGTGAAATCTGTTTTACTTTACGGTTGTGAGACATAGAACCTGACAAAAGCTTTAACAGTGAAGCTACAAATATTTGTTCACCGGTGCCCGCAGAATGTCGTGAATTTTCTGGCCGGACCAGATCCAGAACGAAGATCTACGCAATCTCACAAACCAGCAAGATAAAGGCCGAAATAAGTAAACGGAAATGAGGATAGATCGGGCACACGAAAGAAAACTGATGGTAATATTATAAAACAAGCGCTATGGAGTGGAATTTTCAAGGAACACAAAAAGGTGGAAGACTTCAGATCACATAGAAAAGATCAGTCCTGGAAGATGTACAGAAAACTGGAAAATCATATAAAGGAGCCAAAGTTCTAGCTCAGAATAGGACAAGATGACACATCTATGCTGAGGAATTACAGGATTATATTATGTAGGTAACCCAATAGGTGTCAGATCTAAAACTGAACCTGAGTTTTCTCAGTAGAACAGCTACATAGCTACAAAAGAATGATCACAATTGAGTAAATAAGTTTTTTACTTTTAGGGATAAAGTGGAACGAAATGCTAACCACAAATCCATTAAATAATTGAGAAAGCAAGCAGTCATGCGATGTGTGATAGCATGCTGCATGCGATGGAGTATGCAGTTGCTTATATAATAATATTAAAAATATTCATTGCTTACGATATAGTTTAAAGCAGGGGTTTTATTCTTTGAACGAAAACATATGTGACTCTTTTTAATTCATTCCTGTAATTGTATATTTTAACATGTAGAGCGCTTGTCGTTAGCAAATAGAGATAATAGCATGAAGTATGTTGCAATCATAAATTTTTGGACAAGGGTGACCATTAGAACAAAATTGGTGTTTATTAAATTGCTTTCCTCGCAAGAACAATTTTTTTTTATTGATTAGATTAGATTAGATATTGTTTATTATGCTTTGATCGTCAATTTAAATGTGATATTTCGACGACCACGGCATAACTTGGAAGAACGTACCATCATGGACAACGACCGTGAAAGTCTGCATTTAACTAATCCCCATTTAAGTTAAACATTAAAGAGACATATTATAACAGATCCGTTGCTTCACTGGTTAAAACTTTTATCTTCATCGGTGTTGTTATAGACTATTAACCAAATTAATTTTAGTATCGTTAAGAGCTTCATTACCGCACTGAGTGCGGTAATGGATATTACCACACTCTTTTTATATAAAAAAATACATTGAACTAGAATTTATTGATGAAGATAAAATATTGAACAATACACGTTTAATTAAGGTACATAACGAAACTTGTTTGATTGCCACAAAACTCGGCTCACCGCCTCGTTTTGGCAATCAAACTCGTTTCGTTAAGATGCTCATAATCAAACTTGAATCGTTAATATCTATTTCATAACACCTACTTATTATTTGTCAATAACAGAACTGTCAACCTGACTGAAAAGTTCCCCATAACAGCCATGGCTGTTATACATTTAACAGCGTAGGTCATTAAGAAATAACAGAACAGTAACATTTTATCAATATTTATTCAACATGAACACTCAATACTGAAATGTATTGTTGGTGACACTGTAAGTGGTTAGCAGGTTAGGTTTTGTGTCAGTTTGTGTGAAAACTGACGCAAAACCTAACCTTCTAACCTCGAATTTGACATAGACTTACAGTGTCATCAACAATACATTTTAGTATTGCCAAACGTAATTTGTGTCCATAGGTGACTCTGATAGAACAAGTTTTCTAATACCCGTTACTCATACTATTTAACTTTCTCATTTAAATTGCTCTAAAATTTCAATTTTTGTAGGTGTTATAAAACGTATTCAATGAAAAATTGTGGGTATTTTATGTTAATTTATGTTTATTTTCTAATGGTAACTTATAAATGTTAATTAGCCTGGAATTTGATTAAGCATAGAAATATTTTATTTACTATTTAATTAAAATTAAGTTTGTATTTTTTGTATACACTGTACTCAATAGCTTAAGCTAATAAAATTCATTTATTATTATTATTATTATAGAAATATTTATGTGGGTCAGATGATATGCTAATGGACTTGTAAGTAGAAAGATTTATTAGAAAAAAATCAACAAAAACTCAAATAGAAATCCTGATGTAATTTCTAATATTTTATTTCTATTATTTTATTTTTCAGAATTTGTAAATAAGTGTTGTTTAAATTAAAAGGAATAAATAATTCCTGTGTTACGAGGCAACTCGTTTAAAAAGTAGGTATAGGGCAGTTTCATAACATCATCTGGTGCGAATCAATGGGTAAATGACCCCGAGTCAGAATTTTGTGAGCCACCCTCGTATATTTCAATCCATAAACAGCGTAAGAATGGTCGCAAAAACCGGCGTTTCGCACATCTCACATTTGGAAACTGCGTAACATTTTTGGGTAAATTACGCACTCCCCGACATGTTAAGAGCTTTTTAAAAATTCTCATTCCTTACATTCGAATAATTTTTTCAACAAAACCAGCGAAGAGCTGAACAAACAGTTCGGCTCGTACACTTCTTAGATTGATTTTGAAAGAAATCAATAACAAGTCCGCCGCGTAGGTGTGCTTAATTCAAAGCCTTTCCATGAGTCACTGTGAGCGCGCGTTGCAAATAGAAAATTCCCGTGTTGGCATCAATTTGGCGGCGGCATTTTGGGGCTGGCGACTTTTCTAAATCGCTGATTTGGAAGCCCCGAAATTTTGTCATCGGATTCTGCTTCTTCATGGTCCTGCGTGATTTTCTCCAAACAGCCGGTGAATAGGTAATTCTTGGCCGTACGCTGTAATGCTCGTATTTTTAACGGGGTGATTCATTCGACTTATTGAGCGATTTCTGGTGTTCCCGTGGTTTTGCGCGCTTGTGTGTATTCGTTTAGTCGTGACAGACAACATGGCATCGAAAGTGATGGTCAAGATCCCGGTTGCGCCTTTTGGTCAGGTGAGTCGAGATTTTCGATAAATTGCGCAATTTTTGCGGCTAAGGGCGTTTACGCCAGTTGCGTAGGATTGTTACCAGTGTGAACTGTGAAAAATGTTTGATTTTTTGGTTTTTGTCGATTTTCCTGATGTCTCATTTTGATGTGATGTTTATTCTAAAATACTACACTTGACGTAATCATTGGAAAATTAGTAAAATTGTATAATTTATATTGTATACAGGGTGTGCAGCATGAGCGCCCTGTACATTGGGTCTTACAAATGGTAATTTTATTAATAACGATAGTGCGAAGATGTTTTGACATTATTAAGATACTTTTACGCAGATCTCGAATTTGAGCCCAAATGTTTTGTAAGTCTTGAAAATTTCAAGATATTTACTTACATTAACTTCATTATTAAAGGGACAAAGGTGGTTATGCTATTATGAGATAGACCTAATTTATCACCTTTTTGTTAAAGTTGAGTAGGTTTTTTGTTAGAACCAACAGCTGTAAGTGAAAAAATAGAGTTGCTAGCGAGCGATCTAATAGATTTCACAAAGTATAAAGGAAACAAATGCATATTTTATAATAAGTCTTTTATCTACACCTTTTTCAATTTATTGTAATTCAGAAAGTGTAACTTGTAATTTAGATTAGTAAATTATAATTCAGATGGTGTAACTTGTAATTCAGATTAATAAATTGTAATTCAGAAAGTGTAAATTGTAATTTAGATTAGTAAATTGTAATTCAGGTTAGTAAATTGTAATTCAGATTAGTAAATTGTAATTCAGATAGTGTAACTTGTAATTCTGATTAGTAAATTGTAATTCAGATAGTGTAACTTGTAATTCAGGTTAGTAAATTGTAATTCAGAAAATGTAAAGTGTAATTCAGAAAGTGTTAATTGATATTCAGAAAGCATCATTTGTAATTCAAAAACCAAGGTCTGACTTTTATGAAGAATTACTATGTAGATACATACATACAGTAGTGTGTAAAGTCTGCAAATATGTATTGTTAAAATCCTCGGATATAAAAGGCTCTTAAAAACTGCATATGACAATGATGCGAATTCTATGATGAACAATTTTAAAGTTAATTTATTTTGAACCAAAAGATGACAAACAAAAATTGAGATAGATCTGCCCAAAGATTTTTTTACAAATCAACGGTACAATAAATATTAAATTTGTTGCAAACTTTACACACATCAGTATGTACTCGTATGTATCTACAAATCTACATAATAATTCTACATAAAGCTCGTCTCTTTGTTTCTGAATTACCATTGATGCTTTCTGAATTACAAATGATGCTTTCTGAATTACAATTTACTAACCTGAATTACATGTTACACTTTCTGAATTACAATTTATTAATCTGAATTGCATGTTACACTTTTGGCAATACTTCTTACACTTTCTAAATTACAAATAAAAAGGTGTAGTTAAGATTTATTTGTTTGTTTGTAATGGACAAAATCTAGGCATGCGAAGTAGCACGTACCTTAGACACCAACTGTTTTGGTCATCTGGTCAAAGTTCTACATAGAATTTTGCCTTAGATCAGTAGTCAGAATACTTAACCACTGAGCTAACGAGCCCGGCTAAAATATTTGTGGTGTTTAGTATTTAATGCTAATATTAAATGTTGATTTCTCTGTGGTTTTTGTCTTGTGTTTCTGTTGTGAATAACAGTACAAACATTTGAACTTTTATATGGTACAATCAAGAAGACTGTACTAAGGAGAAATAACTCGCGTTTCGAAGCGGACCGTTAAAAGTTGACAAATATGGTGGTCGTTGTGTACTATTATCCATTCACAAAACTCATGAACTGTCAATGTCAAATATTTGCTGAGTGTAACTGGAATTCGGACCGTGTTTTAACAATTAATAACACACTTGAAATGCACTCCATTTGATTAACAATTGTAAACTGAGTTTTAACCGTGATTACAGGTTAATTTAGCTCGCTTCCAACTCTTGAACGGCAGCGAAAACGAACGAAAATGGCCAAAGGTAGCACACACTGTCGACAGCACCGCGACGGCTATCTCCGGCATTGGGGCCGCTTTTATATACAGCCATCATAGCAAGTTACATCTCCTTAGTACAGTCTTCTTGGGTACAATGGTACTTACATTTTTTATTGAATTTGTTATCACCTTAGAATGTGAGAATATCCTTTTAAAATTTTTGTAAAAAGGTCTGCTGTTACAAATTTTATTTAAAAAATTTAAAAAAATAATAAATCAAGTCACGCCTCAGAATAGAGTATAAGTACTTCTTAAAATTTAGGAGGAAATAAAACATGAAAGGTGACACGAAACAGTAAACCTGTTCCTGTGTAAAATGCTATCACAAGTAATATAATCCTTATAAGTAGAATTTTGCCCTGTGGTCATAAATCAGAGTCTATGTTGACTCTCAGTTTGCGAGACAAACATTTTTAGCCAATCAGGGGTTACTCAACTTGTCAACATGACTCAGAGCAGGCTGTGACTTGTAACATTTTTTTACAGTGTACTAACCTAACTGTAAAAGTCTTACCAAGGTCGCTTTTTACACCTGTTTAAACGCTGCAAAAGCTAAAGATTACTTTATTTTGTTAGCTTTTTGGAATTTTTAAGTGTATTTTACAAAATCTTGTAATAACTTTTGCAGTGGTCAAACAGCTGTCAAAAGTGACATTAGTGATATTTTTAAGGTTGGGTTGGTACCTACACTGTAATCAGTGTTGCCAGCATGGGCGTTTCTTCGCCATTTGGGCTACTCGGATAGTTCTGTTTGCTAAGAAATTTATGATTTTGCGACAAAGCGAAATCTGGGCTATTTTCCGAAAAATATTGGCGATAATTGGGCTAACTATTGGGCACACCTGATTTCAATTCTATATTTCGTAATTCTTACAAAAAAATACCGAGATGAGTGGGAAAAATTTCATGAATTTAAAAGTATGACATGATACTACCCAAAACAAACTTCTGTATATAAGCTCGATTTTTTTAGGTTGGATAAAACGGGGTGTAGATGACCATGCCTTTTGTACTGTGTGCCGTTCAATGAATTTTACAAATGCTGGTGGAACATTCATATTTAAAGAAATTTAAAAATTAATACCATTAAGTAATGCTGTGGTCGAACGCCTATTTTTTGTGATGACTGTGGTAAAATGCAAATTGCGAAATTGAATGAAGACAGAATTGCCAGACACAATACTTTGACTTTGAGCTAATTTTGGTAATGAAAATATTTGTTGTAAAAATTTTAATCCTTCAGACGACCTTTTGCATTTTCTACCGGGTGATTACAAATGCTTTTCCATCAAATTGTCTTTGAAATATTTGTTGTATGAATAATATGTTAGTGGCACTGTAAGTCTATGTCAAATTCAAGGTTAGCAAAACCTAACCTGCTAACCTCGAATTTGACATAGACTTAAGTGCCAGCAACATATTCATACAACAAATATTTCAAAGGCAACTTAATGGAAAAGCATTTATAATCACCCGGTATATGCAAATCAGAAGATGATACAAATGAGGAAGAACTCTTAAATACATTAACAGAAGAAATTCAAGGAATAATTTAATACTGTTTACCATAATGTTTTCCTTATTAGGTAGTAGCAAAGAACATATAACATGTTATATGCTCTGTGGTAGTAGGTATAGTTTTATTGCATATTAACGATTATTGCATAAGTTGTAAGACGCATTTTTTAAAAATAAATAACTACTAGCAAGATACCCGTTCTTCGTACGGTCTACAAATGTTTTTTCTTTTAAATCCTAAACGAATTCTAGAATGCTCCCCTCCTCTTTCACTGAATTCGCTAAACTAACAAACGCTGCAAAACAATATTGTAGGTAAAAAGGAAACAATATTCTTCCAAAAAAAGTTCTCCATAACCGTTTTATGCTTCACGTATTCTCTGGAAATGTATATGTAATTGTCGTTCTTCTTATATAGATTGATAAAACTATAGGTTTAGCATAACAGTGAGAATAAAAATAATAAATGTATTCATAAATTGTAGCAATTCTTTAATTCACTCCCAATCCAGATTTGCACTTTTAGGGGTTGATTAGGGGAAAATTCTAAAATACGTTTCTAGGTATTTGCATTGATAATCTTTGCAAGTATACACCAAGTGCTATCTCATGGGGTCTAAGAGATATTAAGGAATTCGTGAAAACACATTTTACCTCTTTTCACCTCCTTAGGGTTGGAATTTCAAAAAATTCCTTTCAACCCATTTAATTGTGAAATGGAACTTACAGCGAAAAAACTTAATAATTTTACCCTCCTGTCCCTTTTCAGTGTTTCCTCGTTTTACCCCTTTAGGGTTAAAATTTTTAAATTTTCTTACACCCCTTTCTAAATATTTTAAAAATACATCTATATGCCAAAAAAGAATGTTCTAACTCAATAAAAATAGGAGATACAAAGGGTTCTTTAATTCACCCCCAATCCAGATTTGCACCTTTAGGGGTTGAATAGGGCAAAATCCAAAAATACGTCTCTAGGTATTTGCATTGATAATATTTGCAAGTAAACACCAAGTTGCTATCTCGTCGGGTTTAAGAGATATTGAGGAACTCCTGAAAACACATTTTACTCCTTTTCACCCCCCTAGGGGCGGAATTTCAAAAATCGCGTTTAACCCATTTTATTGTGAAATGGAACTCACAGCGAAACAAAAAATATAATAATTTTAACCCCCCTCTACCCCTTTTCAGTTTTTCCTCCTTTTATCCCTTTAGGGTTAAAATTTTTAAAATTCCTTACACCCCTTTGTAAATATTTTAAAAATACATCTATATGCCAAAAAAGAATGTTCTAACTCAATAAACATAGGATATACGAAGGGTTCTTTAATTCATCCCCAATCCAGATTTGCACCTTTAGGGGTTGATTAAGGCAAAATCCTGAAATACGTTTCTAGGTATTTTCATTGGTAATTTTTGCAAGTAAACACCAAATCAATATCTTATCGGGTGTAAGAGATATTGAGGAATTCGTGAAAACAAATTTTACCCCTTTGCACCCCCTTAGGGGTCGAATTTCAAAAAATCCCTTCTTAGCACTACCTTACGTAACAAATTGAACCTTGCACCCAAATTTCAAATTTCTAGTACCAGTGGTTTCGGCTCTGCGTTGATTAGTCAGGGTTATGACTTTCCTTTATATATGTATAGATTACATTAATTTACCGTTTTCGTTATTGAATTATTTCAGGAAATTATGAATTTAAAAAAATGTATCTAATTTAGTTGGCTAGTTTTGGGCTACCTAGACATATAGAAAAGGCGATTCGGCAACGTGAAATACTGGCAACACTGACTGTAATAATATATTATATTACAAGGCATAAAAGTGATACTTTGCAGATGAGGAGGCTTGTTGAAGAATACAAGGACGCGAAGCGTCCAGTACTTCTTCAAAGCCTCCGAGTCTAGCATAGACACTTTCAGCTGTGTAATGTATTAAATTTTTTCTGAAAACGCTCTTTAAAAATTTAAAAATAAAATTCTATCGCATCAAGGCGCACGGTGAAGGTGACCGGTCACCTAAGTAAAGTAAAGTAAAAATGACTAGTCTTGCAAAAATCTCAAAAGTGACTAGTCCTGCAAAGTGACACTTTCAAGATCAAACTGAGTCTTGACATGACCCGCTTTCTTGACGATTTCAGGAAAAAAATATTACGAGTATTAATATTACAGCCTGCTCTGAGTCATGTTGAAAAGAGACAGACCGCAGTTTCTGTACTCTGTTCACATATTTTTGCATGAAGGCTGGCCATGGAAGTTTCCACAATTTAGCTGTGAAAAATTACTTTCTTGTGTTTAAACGAGGTTTACATTTGAGGTTATGCTCACAGACAAGAAAGGAAATAGATACCTCACTCCCTTACTCAGAAGTAGGGCCAGGAACTTGCGCGACACCTGGCGTTACTGACGAGACTTATGACAAAACAAAATACCAAACTTTATAGATCACTGTAATTTTGTCGCTACACTACGCGGAAATTGGCGGGCAATTTAAATTCAAATTTGTGTGATACAGTGGCGGCCAAAGAAACCGGAACACTTTTTTTGACCCAATTTTCAAAATGCGAAAACTGACAATTCTAAATAATAATTATCATCAGAAGTCATTGTTTAGATCTGAATAATGACTTTTGATGACATTTATTAATTAGAATTGTCTTGTGTCAGCCAGTTTTCGCATTTTGAGAGTTAGGTCAAAGTGTCCAGTTTTTCTTGGTCGCAACTGTATTTCCTTATAATAACTAGTGAAACTACTTATAGGAATATTTTCATTTGAATTTTGTATTTGTCTCTGGGAAACTGTAGGGCAAACATACTTACAATCAAGTTTTTTCAAGAATGGTTGGCGTTAACACCCTTGCTTATAACCTTGTTGATCTAATGTGGCTACTTATTTAATAAATAAAATTAACTGGCCCTGGTTAGTACTTTTATTAATATCTAAACATTTTAAAGTTGCAATTGGCATACACTTAATACTTAATGTCTAGACATTTGCATTGCATTTAAATAAAATGAAGTTAGTACTACAAGTAACTCATTTAAATCTTATACAAACTTTTTTTTATAGAATCACAATAAATATTTTAATGCAAGATTGTACAGTAAATGTTATAGCATTTTACTTTAATGTAGTAACTCACTGAATTTTTAAATTGATCATTCGCTATCTACTAAAACTCCAGTAAGTTACTTTTTCTCAATACCTAATATCGAGAGATCCAAAAAAAACTGTTCCTCAGCGGGTTGTGGAAATTCAACGTATGAATAATATGTTGGTGACACTGTACGTCAATGTCACCAACATATTATTCATACGTTGAATTTCCACAGCCCGCTGAGGAACAGTTTTTTTTTGGAACTCTCGATACGTATGTGTCAGGATTTTTCATTCAATGATCAAATGTAGAAATACGTCAATGTTATATATAATATTAATATGTATTTTTCAACCGTAGAATCATGAGAGCTCAACTCTTGTTTTAAAGATTATAATTTTATAAACAATTTGTTACTTAAATTAAACAAGAAGAAATTGACAAAAAGACAAGCGCTTAACGTGAGGGTTTTTTAAATAAAAAGAATAAAATCTGGCTAGACAAGAGTTTTGCACGAATGATCTTTGATTGAAGAATTAACTTAATAAATTATAGAGAACCGTCAATACGTTAAATTTTACATTTATTAAAATGCAAAAGTAACGTGGTTTTCTTTTCAGTGTACGAATTCTGTTATAACTTGTCTCCAATTTATAAGATTAATTAACTTTGAAAATATTTGCTATTTTTCAATAAAAATTAATTTTTCAATTTTTTTACATCAGCATGAAGAAGAAAGCCATGGAATTATTTATTTTACCAAAACAGAACATGATAAATCTGTTAACTAGTTTTGCTTAAAAGAATTATTGAAATCTAACTAAAATTATATACAAATACTAAATTAATCAAAAGTCTGCTCTCTACGTTTAAGCCGTTTAAAATATTTAACAATAACTAAAACTTTAAGAGGATCTTGGTTTTCCTTTGCTCCTTGCAAAATCTTTGCTATGTAATATGCTATTAATTCTATTTATATTATCTAAATAAAACTATATCTATACTTCTACGCTTCTGTGTACGTTGTTGCGACAAGAAAGGGTAGTTTTGCTCTTACGAAGTAACTGCATTTGCTTCGGCATTAATAATCTTGGACTTCATTTTAGCAGCTGCCTTTTTCAGCTTCAGCACTTCTTTGCGTAGCATACTCTCATTAGACGTTAATGAAGTCCGACTAGCTGGTAGTGTTTTGACAATTACTGGTAGTCTTCTCCTGGCTACTAGTGAACCTAAAACAATATTGACGACCATTAAAAACATAAAAACAACCTATAATTTTGTTGTAAGTGTAGCTATTCCAGCAAAATGCTACAAAGTTTGTAGAAATGTTCAAATATAATTTTTGAAAATTAAAACTGCTCCTTCAATATTTTCCCTGTTTACTATTGCCAAATATGTCTGTCTTGTTTTTCCTCGTAATCCGTAATGCTTCAAAGTGAGATAGATACAGTTACACTAAGAGTTATTTGGTAAAAATGGGAAAGAGAAAACACCACAAAAAAGTAAACTTGGAAATCTACCCTTTTTAAAGTGGATTTTAAGCTTTTTCTTAAAACAAAAAGTAGTAAATTCTAGAACTGTGCTTAAATAGATCGTAATATGACCCTAGCAAAAAACTTTGACCTCAAATTCAACACCTGCTGGCAACAAGTATTCATATTCTATGCCAATTATTTCCTCTTGCCAAATTCAGGATTGAAATTTGAAAAATAGCCAAGTAAAATTGTACCTGATCTTGGTTCTTCAGTGATCTCCAGAGGTGCACCAGGTAATGTCGACATTGTTCTCGTCAACGTTGCAGCACATCCCACCGATGTGACCTCACCTGCAACTAAATTTAAAAATTAGCAATATAGAGGTTATATCGAGAGATCCAAAAAAAACTGTTTCTCAGCGGGCTGTGGAAATTCAACGTATGAATAATATGTTGGTGACACTGTACGTCAATGTCAAATTCGAGGTTATCAGGTTAGGTTTTCCGTCAGTTATGACATAGACTGACGCAAATCCTAACCTGCTAACCTCGAATTTGACATTGACGTACAGTGTCACCAAAATATTATTCATACGTTGAATTTCCACAGCCCGCTGAGGAAGTTTTTTTTGGATCTCTCGATATATGTTTATCTAATATGTTCTCTTACAGTGTATGTCAACGTACGGCACTTTCTGCTTTGCTGTTGTCTTGTATCTCTTTGGCAAATCATGCCGCAATACACTCAACTCTTCACCGGTGGCGCTTGAAGTTGATCGCAAAGATGCATTAAACGTTGCTATTATTTCTGCAAATACCACTATATGTTAATTATTGCAGCAATTAACATGTATATTTTAAAAGCATACCTCTCACTTTTTCTGGAGTCCCAAGCTTTTCTTGAATGAAGTAACAAAAACAATTTTCTGAAGTTGCATCTTCGTGAAATTCTGAAACATATGGTTGATTATCGGAATGAGAAAATCGCATTTACAATACACATAACGTTAATCATAAAACAACATCTATTGCAAATTCGAATATTTTAGATCGCCAGTTATGAAAATTATATTAAAAATGAATTACATACCTGCTAAATTTGCCCATTGTATCTTTGCAGAACAAAGGAAAATGCGTCTCCACCAAATATTTCGAATATTTCATGCCGCGGAACTTCACCATTATCGCAGCCCGGCACACAACACGGTTTCTTCTTTGAACTACCTACGAATTTTGTCCAGGAACCAGTCAAACAAATAAACTCAAAGATGGAGCCGAACAAAGCCAAATATGTGCTGAATTTGCAGAATCGGGGAATTACCGCAGAATTACGCTTCGTGTGAGAAAGACCCATAAAACGAACATGCGCAATAGTTGAACTAATATCACGTGCGTAACAAAAGAATAGGCTGTCCTTTTTCCGCGCGCATACCTACTACCACCTGTACTTACTGAAATATACTACTAGCAGGGGCCCACTCGGCCTATTTCAGTTACCACTACCTGGTTATGCTTTCCAAACTTATTTAGGTTAGAAAACATGTCAAAACACATTCAAATAAGTACAAATTGATACTTAAGCTGGGCAGAAAATAGAACTTTAATTATTTTGATTTATGTAGCCAGTTTCAATATTTGTGTAATTGAAGACATTTTAAATTATAGTGCAAGAAAAATAAGTTTTGACCTTAGTAGAAGGAAGGAATTCGGTAGGGATGTTGCATTTTCCTGGTTATTGAATATATTAAAAGTCCCCTAAAATTTAAGCTGTGATACGGCTGTCATATTGAAAACGTTTGGCACATTTTTGTTTTTTCTTTCTATATAATTCCTTAATCGTTGCAGATAGGGATAAAAGTTTCAAATAAAAAAATACTTCTTACATTGTCTTTAGTCATAGTTAGTCATAACTAAATTGAATATAGCTAAAGAGAAAGGCAGATGACTTAACTCCCAACCTCATACAGTTGGCTCCAAATTATTAATCATCCATTGCTCGACTTAGAGGTATGTGCAATATGAGTGATTGGCAGCGGCTACACTTGGGAGATGAAACTGCCAAGTGGAATTTAGAATGTATGTGCTGTTTACTGATCAAATGGTTGTAGAAAAAATATCTATACTCATCGAGCATCTGGGCCTTCGTTGTTTCATATTTTAAGGCAAGTAAAAATGTTTTACCTGCAGCTGCAATGTCATTGTGGCATACAGCATACTCAATAAATAATGCAACAGTCTGTAGCAGCTTCGGATTTTTTTCTATAAGGCATAAGCTTTTAATCTTGCTCTTTCAAAAGAGCGGACGTGGTTGAATTTTGTAATCGGCCATGTGTCGTTCAAGATTTTTTGTAATAAAATTTTATTCATTTGAAGAACAATTTATGAGACACAATTTAAAAATCACGTGATCCTTAACGGCCTGCGGCCATTATAATCCTTAACGGCCGGCGGCTGTTATAATTTTTAATAGCCGGTGGCTTTTAGAAATTACTTTTCATGTGTTTATTTAGTTTAGTTAAAATATAATAGGGGTACAGTATTACGAAAGAATTTTAAACTATAAGAAACCAAGCCATTCGGGAAAAAAATCCTGTTATAGATGCAAACAAACACAAAAACAATTAATATAATAAAATTTATAAAATAATACTTATCTTTCAGATTTTAGACCAATTAGAGGGTTGCAGTCTACGTTTTATAATGTTTACATAATATAATTCAAGTTTGGAGAATTGCAGAATTTTTTTGTGTATTTTGTTTGATGAATTTGTAACTACTGCTTTGCCCAACGACTAGGGCTTCAAAAAAGTCTATAAAGTTGGCCATTTTATACAGTGTCAAAAGTTGGAATCAAACGGGGATAATGTTTGGAAAATCAAACCCTGGCGATCAGAGGTAGCGATCAGAGGTAGTTGAAAAATATTATAAAAGTTTTGAACTGTGAAACTGTGAACTTAAGATATAGTGAATAGAACTTTATTAATTTTTATAGGACTGAAACTTTGCTTTATGACGGGAAAAACTTTCAATGTTATAATACACATTATTTGCAAGATGTCGTCGAGTGCCCATGTGTGTGCTCGATGCTCAGATAATTTTATAGTTAGTTCAAAATCAGTTTCATGCAGGTTTTGCGAAAAAAGTTATCATGTGCAATGTGTTCAAATCAAGGATTCAATGCTAAAATTCTTAAAAGATTGTCCTAATTTGTTTTGGTTCTGTGATATGTGTATTTCACTGGTAAACGACAAATTAAACATTGCCAGAACCATTGAAAAACTTGAACTACAAACTAAACAGTGCGCTAAAAACTCTACAGAAATTCTAAGTAAATTAGAAAATGCGAATGGCATTCTTCCAGCGAAAGAATCGTGGTCAAGTGTACTAAAAAGGGATAGTTTTCCGCCACTATTGATTAAGCCAAAAGACACAAACCAGGACAGTTCAATCACAAAACAAGTAGACACAGAAAAAATTAATCCATCTAATCTGTTAATATCTGTAAACGAATTCAAATCGGCACGCCAAGGAGCAGTTATTATTGAATGTAACGATAATGAATCTTTTAAAAAACTGCAAAACACAGCCGTTGCCAAGCTATCGACGGATTACAACATTGAAATGCCAAAGATAGTGAGCCCAAAATTAGTCATTGTTGGTGTACTCGAGAAATATTTGGCATGTGAAGAAGAATTTTTAGATACTATTAAACGGCAAAGTAATTTATCGGAGATGGATAAATCAGGTGTAAAAATCATTCGCAAATTTATTCCCAGGAACAAGACAAAATACAACGTGGTGTTAGAAATACCACCGGCGTTTTTTAAAGAAATAATAAAAATTGGAAAAATTTTTATTGCTTGGGAGAATTTTCCAGTGTATGAATATATTGGTATCTTGAGATGTTTTAAATGTTGGCGCTATGGCCATAAAGCAGTAAATTGTCGTAGCAGTAATATTGTATGCCCTTTATGTAATAAACAACATAAAAGCAAGGAGTGTAAATCTGATGTTTTAGAATGCACAAATTGCAGATTTGCTAAAGATATTTTAAAAATTTCGAATATTGATACTAAGCACACTGTTTTTGATAAAGATTGCATATGCTATAAAAGAGAACAAGAGAAGGCCAAATCCCGAATTCAATATATATAGCAAATACAGTCAGCATCTACTGATACACCAAGGAAAAGTTTTCTCTTAGTACATATTAATATACAGGGTTTATTAGGACATTTTGTGGAAATGGAACAATTATTAAATAAATATGGCCCATCAAATGTGTGTGTAAGTGAAACGCATGTTACAAAAAATATTGACGAGAGCGAATTTGTAATAGTTGGGTATAAGGCTATTGTATCTTATTCCAATAGTAGACACACTGGAGGCTGCATAATTTACGTCAAAGAAAATATAAACTTTGAAATTATTTGGAATGACTCAGAAGACTACAACTACTGGTCAGTGGGAATAGAGCTTAAATTAAAAAATGAAAATACTATTTTGGTCTCAGTTTACAGCTCTCCGAATGGATTAGTTAGAAGCTTTCTCTTATATTTGGAGGATAAAATAAATGAACACATTACTCAGAGCCAAAGAACAGTTGTAATGGGTGATATCAATATTGACTTGTTGAAAGATGATTCCGTATCCAGAAATTTCAAGAACATCATTCAGGCAGCAGGCTTTAAACAAGTTGTTACTCAGGAGACTCGAGTCACCAATCGCTCTGCAACTTTAATAGAACATATTATAACAAATGACTATAACTTAGTTGAAACCCCACGAGTATTTCCTACAATCACGACCATGAAATTATTGGTGCGTATATGACCCTCTCCAGCGACCAATCTTCACCAGCGGAATTGCCGTTTTATCATAATTTAAATTGAGAAAGTGTAAATAAAATTATTGAAGCCTTAGTTGGTCAAGATTGGAATTATACCTCCACAGAAGTTAATGTAATTTATAGTGACTTTATAAAAATCATACAGGAAGCATTGGATAGGTACACTCCACTTCAGGAAAGACATATTAAGCAACAAAAATACCGTTGGATAACGCATGAAGTAAAAAAAGCACAACAAGTTAGAGATACGGCATACAAGAAGTTCAATATTACAAGAGCAGAAAACGACTGGAATGACTACAAAAGGAATAGGAATAAGGTAATTTCTGTTTTAAGAAATGAAAAGGCAAAATACTTCAACAAAAATATTGATGAATGTAAGGGAAACGGAAAGAAGATGTGGTCTACATTAAAGTCGTTAGTGGGCAGACAAGATAAGACTGCAGATTTTACAAACATTGACTTTGGCCAATATTCTAATAGTGTGGAAGAAAATATAAACGACTTTTATGCTGACAGTCTACAAGAAATTGCTGACAGTATAGAACCTAAACCATGGATATCCGTTATTAATAATGTGCAGTGTAGTTTACCAAATTTCCAAACATTAACGTCGTCTCAGCTTAGAAAAGTGGTGTATGGTCTAAAAAATAAAAGCGCTAGTGATGGTATTCTTACCATAAAATTTCTTAAAGACATCTTTTGTGTCATAGGGTTTCCACTTCTATATCTAGTAAATACCTTCATAAAAGCAGGAAAAATTCCAGATGAATTAAAAAGAAGCGTCATAGTTCTCATACCAAAGGTTTCTAAACCATGTGCTATTAGTGATCTATGCCCTATAAACTTGTTACCTGTAGTGGACAAAATACTAGAAACTGTTGTGTGTAAGCAATTAAAAGGCTATTTTGAAAGTAATGGGTTACTATACGATGGCCAATCAGGATTCAGGAGCCGACACTCGTGTGAGTCAGCCCTACAATATGTGTGCGCAAACTGGAGGAGAGACATGAGTGAGTCAAAAGTAACCTTAGGTGTATTCGTAGATTTAAAGCGTGCTTTTGAGACTATTGACAGGAATGTACTTGTTTAGAAGCTTGTATTATATGGCTTGAGTGGTAGTGCTTTAGATTGAATAAAAGATTTTTTCACACATAGAAACCATTGTACCAAAGTAAATAATAAAGTATCATCCCCAAGAGAAAGTGTGTGGGGTGTCCCACAAGGAAGCGTGTTAGGGCCTTTTTTATTTATTGCTTATGTGAATGACATTCAGAACTGTCTGATAAACTCATTCGTAAATTTATTTGCCGATGACACTTTAATATCGGTTTCTGGTACAGACTTTGAACTAATAACCAAGATTTTAAACTAGGAACTTCAAATATTATATGGATGGCTATGCCAAAATAAACTAAAGTTAAATAGCTCTTAAACAAAATGTATGGTTATTGGTTCCAAGATACTGTGCCAAAAATATTGTGCTCTGGGATATAAACTTAACATAAATGGAGATGATATTAATTTTGTTTCTAGCATTAAGTATTTGGGAGTTATGTTAGACCCGCAATTAACTTTTAGTAATCATGTTGATTATATGTGTAAGAAAATTGGTAAAAAAATAGGATTTTTTTATCGTGTCTCAAAATGTTTGTCTCAGTGGGCAAAAATGATAGTGTATAATACTATCATTTTTCCGTATTTTTCATATGCTTGCTCGTTATTAATTTCTTGTACAAAGGAAAATATTTATAAACTACAAGTACAACAAAATAAAGTGATGCGCATCTTATTGAACTGTGATAGATACACTCCAATACAGAATATGTTGAACATGTTAAAGTGGCTTAATATAGGTCAACGTATTGAACGGGCAAATCACATTTTAATCTACAAGATTGAACATAACTTACAGCCGGCGTATTTACAATCATACCTTGTGACTCATGAAATCTTTCTCGATCACAATTTAAGATCGAATCATCATTTTAATATTCCTAGGATAAGAACAACAGCGCTTCAAAAATCATTGTTTTATAGTGGGATTCGCTCTTACAACTCTCTACCCGAATGGGTAAAAAATCTGAAAACTTTTAGCAAGAATCTTAATATTTACTTAAGAAACTGAACTATTTTTTCAATAATATTAGCATTCTTTATGTAATTAGTTTAAGCTAGCCAAGTGCTAAATAAACGTTTATTTATTTATTTATTTGTTTATAATCAACCTGCCTTCACTTTTGTTTAATTTCAAATGCTAGTATTTTTATCGAGATCGTTTTTTAAAGACTTGCAATGCCTTTGGGTATGGTAAGCATTCTGGCTGCTGATGTAAGGGTCGAGAGTTCGATCCCCGATCCCGGTGAGGTTTTTAAAAATAAAAAAATGCGGATGAAAGCCTCTACAGAATGCCATCATTCGGAAGTGATGTAAAGCCATGGGTCCCATGTTACTACGATGTGTAGCATGTAAAAGATCCCTTGCTAAGGTTGGAACTCCTTAGTCTCGACAAAATTCTAAGTAGGACAAAGGTACCTGGTACTCTGCATGCCTAGATCTTGTTCATGGGATTGGCAAAAAGGGCCTATAAAGGCCTACTTGCTAGACGTAAGTCTCCCCAAAGATAATACATACATACATACATACATGTTATGTATAGAACAAACGGACTGCTGATATCAACTTTTTTTTGGCATGATGTAGTTCATGCTGTTTAATGGATAATTCGCCGCCCTTTAAAATGAAAATTATTAAAAATGGAACGTTTTGAGGAAGAATATGTTAATAACAAGATTGTTCCTTGGAATGTTCGATTTTTAATAATTTTAATTTTCTGGGTGGGGAAATGCCCATTAAATAGCATGAATTCCACTAATTAATTTATATCAACTGTGTATTAATTGTAGATTGTCGACTAAGATCAACGTTTGTAAAGTGTAAGTACCAGCTCTATGTTGAACATTGTTTCTAGCAAAAAAATGTAAAACGTTGGCAACCCTGAAATTCAAACTTGCTTGGGCTACAATTCTAATAATGGAGTTCAAAAACCTATTGTCTTGGAGGTGGTTTGAGGTGAAGAAAGAACAGTATTAAATATGAATAGTGTTTACTACTCTAAATAAAAATAGTCTGACGTTTCTATATTTGTGTTATTACCTAATACTGTTATTTTCAAACTGGTAGGTAAGCATGACTGTTCTGTGCCACTACAGCTGATCTGGAAACAAATAAAAATTTTAATGTAATTTTCCTATTGCAGAACTAAAGGAGTATGGATAAAAAAGCAGTATTATAACTATTTATAGTTATTGAAATTTAAGCCAAGGATCTTTACAGTTTGATAATATTAATAGTTAAGGATATGTTGTAATACCTACACTGTGGTTTTTTTATCTCGTTACAACACATATTACGTCCAGCGTTTTTTGATGAGTGTTTAACATTTTGATAACATTTTAAATAAACTAATTTTATGCCGCTGCGGCAACTATGATATTAGTTTATTTAAAATGTCATCAAAATGTTAAACACTCATGAAAAAACGCTGGACATATATGTTGTAACGAGATAAAAAACCACAGTGTATATCTAATTTATTTTTTAAAATTTCATTTAAAAAAGTAGGCTTTTTAAAATTAATTTCAGTGTGTGAAGTGCCACTTTTTTTCACTCATATTTAGAGCATTAGGAATGTGATCAATACCTAGTGATTTGTTGATCAAATTGAATAATATCTTCAAACACTTGGTACTTTCACTGGTTGTTGACATTTCAAATAACTTTCTGTTGCAACATCAATATTTGTAAAAGTTTGTATGGCACAAACGCAAACAATTTATGCAATAAGATTGATCAAATAATAAAGGGTGTTTGTTAATAAAACAATTTGGGGTTGGCCATGACTTGAAAACCGTATATCTTCTCAAATTTGTTTGAGCTAGAATTAGAAGAATTGGAAGCAAAAACCTAACGTTGTGAAGTTGGTTTCAGGTGCAGAAAGTTCAGCATTAAATATTAATAGTGTTTACTAATAAAAATAAGAATAGTCTGCAGTTTCTATATTTGCTTATTACCTAATATTGTTATTTTGGAAAACGGTAGGTAAGCATGACTGTTCAATGTTACTACAGTGAATCCAGAAATAAATAAAACTTTAAGTAATTTTCCTATTGCGGACCCAAAGAAATGCAAAACAAAAACAATATTATAGTTTTTTATATTACCTATTTATTGAAATTTAACCAAAGATTTTTTTTGAAGTTCTGATCTTTCTTTGATTATTTCAGCAGGAAAGTCGTCTCTATATAGTTTTGTAAACCTCTTAATTTATTCTTTGATTTCAGTATTAGCACTTTTTTTCTGTAGGTTAACAGCTGCTAACGCACAGTGAAGTAAAACATGTAAAATAAATTAAAATAAATAGGAGTGAAGGGTGAAAGAAAACTCATAGCAGTATACTCAATTCAATGACAACTATGGTTTTAGAAAAGGACAGTGAAGAAAATTTAAAGGAAAACTCAAAGATAGAATATGAGAACAACAAGAAAATAAAGCAAAGCAAAAATAAAACCAAACCCATTAACATAGAAAACTGGATAACATTACAAATAAATTAGAAAGATGCAACGTGGATATAACTGCTTTTCAAGAAATCACATAGAAGAGACAACATCTGAGAAAGAAGTGGTGCTGGGTTTATAATCTTGAAGAAGATATAAAAAGGTATTAGAAATTTTCAACCAATTAGCCGTTCTACTAAGGTATGATCTTGCAATGGGATGTTAAATGTTTATAAACAAATTAACACCTGCAACTTAGAAAACTCAACTAGGTAAATCGCTTTGGTAGTCAAGTAAGTAATACTGTTGTTCAATAAGACAGTGCTTGGCCTTGCAAGTACAGCTGTTCTTCTTAAATCAGCATTTGTTTATTTAATTGCTAAACCAGTCTCATATGCAGCCTTCTTTTTAGTACATTTTTAAAATACGTTCTTCTGGCATCCAAGCATATACCTAACCTATAATTTTAATAAAGTTTTAACTACGGCACTATTGATCTCATACAAACTCTCAAATACTTCAAAATTTGTTCTCCATCATACTTCTCTCTCCTTTTTTATACTCTAACTGCAATGTCTTCATAAATGATCGAACGTTTTTGAATGGTCATTATTTTGGCGCCATTTATTTATGTTGGTGGCACTGTGTGAAATGAAGATGTGATGAAGAAGACTACCTTTTTCACCTTTATAGAGTATCAATAACTATAAAATAATGGTGCTAATGCTCTCATAATAATTAGTTACGCACACTTTCTACTATTCCCTATTGTATAAACAATGTACTGTGAAGGCATAGATATTTACGTCTGAAAGTAAGTTTGGTAGACGTGTTTTTCCGGCACCACTGAGTTGATGCTCTAGACTAAAGGTGGTTGCAACGTCCCCAACTCTGAAGGAAACATCCAAAGCGTCGTGAGAATGTTGAAGTCTTATTTGCTGTAAAAATTTACCTTACCTTTATCTACTTCATGCTTATATCGCTTATACAAAACGGAGATAAAAACAGTGGAAAAACAATATGTTAGATTGAACACACAAAAATTTTAGATAACATAATCAGTGAGCAGCCGGAGCTGGCCAGTTATCAAGCTATTGTTATGGTGGGGGGAATTCCCAAACGGTAACGTCACAGTATTACATGCCCAAATGGCATTTAGCCTTTATGTATACATTTCAATTGCAAATCCAAAAGGTGTTAATATTGTATCTACGGGAAGAGGCGGTAAACATGCCGATATTACTCACAGTACATAAGTAATTATTTATAGCATAATGCAGTTGTTAACAACAGCAAATTAAGGCAATGCTTGGTGCCCCAGTTGGAGTTGAGAAGAAACCTAAGGCCAATGGAAAATTCCCTGCGATACGGGAATCTGGTTTGATCGAGATCGATTTTTGGAGTCTGGCGGTAAATCAGTTAACAACAAATTGAACCCCAAGAGCTTAAACATCACAGAAGTGGTAATTATTCGGTAATAAACCGAAAAGTCTTTGTGGAACAGAGATTACTTCTGAAGGCTATGGTACCACTTAATTTAACGTGTAAGTTGGAGCACACGTACTGTTCTCCTAAGATCCCTCGACCCTCTTCAAAGGGAAACCAACTAGCCCAAATCACGCCAGTGGGCGTGACAAATCACGCCAGTGGGCGTGAGTCGACGTAAAATCGCCCACTTCAAGAACAGCCTTCCTACTCGGGGACGAGTTTAGGACTGCTGACAGTGCCACGCATTATGAAGCCTGGACGGCAATCGAAACCAAGACGTATCTCCTACTTTCCTTCTAAGGCATGAAAATGATGCGGAAAATTAAATACTTAAAATATTCCTAGAAGAATTTAGAGAACTTCTACAGCATACTATTAAACTATTTGTTCGTGTACTACCTAGGCTAAACAGTTGAAAAATGGATTTTTTTAGTATCGCTTACAACTTGCTTATCAACTTTTACTTGTGAACTTCAGAGGTATTTTAATTTAAATGCTCTCTTATTTTAAATGCACAGATAGATGACCGCAGGTCAATTGAAACTATTTGTATAGTTTAATTTGTTTATAACGTAACATCTGGGTCGTAAATAATAGTATGTTATAAACGAAGCATGGTATAAATAAACTCACTGAACTACAATACAGTATTTAGTTTTTAGAAAGTTATATGTGTTTTTCATTTGTAAGTCTGTTTATTAATTTTAATTAGTGATAATGGATGAACGAATGAATTAATTTAGCACGACAAATATTGGACTATCCTACATTACCTTCGGTTTTATAGGCTATGCTCACTTCCTCCTTAATTATTATTAGCACTTTATGCTTTTTGTTCACTTGAACTAGCCTCATCCAGTTTTTGAACTGTAAAAAAGACAAACAGCACAGCACCACTACTGCCACATAACAGTCAATGTATTAAATTAATTTTACCCCACTAAAGCGGACATTTTGCAGAATAAAAAACTCACTTCTAAGCACATTTTACAGAATCGAAAGAGATGTAATAAGCAAAAGCAAGCCCATAAACAGCATATGGTGTATGATGGAGCAAGATTGAACGTTCACCTTTATTATGTCTTATAAAAGATAATACTCAGGGCCGTAGCTACCACCGGGGCAACCGGGGCAGCGCCCCGGGGCCCCCGAACATAGGGGGCCCCCGAAAGCGGAGGAAGTTTTTTTAAGAAATTGTCTTAAAGGAGTATTGAACCAAACTGCCAAACATGAGAAAATGAGCACTTTATCCTGATAAGTGTACAGCACTTGACAATTTCTGTGACCGTAGCTAAGGCGGAACGGAGGAAAGGCTCAGAAATCTAGCTTTGCTTTTTCAATCAATGACTTTGCTTGTAATGAAGTTAGGAACCAGAATTTTATGTGATCTTGATTTCAGTAAAATTCAACCTGTGTAGACTTAGGATATTCTAACTTTGCAAGTTTTATATGCATGCTTGCATGTCGTATAACGGGTAGTACTCCGACTGGTGCAGAAGTTTTTACATTGCGATAGGCGCCTTCTGCGTGATTTAACGATTACCATGATGCATAGAATACAAGGTGTAACGTCCAGCTGAATAGATGCATTGTGGGCTGAGCCTCATATTCAACCAATAAGAAATACGCCCCCAAAGGGCACGAATGGTAGTACTGAAGTGTACTGTCACATTCGAGGTTAGGTTTTGCGTCAGTTTGTGTCACACTGACGAAAACCCTAACCGGCTAACCTCGACTTTGATATCGACTGACAGTGCCAACAACAATATACTATCGCGGCCATGGTTACACCATTATCGCGGTCCTAATGGATTTCCTGAGTAGGCGCATTGGGGATTGGTGCATATCTTCCCTCTACTTTCCGAACGACTGCGCATCTCCGGGAACGCTTCACTTTGTATTCTTTACACCATGCCGACTACCACTAAATTAATAATAATAACCGGGACCGCTGCAGTATAAATCTAACGCCTCAGCCACCTGGTTAGCAAGCTTCTACAGTAACAGAAAAAAACACCAAAAAGCAACCCTATTAAAAAAGGCTTACTAAATGAAAGTGATGTAGAGGTAAAGGGGTAGATAACATAGGGGCCCCATAATTATTTGTTGCCCCGGGGCCCCCAAGCCTGTAGCTACGGCCCTGATAATACTCGTCGTTTTTTGTTGACATTATATTTGAAGCACTTAAACAAAATAAAACCGTAAATATATGCCCAAGCTTCTACTCAAATAAAAGCCAATCTGCTCACAATCAATGTAACACAAGTATATATTGGTTTTTAAATATACACACAAAGCAATATAGAAAACAGGCAATTTCTAAATACAACAATGTGAACTAAGAATGTATAATATACGGGCATTTAGCTGGTTTCTAAAAAATTATTACAAATCAAGCAATAATAGAATCACTTTGTCTGAAATACATTTATATTTCAACAACGTTAAAAAGACATCGAAGTAACTGTCTTTAACACGTGAACATTAACTGTATGAAAGTCCGTCTTCGCGCGCGGCGTTTCGTTGCGTTTCACAGTGTAATATAATACTGCCGCTCCGGGCTGCCGTTTGAAGTCATGCGTTGCAATAGTGGCCTAGGCGCGGCTCCAACTCGCCTCATGCGTGTGAAGCATAATATGATGCAAGTAGCTATTTTCCCTGCTTTCAAAAGATGAAGGGCACCAACCTTTAATAATTGTGTGCAAATCCACGGTTTTCCACCTGAAGCAGGCATCCTCATTCTGTCTGAAGAAGTTGGAAGTGTTGCACCTCGCTGGATAGCAGCGCCTCGCTATCGATGCTTGCAGCTGGTATTTGAACTGCTATTTTTAGGGCCTGCAGAATTGTGCAGGGTCCTGACTCAGGAACAATATCTTGGGGCCGGGGCGTTATTTCAGCGCCTCGAACTGAATTCACTTTGTTAGACATTGGCGCAATTTAGCAGCACGAATGAGCAAATTGCCCACCCCAAGTGTTGCACCACCAATGACACATGCCACCTTAAAATATTTATTTTGCACTTTAAAACAGCAACTCTGGCAACGCTAGCAAAAACTGCACACTATGAACCGCGGGTCACTCTGCTAGATGCATAAAATTCTCAGCGCAAGTTAACTAACTAGATACCCATGGTTAAATTGGCTATATATGTAAATATTAATATTATAAATGAGCTCAAGTGGAGTTGGGTCAAATTCCATTTCAAAGTATTTATAAGGATTTTTATCTTATTTTGGAACATAGAATCTCCAGTTTCACAAATTCAAACAACTCTTCTCATAAGCTTCTCTGAATTTGCCTACACGTGAAGAAAATTATGGTTTAGTCTGTACAGTTGCAACTTAATGTGGTTATTGAACGAAGTATTAAAATACTGTTTTATCATTTACAGGTGAATAAGCCAAAATCTGGAGGTGTAAACGGGGAGTTAGTTGCAGTAGGTAGAGCTGCTGAAGTAGTTAGTCGCCCACTCGATACGCCAAAAGGTAATGACACCGCAAGGGTGGCGCAACTGGAGCAAAACATCCGCTTCCTACAGGAACAACACACACAGATGCTCGCAGGTCTCCATAAAGAGATCGACAACCTAAGACATCGAAACAGAGGTAATCTTTTTTAGAATAATGTTTTATTAATACTGATGTTCTCCCTGACGTGATATGAACACGCAACCTTCTGATCTGGGGGTTACCATTATGCAGTGTTGGTTGTTATAATAACTTTACTATTTGCATTTATATACAGGGTGGGCCATTTTAATCGACGCCTCCGAATATCTTCATTAATAAGCCGAATAAAAAAAATTGTGCAGACAAAAGTTATTCAGGACGAGGGGGGTCATTTGACTGTACTAATAACTTTGACCTTGGCGTCAACTTTCAAGATCATTTGAAGGTTAAAATCATTTTTTTTAATGGGACGGAAAATTTTATGTCCAAAATGATAGTTTATAACTCGTTGGAGTGACCTTGAAAAGGTTAAATCAAGGTTAAATGTTGAAAATTTTTCCAGAAGCTGTTTTTTCGAATTTGGATGATTTAAGGGCGAAAAAATATTTGAGTAGATTTAGGGGACAATAACCTTGACGATCTTGTCTGTTAGGTCAACTGTGAAGGTCATTTGTACGTCAAAGTGATTTGTTTAAATAAAAAATCGTACTATTGTCCTTAAATCTTACTTTTAGCATTACCCAGAAACAACGACGTGGACGTAGTCAGCTCTGTTTCCTTTGGGGTGCTTGTTTACTATGAGTCCCCTTGCCTCTCATGTTTGGGGTGCTTGTTTACAGTGAGTCCCCTTGCCTCTCACGTTTGGGGTGCTTGTTTCTCGTGAGTCCCCTTGCCTCTCACTACTATTACTAGCATTATAATTATTAAAGCAAATGTTCAAAGTTGCCTCCATTTGCTTCAAGACACAAATATAAATGATTTTGAAAGTGTCGCACTGTTCGTAACAAAGTCTCCCTGGAAATTGCTGTGCAAGCTCAATTGACACGATCTATCATGTCTGCTGCAGTTGTTGGACGTTGTGTGAAAACAGCATTTTTTAGGAAGCCCCATAAATAAAAATCTGGAGATGTCAAGTCTGGTGAATTAGGAGGCCAGTTAACTGGACCTCCCCGTCCGATCCGTCTCTCATTATAATTGTCATTTAAAAAGTTACGTACTATTTGTGCAATTTTATTTAAAAAAATCACTTTGACCTATGAATGACTTTCACAGTTGACCTAAAGGACAAGATGGTTAAGGTTATTGTCCCCTAAATCTACTCAAATATTTTTTCGCCCTTAAATCATCCAAATTCGAAAAAACAGCTTCTGGACGAATTTTCAACATTTAACCTTGATTTGACCTTTTCAAGGTCACTCCAACGAGTTATAAACTATCAGTTTGGACATAAAATTTTCCGCTCTTGCCGAATCCGGCGTTATAAATAAGGGTTCCCATTAAAAAAATGATTTGGACCTTCAAATGACCTTGAAAGTTGACGCCAAGGTCAAAGTTATTAGTACGGTCAAATGACCCTCATCGTCCTGAATAACTTTTGTCTGCAGAATTTTTTTTATTCGGCTTACGAACGGAGATATTTGGATGCGTCGATTAAATCGGCGTACCCTGTATATGCATTGTAATAGTGGAATTAAAACACATGTTTATGTTTCAAGTATCAATAAACAATCTTTATTTATTTATTTTCTTGTAACCTAGTGATATGTAACTAAACTTGAGCCACGCTATTGTATCTCGAAAGAACCAGGTGTAGCTGCAAATATGTCCCTTTTTTCTCCTCCTCTCTATAAATTATTTTTCCATAGCTTTTCACAGCTATTTCTTCTTTCACTCTTTGTTTCCAGCATCTTGTTTACTTGTTGCTTTTTTACTGCCATTATAATTTAAAAAATCCATTTTCTTTCAATATTCATTATTTCTTCAGTTCTTGGATGTCCGTACTCTATACCTTTTCAACTTCAAATTGGGACTAAACAATTTCAATTTGAGAATAAACAGCTTTAAATTAGGACTAATCAACTTCAAATTGAGAAAAGATTTTTGTTAACGGTAGTCTTTGGAGAATGACAATTACATGGTTGTGACAGAACGGAACGCCAGCAACAACTAACAATAATTAGTTCCGCCCTGTCACAACCATGTAATTGTCATTTTCCAAAGACTACCGTTAACAAAAAGCCTTTCTCAATTTGAAGTTGATTAGTTACAACTTGAAGTTGTTTATTCTCAAATTGAAATTGTTTATTTCATTTTGAAATTGTTTATTCCCATTTTGAAATTGATTAGTACCAATTTGAAGTTGAAAAGGTATAGTTGCATTTATTTTCTCTATTTTTTACAGACACTTTCTATTTTCGCTCTTGTTTTGACTCTGGCATCTGTTCCATTTTTGAGGCACTCATAGTCAACTTAAATATCAAATGTACTTTGCTGTTTTTTTTATTTGTATGTTATTACCAATATCTCGTTTTTTTGTTTCTTATCCCAATTCTGTTGTCAAAATCTTTTCTAATATACATTTTATGTCTTTTCTCGTTTTTTCTTTCTTTTAATATTATCAAGCCTCTATCCTAGATTTTCTAGTTTTTTACTTCACATTAAACTTGTAGCTTTCCTTTTCCTAACCTCATACTTCCTTGTCTTTTATTATTTTTTTTGAGTACTAGCTAATAATTACGCTGTAATTTTATTTTTTTTTCTATTATTACTATTTTTTTAATTTATTCCTCCTACATTCCATGTCTCTACTATTCTTCTTTTAGATATTTTCTTATTTTGGTCCCATGTTCTTCTTGTTTGCTCCTTTTATTATGTCTATTTGCATCTATTGTCTCTTTAACTCTCTTGTCTTGCGTCCTTGTACTTTTTTGCTTATTGCTTTTGTTGAATAATGATGTACTTACAAAAAAGTCTCGAAACATGTCAAGTTTTTGTGTTTAAAAAGACATTTATGTGTCACCTATAATACGCCATTTGTTCCTGAGTTGATGTTGTTAATAGTCTTTTAATGATAACCCATATATATTGAAAAAACACGACTTCATGAAGGAATTTATAAAAGACAATTAAAAAAATCAAGCACATCTGAACCTTTGACATTGTATGAGTCGGTATAATGTATATCTGACTAAATTTTATTTTTCAGAACTTCAGTTTCAACTAGTATTTACAAAAGGAGGAATTCCTAGTTCACCTTCTTCTCCGGAAGACGATGCTAAACCCAAGGTAAATAGACGATAAATATTAGCCACTTTCTGCTGGCAATTGTCTGGCAAATATTGCAGGTATATGCTAGCCCAAAGCAGGTGAATATCACACCACTTCAAGTAGAAATACTTGAAAAGGAACTGGCAGAACTCAAGCTGCAATTACAGGAGATCGACAGTAGAAACGCTTACCTCTCGGCAATAGTTGAAGAACAAAAAAAGTAAGTACCTGAGATGTTTTATTGCACTTTTTCCACTGTCTTGGGTGTTTATCACACGCACTTTTGGGCGTTTATGATCTGCACCCGTCCTCAGGCGAATCAAAAATTCCCAAAACGTCGTGTGATAAACACCCAAGACAGTGGAAAAAGTCCGATAAAACATTTCATAATAGCCTATACCACCAAAATAAAATTTAGGAAATTAGAACGCTACGAACGAGATCGAGAACGAGAGCTAGAACGAGCAACACAGCCAGACCCGGAGCTATTGCGCAAGCTGGAGGATGCCGAGACCGTCATCCGCAGATTGCGCAGGGAGAACTCAGAGCTGCGCCGTGAAACATCCGGCGGGTCTAGCAGCTCCCCTAATCCCACAGCTTATCAGCAGAGGGAAGGCGGCAGCTACCAAGGCCAAAGGGGAGGCAACTCACAGAACAGGAGCAACAACGGGCGCCATCGGGGCAACAGCGCAGGTCACTACCGGGGAAACTGGTTCCCCCCTTTACATGCGCAAACCTACTGGCATGGTGGGAGGGGTGTCGAGAGAAATGGAGGAAGTGGCGGCGACAGCACCACGCTCCCTAGCTTAATGCCTAATGGAGGGGGCGCCACTAATAGCCAGTACCAAAGCAGAAGGGGCACCAATAACAATCATTACCATAATGGGGAGGGGAGGAAATACAGAAGTGGCCAAAATCGGGGACCCAAACCTTCTTAACGTGAAAGTATTCTCATCTGATTATTATTTATTATCGAAATGCTTAAAGGCTGTATTGTAGTATTGAATATTATACCTTCATATGTTTAAATGATATTGACCTAGTAATACGTGTTTTTTAAGATTGATTTACACTATTATTGTTTATAAACTGCTACATAATTTAATACCTTTTCACATTTATTACTCCAAAAATTTGGTTGTTTACCCCAATATAGGTACAATGAAACCCTATGTACTAATCACTGTATACCAGCTTTTAATGTTTTTTTAGAAAAATACAATTTAGCAAACTTGGCATGCTGATCATTAATTATTACAAATTCATTTCACTTGAGTAAACTGTATGTAAATCGAACACATAGTTATGCCTACACTAGAAGGCAAATAAATGAAGATAAATGTTAGGGATTGTAACTATATTTCAAATATAAGCAGACATAGAATGACTATATAGTACTATGTGTGCTAGAATAGGGCTTCTTTGTACCTTTAATACTATTCATAGGCACTCGCTGTGTGTGTATTACATTATTTGCAAAAACTGTAGTGTGATATTTTATTTATAACTGTATTTCTTGTGATACTATATTTAACTTTTATTATTCTTAATATAAACTTATCTACAGTTGTGTAAAAGTTTTTAATTGGAGTGCAACTCTTATTTTTAATATGGTGTATATTGCATCTCAAAGCAGTACTACTGGTCTTTGCAGTTAGGACAGAAAAGGTAGAGGAGAGTGCCTATCAGCGAGACAGTGCCAACAGTCGAACAGCGAAGAAATCTTCGGTTTAACATTTGCTTAAGTTCACACGACTGTAGACAGATGTCGTGTCTTGAAGTAAAAATCAAGGTTGGTAAAACTGACACTGACAATTCGTAGAGGAGGTGCAAAAGTTACCCGTGACATGATATGGTGCACGGCAAATTTAAAAATGTCTGTAATTTGTGCGTTGGCCGATTGAAAAAATGCTTATAATCATGGTCATACAAGTGAAAGTGAAATAAATTTTTATTTATTCTGTCGAAATGAAAACATTTGCTAAAGCGTCCATTCATCGCAAACTTCGGGTATAAGTTCGTTACACTTCAAGAAGGAAGATTACGAACAAACCTTCAGGCAAAATTATTTAATTATACATAATCTGTAACCCCTTATACCGTTTACACAGTGTTGGGGTGCCGAGCGCACCATGCCGCTGAGGATATGTGCATTTTTTAAAATTGATGTCCCACTTTATAGGTGATAATTATGTTATGTTTGTTATAATCATATAAATTGGAATAAATAAAATAAGTATTACCTACCACAAATACTACAAGGGTTAATGAAAAACTGGCTCTTTCAGGGCTTATTAAAAATTATGATTTGTTTTATTTAAATGCAACAATAAATGGTATGTTGCCCCCCTATATTTTAATTATTGGCAACTAAGTCAAATTAATGCGCCGGCTAGCTTTTGAGACCTCAATATTAAAGGGTTGGGTTGTAACACACAGTATAAAATTTATCCTAGTATAGCAAATGCTCACTTTTAAATGAGTGACAGTTAACCTTAAAGATTGATGGAAGACAAGAGTTGATTGAACAAACAAAAATCCAGCGTAATTTGAACACAAATCCACCCAACAATTAATAAATTTGCCTCAGGTAAGTGATCACAATGCAATTTAACCAATCAAGTTGATTAGCTAAGCTGCATTTGTTTTGTTTCTACGTCATAGGTGACGCTAACTGGCAATCGTTTTATTTCCTTCTTTACGAATCCATTTCCTGTTACTGCAAAATGGGACGACGCAAGCTCGTAATTTTCTTCTGGAACACTCCTAGCAGTTGCTACCTGCTCCTGGATCACGAACGAAGTCTTTTCTAGGTGGTGCATGTTGCTGTTCACTTCTATCGTCTTCCAGCCTTCTCGAATCAGACTTCAAAAGTTAACATCGCACTCGCATTTCGTTTACAAGGGACGCCAACCTCGCCCCGGCCTTTTGGAACGCCTTTAACTGCTGCTACCTTCTCGTAGGCCACAAGCAAGGACCCCTATATACTCTGCACGCTGCTGTCTGCTTGCCACTACACCACAACTTGCCAAAATATGGTTTCGAAGTCCAACACAAATGGGCGAAGCTTCAGGATCAATTTCCTCTGGAACTGCACTTTGTAACTTGATGAAATAATACACAACTGGGCTCTGCATACTGGCAAATAAATAAAACCCAACAACTGGCACAAATAATAACTTTTAATGTACAAAATGTATTATAACACAGCTTCTGGCTTGGCTTCCCTAATAAAACAATAACAATTAACATCTAGGTATCATAGCAACAAGTTAACAACTGTTTTTAGTAAGTTTTTACAATGTTTTTCCTTAAATACTAAATTGTTTTTGTTATGTCATTCTGGAGCTCTTTAATCGCACTTTGATTGCTTTTATGCACTTGTAGTTTATAAACACTGGCTTACAAGTTATTTAGCACTGTATTGTAGTCTTCTATCAGTTTCAGGTTGCTTTTCACATGTTCTTTGCATTCCTGTTCTTCTTTACACTGCTTTGTAACCCTTTAGCTGTGTTATTGATTGTTGGCATCATGATATGAACACAAAACGCTGCATAAATCTTTTGTAACGCTTCCAAACACCTCTGTACTTAAGTAAATTCACTATTCTGTCTTGACGTTACACAATTAACCTGTCAGTCATCATAAATTAAATGCATTTGCCACCCGAGCACAAACTGTTATAAAAAATCTGAACGCAATTCTGGCGATACTGTTCTATTCAAATACTAGCCTCTGTTAATTAAATTACAGTTAGTGATAATCATATCTTATGTAATTATCAATGTTTACCAATGACTTACTGTTGCAATAAATAGAATACCAATTCTGGGCCTATTTGAATCATTCTTCAGTATTCGTATGTTTGCAATGCAACCACAATTGATGTAGGCAATATACCACTACAATACGAAAGATGAGAAACACCATTGACATTAAAAATCACTAATAGAAGAAAATAAAAAGCCGGTTGCAAATGTTTGTACTTTATCAAAAATTTTCACAACTGCACAAATTTCCCGGGTTTTATGAGGTCAGGAATTAGTTTTCTGCACTTTTGATTTTGTTTTTTAATGAGGCAACCTACGATACACGAATTGTCAGTATTGTAACGTCTCTGCTCTGGCGTTACAAAAATGAAACACAACGGGGATAATTACTCGTTATTTCCCCAGTTACATTGGACCTTTGATAGCTCTATGCTTAGGCCATGGTACTGTGAACACATCCAAAGAAAAGTAGTTGACAATAAACGTCTATGAATACTCATATATTACAAATAAAATAATGTTCTTAATAAAGTATAACAACATGCCTATTTATGTAGAAATGTGATTATGTTCTTCTAGGTAGACGGCTAAATGCCTAAGGTCTACTGCAACGCATGTTGCTCGTGGAGCTGAAATGGAAGCCTATAAGTGACTTTGCAAGCCTGGTTCTGCCTCTTGCGAAGGTTTTAAAAACTAATTAATTGTTATTGGGTGATAGGAGTGCTCTAGAGTTCGTAAATTCTCAAAGGCGAGTTGGACTCTGCAGATTATGCTGCTATAATTTTGAAATGGACAATTCTGGTTTGTTTGTTTCGGCGGCTGCTTCCTGAATTCGTGTCTACAGTTAATTTCGGTACTATACCGTGGACCGTCAGGAAGTCGGATAATTCGAGTAGCGTTCAAACTTCAAACCCCAGACTTATAACTTTCCTTGAGGGTTTTGAGTAATAGTATACAGGGTGGTCAAAATATGCTACGGGGAAGATGGACACGTCACGTGGACCAGCACCGGCGTCCAAATCTGTGGGTTATGCGAAAGCTCGTCATTTGAACCAGCGCCAAGCGTTTACCAGGTTAGGATAGAATATTTTGCGGGCGAAAACTGAAACTCGTCGCAAACAGCTCCGAAGTTCGGTTTGGAGTTTTTAGGAACGGGTGTTTTATACACGGCCCTTGAATCGGCGCCTTGTGTATAATCCAAGGTAGGACTTAAGAGAGGCTATTGGTTACGAAAGGCGGTCTCGAAAGTTCTTCATTCTGCCCGGAGCGCCTGCTTTTATACGCATTTGGGGCCCGCGTTATCTTGAATTCAGACTGGGGCATTCAAATAGTGTGGAAAACGGCTGCGTTGAAGACGCGTCCGCAGAGCCGCGCACTACGTAACCCTCACTTAAATCGTGCACTAAAATACCGAGCTAAAATGTATCAAGCTGGCGACATGCAAATTTGAAATAATTAAAATTATTTGTATGCCAAAAATTTGCCTCGGAGTATTACCAACCTTGGTAAGAATAGTTTTGTGGTCAAAAATTTCAGTTACATTTGCATGTTTGTCAGTAGTGCATGGTGTGTTTTATTGGAAACAAAAATAATATTTTTCAGGTTTAAATATTCTCAATTTAGGCTGCTAATGTCATACTTTTTGCAAGGTTGTCATGAGATATAATCATTATATACTTGAGGCCTGTTTTAGGGTTAATTTTATATTTTTAATAAAATTGATTGTTTTGAAAATGGTGGTTTAGTTTCCAAGCACATATGACCAACAGTGGGACATACCTCACTGTTGGTAACCAGTGTCTCAGTGTTGGCCCACTTTCATAAAAAGTGAAACTGCCATGAACGAACAGGCAAAAATACGAAAAGGAGCCAAAAACTAAAGAAAAAGATGAAACTACTATGTCTGAAGGGGTTAACAGGTCCTCAGTGGTGTTTCTATCTGTAAAGCAGCAAAACTAAAAGGCATACCTTTTCAAACTTTGGCAAAATATCCCAAAAGGACAAAACTTACGGAAGAAAGAAACACAATGGAACCAAATTATAAAGTTAGAAAAATGTTTTCTGTAGAGTAAGAAAAGTGCTTTGCTGATTACATTGCCAAATTGTTTGCAAATTTTTTATGGCCGTGCTATTTTAGAATGCAGAAAGGTAGCATTCGAAACGGCTACAGTAAATGTGCCTATATCTAATAATTGGGGTGTAAACAAACTTGCAGGAGAGAAATTGATGCGGCGTTTTCTGAGATCTAAATTTATCTCTAAGGACACCTGAAGGTTGCAGCCGTTCCAGGACTACGTCTTTCAATCGGCATAACGTGAAGACCTTAAATAAGCTGGCAGAAGTCTATGCAAGAAATCTACGGTTTCAAGCTGACACGCGGGTTTTAAGTTTAGATGAAATCATCACGGTTACTGTTCAGAAGCCTATAATAGTTATTGCTGAAAATGGAGCTCGACAAGTGAGCAAGGTAATCAGCGATGACAAAGAACCCTGGTTACAACCTGTTGCAAAATAATCACAGCAAGGAATTGGCTTCTTCCTGCAATAGCTTTTCTCGGGGTTCATTTTAAGCAACATATGCTTTATGGGGCTCCTCCAGCGGCAATGAGTTTGGCATCAAAATCTGGGTGGATGACTTCCGAGCTGTTTACCTACGTTTTAAAAGTTTTCGTTCAACACAGTAACTCGTGCGATAACATTTTATAGTAATCGCACAGAAGTTTTATCCAATTTCCCAAAATTTGGTTATGTGGGAGAATGTGACTTTTGTAACTAGACCCCTCACATAATCTACAATTGTTGGTTAAAATGTTGTAATTTCACGATTTCTCGATTTCAAATAAAACATAATGTAGTCCTCGGCACTGAAGTTTCTTTTTATCCCTCGTGTGGTTTATTTGCCTTGACTTCAGTGCATTGGTATACAAACTACTATTTTCTATAAACGTTAAAAAATGATGACATTTTTACATTAATCTCAGTATGCAAAATGTCACATTAGAGTTGTTTATCTTGACAACGTGCACGAAGTATTTCGTGCACTAGAACGAAAAATATTTCGTACATGACGAGAATGGTAAAATTTTGAAAGTAAATTGAAATAGATTAAACAAATCGCTTTATTAACATATAACAAAAACTCATTAACTATTATTATTATTGCTATAAATATTAAAATTAATAGTGCAAGCACTGCATGTCTCTATATTTATTCCACTCGTAGAAACATCCAAAGTTTTTTTTAGAATTTGGTTTTAACATACTTCATTAATATTCTTGGTTACAGTACATTGTGCTGATGCGGCACTAGTACTAGTGGAAATACGTCTAGGTGGATTTTCAGCTTCACAACCAGATTTTTTTTTATATTTTAATTTTATTTTCAATGGAGTCTTCAATGTAACTCTCGGCAACATTGGAGGATTTCCATCCTCCATTGCGCTTTAGGCAACTCATGTCCGCTTCTGCATCTGCGAGGAGTGTCGCAGACAGCGTACATACATTGATTTATGTACGCTGGTCGCAGATGTGACAGTGACCGGTGTCGGCTGTGGCATTTGGTAGTTGAAGGTATTTTGCGATCATAGATGGGACTGAACCAATAGTGTTAACTCCAACTACTTGGTTGACACATCTACCTTTTTGGTATTTTAAAAATAAACGCCTATTTGAAGCATGAATAGGGCGAATGGTCAGATACTTCCGATAGAATTGGTTGTGACTGAGATCTGTCACTGTGAATGTTCGTGGAACATTTATCTTAGTATCGGGTATTTTAACTATTAAGACGCGACCGTCATCCTCTACGTCATCAATTGTCATTTACACAAGTTCATTCCGTCGGCATGCCCCTGAAATTCCCCATAATCAGCAAAACCTAAAAAAAATCTCATATGATTTCATGTTAATTATAAAAAAATTGCAAAAATTACCTTCGTCAATAAGTAGTGTTCATTATCCGCTTCTGTTATGAACTGATTTACTTGGTTCCCAATTAAAGCTTTTGACTTCTTTGCCTGATGTCCTACAGATTTTTTCTTTATATAAGGCACTAACTTCGTAAATTTTCTCACATCGATGTTTTCCTTAATGTTCAGAGTCGATTTTAACATAGAGTAAAGTGCCCACAGTGTAGAAGATCTAACTGATTTGGACTTATCCTCAAAATAAGCGAGAAGAACGTTTTCACTTACTTTTGATACGTTTTTGTGCGAACAGCAATCCTAAAACAGTTTGTACGCATTTTCATATTGTGCTTTTGATTTTTCGGGTAATAGGTTAGCAATTGCATTATTAGCCACTTTCGTAATATCAAAAGGTATATCTTCTTCCATTTTCAACATTTTCATCATTTAAAAGTAGGTTTTTAAAAATCTGGTGTGATACACTCACACAACTTCCTTTTACAGTGATCTTATAATTAGTCAAAAATTTCATTTTTAATTTTTAACCATTTGTTAAAAATTTTCAAAAATTACAAATTCTACAAAAACGGTACAAAATCGAGTGTTAGTTGAAGAGACAAATTTTCTCTAGAATTTTAAGGTGAATTCAAAAATGTAATAATATACCGAGTGTTTTATTTAAAATAGGAGTTAATAAAAAAAATAGAAAAAAAAACAAAAGAACCCACTTTAGAAGTATTCAACTGGAAAATCACCTATCTCACATCAATACACATTAAAAATGTAAGAAAAATGTAAAATTTAAAAAAAATCGTTAGAGCCGTTTTTGAAAAAATCGAAAAAAACTGAAAAATCACAAGAGTAAACACCTACTTCCGGTTATGCGATTTTCTTCAAAAGCTTGCTGTCTCATCTACATAGTACACAAAACTTATATATGAAGTTTCAATGCCATACCTCTTTTCGTTTTTGAGATATTCTGTTCACAGACAGACACACAGACACACATACAGACAGACAGACAGACACACAGACCAATGAAAAAAAATATGTTTTTTGGGATCAGGGGACTCTAAAACGTGAAGATCTGTTGAAAACTCAATTTCGAATTTTTGGGGTGAATCCAATACTTCCTTTATAGTAGTAAAAGGAAGTAAAAAGGACGCCGATTAAATTTGTTAACTGACAAATTAATATCAATAATTTCTCCTATGAAAATAGTGAAATAAATATTTTGATAGTTAGCTATGAAATTTTAGGAGGCATGTGTATTATTAAATCAGAAAACCAAAGCATTATAACCTGACAAGACACTAATGACAAATAGAACCTAACCTTAAATGAATATTTGGTATGTTATTTTGCCTTTGTAATTATAAACATTTTTTTAATATTAAAAACTGAATAAATACAAAACATACGAAAAAATACTACAATGACACTTGGCAGTTTATAATATTTATGTAACAGATAATTGAATAAAACTAAGACGGTCTATATTGTTCCAGGCTATGACACTGGCTCTGTTGCCAGATTGTGTGCTAGGCCATTCCATATATGTAATACTTACTATATTGTTAGCGGCTATGAGTGGGAAACTCAAGAAGGAAGTGAGACAGACAACCAACTCTTCAATGTACAATGGTGAGCTGTGCGCAAGCGCGGCGGCGTCGTCCGCCCAATGGGGAAGTGGTCAAGTTTAAAATTCGCTTCTAAAGGCGGAGTTCGAATTCTCACGTATGCGCACGAGAGGCGTTATACTCTAAGTGAAACTATATCGGCGCCGTAAATGTTTTCGTGCGTTCCGTAGCCCTACTAGCAATATAATGAGATGGTATTTAGCCCGTTACTCAACTCTGCTTGCAGAATCACTTATAATAATGCAGAAGACTAAAAGCCGTGTTTACACAACTAAAAGTACCATAGTTGCGTTCCACGATTTCTATTTTCGGGTTTTTGTAAACAAACTTTCCTTAACTTTTAATCACTTATAATAATGCAGAAGACTAAAAGCCGTGTTTACACAACTAAAAGTACCATAGTTGCGTTCCACGATTTCTATTTTCGGGTTTTTGTAAACAAACTTTCCTTAACTTTTAATAGCGATATTATCAGAGAAAATAATTATTTATTTTGCCTATTTCTTGTGTTTTTTAAAACTATTGACTCAGCTTCGAAGGCAAGTCCACTTTGGTTAATTTTCATATCTGCTTACTGAACGCTGCCAAGCAACCAAGCAACGAAATCCAAGCCGTACGTTTCTAGCATAGTGTAAAAGCGACCCCAACGTTAACGCTACATAACCTATATTTCTGCAAATTTTTATGCTTGGCCTCTTCGCCCAGTAAAATGAAACAAGCTGGTAAATCATAGCGGCACAGCAGCAAATCAAAAAACTTCATGCAGAAAAAGCCATCCATGAATGCAAGTGGGCGAAAGAAGTAACTCGTACTTTGAATAAACAAAAACGCATGTATAGTGTGCATTGAGCATTGTTCTTTTATATTTCCGACTCAAGTTTAACCTACAGTTAGTAATGAAGATGTTAAGAAATTCCTAGAAGATAATCGAATCACGGTGCGCTCCTGTGAATTCCTTAAACCCAACAGGTAAATCATGCTGTTATGGCAACTTATGACCGATGTGATCAACGACGACGACAGCTAAAAATGTTGTATTTTAGGTTCCGAGTTAGATATGAGCATGTCCATCGAAGAATGCCGCAAACTCGAAAATGATACTAATAAGCAAGCAAATTCTGCTGCGTGGTACCAATACAGAGCTGGTCGAATTACGGCTTCAAAATTTAAAGGCGTTCACAGAACAAAACTGGAAAAACCATCCCTGTCCTTGATACGTTCAGTATGTTATCCCTTAGCAACTCGCTTCAAGACGATGGCTACAGTTTATGGTTGTGAACATGAAAAGAAAGCGCTACAAGCTTACACTAATAAGACGGAGAAAACCCACATACATTTTGGTAGCAAACAATAGGTCTATGTCTAAACCGACAGTACCCACAGATTGGGGCATCTCCGGATGGATATGCCATCTACGAGTGCTGGTCCAAGTTCAGATGACATCCCCATGGACATGCGAGCTATAGGTGTTGGTTCAATTTCCAGTGACATTGTAATAGGCACCGATGATGAAGAGGTTTGTATTTTTGTGAATTATATGTTACAATGTTATGTACCTATTTTGATTATGGATTGCAGCTATGGTGTCACTGTAGGAAACCAGACGACGGCGAACAAATGGTAAAATATTCTGACAGAAAATGTAGAATAAAATTGTACCATTCAGCATGCCTACAATTAAAAAAAATTCCTAAAGGAAAGTAGTTATGTGAACTCTGTAAATAAAATAGAATTATTTTGTGTAAATATTTTGATTGTTTATGTACATTAAATAGCTTCTAAATATCCTTTATACTTTATGCATTAAAATTATTTTTCTTACTTAATTTAGACATTAATTATTCTTTTATGTTGTGTAGACAGCATGTGTAATTTTATTGATTGTTAATGTAACGGTACTATTTTAGTATTTTACAGTAGAAGTCCGTTAGGATAGCCTTTACTGCCGAGCCAGAGAATTTGTGAGACGAGCTCGAAGAGCGAGTCGAATAATACTGGCGAGGCAGTAAAGGCCCTAACAGACGCGTATTGTACAATAGTTTTTGTAATACCTACATACAATTCGGTCATATCTATATTTTTCTAATTTATTTTCATCAAAACACTAGGTTTGTGTAATGACGTTTTAGAATGATTGAGAGTGCGTAGAACGTTGCAACTGTTGTTTATAAATGTCATTTATTTCCAATTTTGTGTATGGCTATAAGCAGTTTTAAGTTGTAACCAGCTCGTAACTTATGACATCTGTAGAAAATGATGAAGATATTCCTAAAGACGTTAAGATTGTGAATGAGCAAGTTATTTTAGCGTATGTTCAGGAGTTATAGCAGTCTTTTGCGCTTTCTTCTATGTGGAGTTGAAGGCTTGGTTGCTGCTGGATTTATGTGACAAACGTCACTTTGACGTTCGGCATACAATTTAGCAGGCCGTGGTCTTTACGGAAACTTTTTACGGCCGGGCCGTAAAGAGGTTGCTTACGCAGTAGTAAATAGTCCTTAAAGAAATATTTAACAAGTAGGTATTACAAAAAATAATGTTATGTCCTACCAGTACATTAATTAAAATTAATGACTCTATTTTAAGGTATCTTAGATACAAAATAACGCTCCAGGGCAATTATTTTCTTCATAAGAACACTAGGGTTATTATGAAAAATTAACAGTATTTGTTTCCATGGATACAACCTTTATTTCAAAAATTATGCACCACTGTCACAATGAAAATTAATGACAGCTCATCTAATGTCACAAATCTAACTTAGATCAGCTAACTAGATCAATCTTAAATACCATAGCATAGTAATTATATGAATTGAATATGAATATGAATTAGGTAAGAAAATTGGTAGGACATAAAACCTTGAAGGCACCACAGGCATTCTGAGCTAAGAGCCCGCGATTGTTTTACACACCTCGGCCCAAAGGCCCTCGGTTAGTACACTAACAATCTTGGGCTCTTATTTTACTCATATTGCCCCTTGGTACCTTAATAACTATTTGGTATGTGATATTCTAATTTTGCTTTTTATTAATTGGCCACGTGCAGAAAAAGATAATCAAATAATTCTACATAATAAATGGTGGTGGATAGTATTAACGTTAGATCCTTAAGTAAGTAAGTAAGTATCGTTTATTGTCAACAGATCAACTACAAAAGTGACATGGACATTGTCAGATAAAAGTAATACCTAATGTAGTACAATATTGTGGTAGTCATAAAAACACTTTTTAGTTAAAATGGATTTAAGTTAAATTTATCGATTTTATATGATTTAATATATATCGGTAGCGAATTGTAGATTTTAATACAATTATAAATGGGGGACTTTTTAAATTCAGCAGTCCGACGCCTAGGTATGGCTAACAGGTCACCATGTCTGGTGGGATATTGATGAGTATTGTTACTCGTTGAAAAATAATGCATATGTTGCTGCGCAAATACTGCTAATTTGAAAACTAAGTTTATTTGTTCCCTCCAGTTGAGATTAGAATCGATACATATGCCTAGATAAGCGCACAGTTGGGAATTATATGGAATACCCTTTATATTATTCAAGGCATTAAAGTTCACACAAACAGTTTTGTTCATGTTGAGTACAAGTTGATTTTTTAAGCACCAGTTTTGAACTCCAGGTGACAAATTTCAATTTTATAAGTGAGTTCCTTTACCGTATCGGCAGATACAGTGAAGGCTGTGTCGTCAGCGAAGCTAACGATCTGCGCGCATGTAACATGTAAGGGCAAATCGGTAACATACAATAGATACAGCAAGGGGCCTAATACCGAGCCCTGAACAACATCTAAGTTTATACGGACAGTGGTGGACGTTACATCATTAATTTTAACAAACAGTTTTCTGTTAGTAAGAAAAGATATCAGCCACATAAGAAGTGGGCCCCGAATGCCTAAGGAACATAACTTTTTTCTAATGCATTCCACATTCACAGTGTCGAATGCACGCGATATGTCGAAAAATATTGATGCAACAAATTTACCATTATCCAGTTGCTGATAAACATAGCGGAGCAGGCTAAAACGAGCAGTTTCTGTAGATCTGAGCATTTTTATAATATAAGTTAAAATTTAGTTTATAAGTAACTGATTTGTACTTGGTTAACATGCACAATTATGAATTTAGATAGGCAATTGTTGTTAACTACCCAAGAGAAACAATTGAATAAAAATTATTTCATGACAGTCTAATTTGTCTCTCCAGATTAATTGAGTTTTAAGCCATTTACAATTGAAATAAATTAAAAATAATTATACCATCGTGATCAGGAGTTTGTAGTGCATATGTGAGAATGTGGGTGTAAAAATCCATCACCTAAAAATTATTTTCATCTGCGACCACCTTCCGAACCACTTCGCCAACGACGAGAAGTTTACGATCTTCAGATTTTGAGCACAATTGAGGTCAGGCGTTTGAAATTTTGGTAGCACCACGTCCGCACGCCGTGTAGGAGTACACCGCAGCAGTTCCAGCATCCTAGGGTTCCGCTTCCAGCAGCGAGCATCAGGAGAAGCTGTTCCGAGCTATTTCCCGCAGTCAAAACAAGGTCAGGTTAGTGTTGCAAAGCAAATATCCTTGCTAGAGTTTCGAAACTTACCATGAGGAACGAGTCCTATAAGAGGAAGCCAATCCCAGTCTTACAATACTTCAAAAAAGAGCATGAGGTCCAGAAATTGTAAAAATATAAGTTGAGGCGATGTTTTTTCACATGAAAGGATGCGTTCAAAACAATTAAATTCGCAGGAAGCCGTGAACGATCTAAAAACAAAACACGACTAGTGACGCTTAATAACGCGCGAGATTCGAATTACCTGATAATTTGTTCATAGATTTGCCTTTGAATTACTTAACTTGTAAATACACCAGAAACGAACCGCACGAAAATTCAATTTGTTGATAGATAAATTGACAGCGTAGTGAGTCTGCATGTTGCTGCTTTTTAATTTCACAGCCCAGTGGCGTAACACGGGAGTTTAAATATGAACATGTCGGTGAACCTAACTTGCAGATTTGAGTTTTCATGCCTACTGAAAGCTAGCCATAAATAACTTTACTTGCAGATGTGCGAATTATTATAGGGGGCAAAACACTACAATCAATGAACCTATTTATACAATTATTTATTTACTTTTAATCAGTCTTGTACAGGATGTAAGTATTAAGCTTATTAAAAATTACAATAGTCCTGTACAATATGAATAATACATATATGGGCCATTCCAAGACACACTAAGTTTTGTTTGTTTGAAATATATTTGACATTAAAAACTATGTTGACACGCCAATTCATATAAGTTACAAAAATGCATTTGAAGTGTTGCGTACCAAGCTGTAGGTCAACTTACAATCAGTTGCTCCATATGTTAGCGTCTTCGAGTTTCTATCTAATAAAACGGTGACACAAAAATGGAGAGAAGTTTTGCATTTAGAAAACTGGCGGATTGGAAAGGCTAGTGTTGTGGTGAAAAGCCCTTTAAAAGAGCAATAAGATGTAGAGATTTATTCCGACTGTAATATCACTAGCTCACAGGCAAGTTATTTTGAAGAAATTACTATTTTAGATAAAGTCAAAATTAGTAACAATGGAGAATTAGGTAGTAGCTACCTACCATTAGGTATTGTTTTTAAATCGAATATAACAGTGAAGTGCCGCACTAAGATGTAAATAGCAGTGATTTTATAGATTTTTTTTTCAACTGGCATGTGTCAGAAATAGGTAGTGCACTGACAGATTGTTCATTTAGTGATCAAAACTAGTAATTTTTTGTTAAAAGGTTGGCAAAGCCATGTTGCCAGATTGTGGTAGGCCATTCCAAAGGTCACTTTATAGGCCCAGTGTCATGGCCTGGAACAATATAGACCGCCTTGGTAAAACTAATACGTAGTCCAATAGCCAGCAACGGGTTTGTTTACAGTATTTTTAACAAGCGTGTAACTGTTAAGGAGGTCCCGTTGAATATACTGAGAAGGAAACCCGAAGTCTGGCAAGCCTGTGGTGGTGATTTTGGCCCCCTTGCGTTCTTGAAGTATGGAAAAAATTAATAAGAAAAAAGTATAATAACAAGTCCGGCTCTTTGTTATGTTAAAGGTAATCATGTCTTATGTAAGTCAAAAGATTGACAAACGCTTTCGCGGGTGGTAAGTTTACCCCAGATTCACATAAAGTTGCATAATAAACTTTTTCTAATTTGCTGTCTTAACAAAGCCATTACTGCATCCACTTTGAGTGCGGTCATGAACCATTACCAAACCCGAAATCAACTTTTTTTCGGTTGGTGACATTGCACGAAATGTCACTGTGAGTTTAAAGTTATAGCCAATGACACTAATGACAGTAAATTAACCGTAGCATTTTCGGCAATTTGCCGTATTTCTGGCGGAGTGCAGGAAATTTCTGAATTAATTGTGAAACACTAATCCACACTAATTTTACAATTTCATGTGCGAACGCTTGCGAAAAATGACATTTATGGTGAGTCTACTTGATTCAAATTTAAAATTGTTACCAACTGTTACAAAATTCTCTAAATTACCAAAATTGATTTTATTTGTAGTAAAACGGTATTTAATTTGCAAATTAGAAAAAATTACATAAAAAACCCGTTTTATAAAATTTCCGAGCACTCGTCCTTCACAGCACTCCTGCCTTCGGCAGTCGTGCTGCAAACTGGACTCGTGTCGAAATACAAGTTTTATAAAACTCGTGTTTTAATATACTATAACCATTTACTGTAAAACATCGAGGGATCCAAAAAATACTGATCCTCAGCGGGCTGTGGAAATTCAAACGTGTGAATAATAAGTTGGTGGCACTGTAAGTCTGTCAAATTCGAGGTTACCAGGTTAGGTTTTCCGTCAGTTTTGACACAGACCTGCGCAAAATCTAACCTGCTAACCTCGAATTTGACATAGACTTACAGTGTTACCAACATATTACTCCTAGGTTTTGTGTCAGTTTTTCCGCCCTTCAAGGACGCAAGGGGGCTAAAACCACCACATTAGGCTTGTCAGACTACGGGTTCCCTTCTCAGTATATTCAAAGCGACCTTCTATAACAGTTACAAACTTGTTAAAAATACTGTAAGAAATCCGTTGCTGGCACTTGGACTATAATGCAAAGTAAAACAGTAGGAAACACTTAAGAAAAACGAAATTATATTAAAAATAGGTCGGGTATCACTGTATTCGACAGTCTGAAGTATCGCTTTCATCATTAACATTTATTATTAATGGGGAAACTTCGACATTGCTCGAATACGAATTTTCAATATCAATAACGTGTTATACACATTTATTCCAAAAGCAAGTATCAATTTGATTTACTGCTAGCTTAATATGATCTAAAACCATATTGCTCAAATTTGGTGAAGTATTTAAAGCTCACACTTTGTGTTTTAACTGGCGCCAGACAAGTTCAGTGGGATTTAGTATGCAGTAATACGGTTAATATCGCATGTTCATGTTTTTGAGTAAAATTATCTATAATGTAAGATTTCGAATACCGTTTTTCAGTAATTGTTTTTAAACACAATAATGTTGTAGATTTTGATGGCACTTCTAAACCATGTCGGTGTATAAATTTTATAATTTCAAATTTTTACTTCCTTTTACAATAAAGGAAGTATTGGATTTACCCCAAAAATTCGAAATTGAGTTTTCAATAGATCTTCACGTTTTAGAGTCCCCTGAACCCAAAAAACGTATTTTTTTTCATTGGTCTGTCTGTGTGTCTGTCTGTTTGTGAACAGAATATCTCAAAAACAAAAAGAGGTATGGCGTTGAAACTTCATATGTAAGTTTTGTGTACTATGTAGATGCGACAGCAAGCTTTTGAAGAAAATTGCATAACCGAAAGTAGGTGTTTACTCTTGTAATTTTTCAGTTTTTTTGATTTTTTCAAAAATGGCTGTAACGATTTTTTTCAAACTTCACATTTTTATTAGATTTTTAATGTGTATTGATGTGAGATAGGTGATTTTCCAGTTGAATACTTCGAAAGTGGGTCTTTTCAACTAACGCTCTTTTTTGTACCGTTTCTGAAGAATTTGTAATTTTTGAAAATTTTTGACAAATATTTAAAAATTAAAAATGACATTTTTGACTAATTATAAGATCGCTCTTCTCTTCTTGACAGCTAGGGTACGAAGCATTATCTACCTATAACTATTACTGAATTTTTTGGTAACTTTGGTATCAATGTATTTTTAAACCAGCTTTCAAACAATTCTGTATTCATATCGCAGTGGTAATCAAAACTGTTTTTAATATTTTTAGCAGAGAGTAGCAGTGCTCCATCAACTCATCCACTTTCACTTCCAGAATGCAAAATTATAACACCTTTGCTACGAGAAACCGTAGTATTCAAACAACATTTTTTGATGAATCCACCAATACTCTCTATGTAATATCATGGGTATCGTACCAAGTTTCGTCTAAATAAAAAATTTCCTTCCCTTCTGGTCTAAATTTTCTTTTAGAAGTAATAAATTTGATTGTGTGAGTAGTAAGTCTAAGAATTCCATTATCTTGAGTCTTTTATTGAAATTTTTATAAGTAAAACCCATATCCTTAAGAACAGACCGTAAAGTATCACTTTTATTTAAAAAATCAATACCACAATCCACTAATTTTGTTTGAATCTTGTTTAGAGTAGGCACTTCTTTATTTTCGTACATCCTGTAACACATCACTGATGGCTAATTTTTCCGTAGCAGTTAATTTACTAAGAACATTTCTTGGATGTTGAGCTTTTCGTTTAAACCTTAGGTTTGGTATATTACTAACAGTAGATATAGGAACTTTTGTTAGTTCTGCAGTTAACGTTAAAGGATTCTGAGATTTTTTATCTAAAAGAGAATCATACACATTTCCACTATTAACTTTACATCTTCCGAAAGATTAATTCGTTTTGATGACAAACTTAAATCTTTTTCCATGTGTAACAGATTTTGTTAATAATTATAATTTAGCAAATGTTACTGTCATTAGTGTCTTGTCACGTTATAATATTTTAGTTTGATTCTTTGATTTAATAATACACATGCCTCCTGAAATTTCATAGCTAACTATCAAAATGCTTATTTCACTATTTTCATTGAACTATAAATTTTGTTTCCGTAGTAATAAATAAACAGATTAGATTGCGATAGAATAAATCTTTATTTTTGTATTTTACTATGATTTTACTTATTTTTTTTCATTATTTCAGTAAGTCTCTAGAGAAAAAATGTTGTATGCAACTCGTGCGCGAAATTTTTTTGGTGCTTTGGAATGATTTTTGTCTCGGCTACCGCCTCGTCAAAAAACTTTCATTCTCAAGCACCCAACTATAATTTCGCGCACTAGTTGCATAAATAACTATTATTTCACTTGTAAATCATAGACTGTTTATGAACGTTGTTATGGAGTTAAGAATGTCACTTTAAACTGTTGAATATAAACGTGCGGACGACGGCCTCTTAGATATTACAGATTACTACAGTAAACAAGCCTTACACCACTTCCTTATAACGAAAGTAGATGGCAGCATTATCGACACGAATGATGTGGTTCAGCGATTTGCTGAAGCGATAACAGGTAACGTCATGATCAGCTGTTTGCTTTGCAGTGTTATTGTCGTTGCGGGCTTTCCTGGTGAGTTGTCCAGCTACGCTGCCTGTTTTAGTTATTAAAGGGTGCAGAGACGTGTAACGCAAAGAAACGTAGTGCAGTGTCCGTGTATAATTAACGTTTCGTGCTCCCTTAATTGCAGGAGGACAATTTAACCTGCACCATACGTGCTGTTAAAGCATAAACACTTCTTATTATTGTGCGCACGCGCAAGGTTACACCCGCCAAGATGTTGCGTGCAAGCGATTGTGTTCATTCGCGTTCATACGGTGCGTGTGGAGGATTGAGGTTATTTCCAAAAGTGCAGACATGCCGGGTCAGGATTTAGACAAGCAGCCCAATTACACCCTAAAATTGCTCAACATGGAGCCGGGAATTCCTCAGAACCGCTCGCACCAATACCTGGTGAACGACAGTGAGGAAAATGCAGAAGTAGACGATACTCCTAGCAGAAGTATTCGAAATGTGACTCTTTTGGATTGGATAACTGTGATTATTCTGTGTTTCGTCAACTTAATTAATTACATGGACAGGTTTACTTTAGCAGGTGAGTTGGCTGTTAATAGTTTAATTTGGTGCCAGCTTTGAGTCGATTGTTGATCTCAAAGGGATGCACACGTAACAGGTGTATATTTTTGAGAGCTCAAAAATGCTCGTGGTAAAACTTATTTAAACTAAGAGGTCAGCCAGTTTCCACTACAGGTCAAAGGAGCTGGAAACTTGTTAGAAATTTTTTACTCTCCAGGTCACTCACTGATATTGCATGGCTTGTGCACAAACTTACAACTTTTACTTCCGGCTGGTGCCGGTGTGGTTTATAGGTGTAGTGTATCAACACGTGTGTAGATTCGTTGTAATGGCTGGGTATTTTCGATAGTAATAGCAAAAATAAAATGAAAATGTTATACGCAATCATGACCAATAAAATTATTCCAAAAGTAACTTTATTTTAACGTTTAGTGTTCAGCTATGAAATATTTTAAATGCTATTGGATGGAGTATTTTACGTTCACTAAAAACTTCGTTTGTTTAGGAATGTGCAGTACATCAAGTTCCCTTTGATTGCATTGTCAAAGCAGTTTGCTGTTGTTTTATACTGTAGGTTCTATTGTTTGCTGTTTCAGACGACTCACGGCCTACTTTGTAATAAATGTGCTAGAATTAAAAATATTTAATAGGCTGAGTAACGCTGGCACAGGTGTAAATACAGGGTGCATAATTTAAAATACGTTAAAAACAAGTAGGCAGCGATCAGAATCAATAATTATCATATTATTCTTCAATTACAAAATAGTATATTATACATCAAGGTAGCGAAGCGCAGTATTATAACCTGAGCGCATATTAGATACTGAGCGCGCAGCGCGAAGTATCTAAAGCTCGAAGGTTATAAGACGATTCGCTACCGTGGTGTATATACTATTTTTTGCACTACCAAACGGCTTAATGCCTAAATTCCCAACAAATTTTTAAAATATTTTAACTGTCAACCTGACAATACAGCTCTTTAAAACGTCAAAATTAAAATAGTCATATTTGGTAACTTAGAAATTTATTAGTTACCACGGTGAAAATTGTTTATTTTACTTTCTCTCCCTTGGTGGAGAAAATCAACTTCATGACCTAAAAATAGGCCAATAACGATGCGTTCTGAGACTAGTAGTGCAAAAACTATTTTTCCAATATCTCTGCTAATCAAGAAGTTTGATTTGCAATAACTCTACAGATTGATATGACTTTGGACGTTTGTACCTCTCGGGCCATACATGATTTAGCCAGGATATAAAACGTTGAATTAATTATAAATGCATTATTTAAACCAACAGTTACACGCTAGATTTTGACTAATGCACTGTAGAAATATATTTAGATTTTTTTACGTAGGTCAGCAAGTACAATCGTAGCCTGATTTTTTATAACGCAACCTTATTCTAAACATTAGTCATCTGTTTATGTACACATGTGCGAACTGTATACTATGGCATTTTTATCGGTGTTACTGTGCTTTTAATATAAACTTTAAACTGGGAACTTTTTCTGCTAATATGGGTTCTCCGCGAATGTAGGTTATTAATTGCAAGTAGCCAGTAAAACAATGAAAAACTGTATTAATTTTTGTTTTAGATTTTTTAAACCCTGTAAGATAGTAGACTAGTAAAGAGATATTGTTTTTATCCTCATTGTTCCATAATTTTATGCAATATAAATACTAACAGCCCCGCCATAGACCCTTGAGGAACCCCTAAACTGTTGCGAACTTCTATCAGTCCATCATTACTAAAGTGAACATATTTAAAATACGTCAGTGACGGACGGTATATACAAAATACAATATTTTTGTTTTGCTGTGTCTTATATTAAAGGACATTATTTTAAAGCCTTGCATTAGGTATTAAAAATAAAGGTTTGTATCAGAAATACGTGTGTTAATTTTAACCCATAGATGAACTCACTAAGTTAAGTAACGTTTCTTTGTAGCATTTTTCAAAAGTCATAAGTAATTTTGTTCAAAATGTTCCATAATTTTGATCTAACGAGTCGTGCCGATCTAACTTTTTCACAAATCGCATAGTGAGATCATGGAATAGTTTACCTGTCTGTGTAGTCGAGAGTTCAAGTGTAAATTCGTTCAAAAACTCCTTGGACGCCATATGAATAAGTTTTAAATAATTTTAAAATATTACAAATGCATTTGCATATTGATGTACAATCCGTTTTGGATAACTTCAGCCTATACCTATAGTTTAAAATTTACATAAAATTATTGTTTTTTTTTCTCTTCAAAATTATTTTCTTTTTTCGTTTTTTCATGTGTTTCATGTTGATTTGTACTTTCTTTTGCTTTTGTTAATTGTATATTAACTTCTCCAGAATTTAGTTGTCTCGTTATGTTTTCATGTATAGAATATTTGTTTTGTTAAATGTAGACAACACAGTTATATCGGCTTAGCCGCCTACTTTCTATTCAATAATAAATAAATAACTTCATTGGTCACCAAGACTATCAGTAATGAAGCTTTTTTACAACGTTGCGTTTTCATCAGAATTGAAGCACCTTTCGCTGCATACATTTAGCCGGTTTAAATCAGTTTGACGGGCTTTCTGAAAAAATGACAAATAGAAAATAGTTATTTATATCATAAGAAATTGTAGGCAGAGACCGCTGGGTTGATGTTAGGGTTGCCAAATCGAAAACCAAGCCTTCCGAGACATTTCTGAGACGATGGTTGAAAACTGTTTTATTAAAGAATTTGTGTTGAACCTTGTATTACACCATAGTAACTAGATACCTATATAATTTATTTTAGGGGAGAATAAATATGGTAAAACAAATTGTTGTAGATAAACAATTTATAAGTACTGTGCAAATCAACCTTATATAGTACATTGGTGACTATCACAATTTATTTCCTAATCAATCTTGTAACTTTAAAACTAGTGCTTCGGTTCCACGAGACTGGTCTCGGTCTCGTCTCGAAATTCGAGACCGAGACCGAGACTTGAGCGGTCTCGGTCTCGTCGAGAGTCTCGATTTTTTTAAACATTTTATTCTTAAAAAATTACTTATTCTAAGTTATACGGAAAAAGGCAGTTACGTGTACTATTTGCATACCGAGGGCAAGTATTCGCAGGCGCGAGAAATACATTAAAAATGCTGCACTGACTTGTTTTAAAAATCGAATTGGGGGAAGTACCGACTAATGAATCACGTCATTCGCATACAATATGTTCTATTTTAAGATTTGCGATTAGTAGAACGTCATCTACATCGGTATACGAAGCAAGGTCGAATGTTGTAACATCAAATTTTACTTTGCATATTAAAATTTGTTAAGACCCTCGTCGATCCGAGACCGAGACCTACACAATTTTACGAGACCGAGACTGAGACTTGGCATTTAAACCAAGATCGAGATCGAGACCACTATAGGTCTCGACTCGTCGAGACCGAGACTACCCCAGTCTCGGTCTCGTCTCGACGAGACGAAGCACTATTTAAAACATTATTGGAAGTATAAATTAGGTTTGGATTCAGATTTAGCGAGAAGCATTTCACAAAATAATTAGTCTAATAGTAGTTGTTTTATCGTATGGCTTGTGGTAGGAAGCAGGGTGTCAGAGTTTTCATGTTGCGCGAGCGCCTCTGTCGTAACGTAACGACTGTCACCGAAATGACAACCGGGACCGACGGCTTAACGTGCTCTCCGAGACACAGCTGGCTGCGATTTTACTACCACTATAGGTCAGACACCCATCTAATACTAAATGTAGTTTAGGCATACGATATTTTCTTTTATTATAGATCCTTCAAGGTTCTGAGGAAGAACGGGTGTCCATACAGAGATGCGAAGCCCTTGAGATTTACAAACACTCTAATTATCTCAATCGGGACGAAGGCTTTCTCCTTTTTTCTATGTGTAAAGTACTAATTTAAAAGCCCTGCCCACCGTCACTCAACTGCGGCAGCACTTGCCTATAAATTCTCGCCTTTCTTCGTTTCCACCGTTAGAAGTATTTCGCTTCTGGCGTGGTTTACACGTTTAGTTACCGTGCCCTTTTGCTTTTTCTCCTGAAAGTGGGCGAAACTTTGAGTTATTTGACCCCAATAATAACATCGTCCAATCTCGGAAATCGTTTGTTACTTAGTAAATAAACATATTTCAAAAATTACGATAATCGTGACTTGACGTCTACGTCCAGGTCACATAAGTTGTCACTTTTATGAAGTTTGAAACTTAGATATATTTTCTAAAATGTTGGTACATTATCTAATTTTATTGTCGATATCCGAATATTTAAAATATCAAAATAGGTAATGGTGCAGTAGCCTGGTTGCTGAAGAAATAATAAAAAATATTAATTTTGGAACTTTTGCAAAAAAAGCTGCCATTTAGAAATTCATGTAGTAATAACTCAAATGTCATCATTATTATAGGAATTTAAAAAAATAGCGAATCCTATTACACCTTAACATGAACACGCGTAGTTCTGATACTCCTTGTATATAAATACTTCTACCCATTTTAAACCAATTTCTCTAGATAATACCCTATTCCAAATGCCAATTTTTCTTGGATCAAATTTTTGTTATGTTTATTTACCTCATCAAACAGTCTACCTTCTATTACAGTATTTTGAGGAAAATACTGATTGATCATGTTTTGAATGTTTCTCTTTATCGGCGGCACACTAACAACCGAGCGTTATAGCCATCTTCTCGTTAATGATTTAGTCACATATCTTGAGGAACTTCAACTAATTGTGAGGCAGAATTTGTTTTTAAGCAAGTTGGTGCTCATGTCCATAACGCCAATATTATTAGAAATTGTTTGAACGAAATGGTAGGGCAGAACTGGATAGGTAGTAACGGCCCAACTAAATAGGCACCTCGTTCCCCCGATTCAAGCTCGCTCGAATTTTTTTCTGTGGAGTGAATTAAAAGACAAAGTTTTTACTATATCCCCAAACCGCAGATGAGCTAAAAGACCGAATTATACAGGCTATCGCAGATATTCGTGAAGGTGTACTAATTCGAGTAGTAGTGTGAGAAGACGACGCCAATTATACATAGAAATGGCTCACAGTTCGAGTAATTTCTGTAGTTCTGTTTTATCATCGTTGTGGTATAATATCTAATAGTAGTGTTCTCATTATAATGGTTATGCAGATTCCACTACCTTACGGTTAAACAAATGTTTTTAAGGTTACTTGATTATGAGTAATTATTTTGTTTCTACGGAAGTTTTAATTATTAAATGGTCTACTAGCTCGGAACTAGTTTTGTGCATTTTTTTGAAAACTGTCATACAACCTTATTAAATATTTTTATCCGCGAAAAGTACATACAAAATATAAAATTCTCTACAAGAATACATATACCAAAAAAATATACTAACCAATTTAAAAAAAAATGTCGGTGACGTCACAACAAATGACGTTTACATTTTTTTCTGGTTGTCAAATTGTTGCTAAGATCGTTCCATATATACTATATGGTTTGTTCGAGTAAAAATACAATGAAAGTCACTATAGTCTTGGGTCCTTTTTGTAGAGCAGACTGTATATGCACTAAATTTCAGTTAATTCATTTTATAGTAAATATACCATTTCAAATTTCAACATTATTGTGGTTTAGGTGATTTAGAAAATTGGCAATTAATTCAAACGGTACATTACGCTGACATCAGTAAAGTATGATCAAAAATTATTTTTATCTAGTATGGCCATGGAATAGTTCCTAATTTATGAATGCAACTATGTTTACACTTAAATTAATGTCAAATTTGACATCTTATTTTCAAGTTACTGTAGTTGCATTCATAATCTTCGATCACTTAGATATCTTCTTCCTTACATGTTAATTTATTAACGGGAGGGTTGAAATGCTGAATGCATAATCGACCATCGACCCCAACACATCAATCATGATGAGAGAGAGATAGAGATACATGTAAATACAGAAATCAAACCCAATCGAATATTATTAACAGGGAGCCTTGAATTTGAAACCTATATGATTCAAGACTTAGAGGAGAGATATTAAAAACACCAAACCTGTGATATACAACCCCATTTCGAGTTACTAGTGGATCCTTTTACTGTTCAAGACTTAGGTTAACATTTTCAAGGTTGTTAGTAAACTGATACCACTTGGCTATTTTCTTAATGTTGTCATATTGAATTCAGAGAAACATGAAACCAATATAAGTAAGATATATGGATTGTACAACTTATCTTCGACTTGGGCATCTTGTTCCTACAGGTAAATATTGAACCGAGGTTCTCCGATCTCATCGACTCAATTTACATTTCCGTCTCCTATAGGACCTTGGAAACCATCAAACGCAGAACCTGATAACAGCTATCCTAAATGATTCCATATATTATATTTGAGCCGTAATTCCAGACAAGATAATTCTATGGGCGAAAGAAACAAAGAGACGGTTCGATAACGAAGAAAAAAATATAAATCATATTTGCTGATATAAGTAGTTACGGATCCCGTTTAATGCAACTTCTAATGTTTTGTAGCGATAAATCAGTGGAAACTTTTGTATGCTTTTATGGTTCTAAACTATTTTCCTATCATTTTACAATGCATAGTTACTAAAATTCAATATTAAGAAAAATACGTTTTTTAAATTTTCGTCTATAAGTTGCCTGTGCTTATTCGTAATACTAGTATAAAAAATGAATCAACTTTCAAAATACATATTCAATTGTTTTTAATAGTGAAATGATAAGACGCTCTGAGTAATAATTAATAAAAAGATAAGACGATCTTACTACTGAAATGATAAATCATAACGCTGCTGTATAATTATAGCTCCAAGTAGACGTACGTAGAAGTAAACATTATCAAAATATGTTATTACTTCAAGACAACCTATTAATACATACAATCACAATGTTTCAATAACTGACCTTGAAGATAATTAGTGTGCATTTTTAACCTCTTGAGCTCTTTAGCTAAGTAATGTAGCAAGAAGCATATCACCAGAAATCGTTAGGGATTTGGGCGGCAGCTAAATACATACCTATCTTGCGAGGAAAAATTGCAATTACGTGTTCGATTTTAAGACTTAATTGAGTTTAATTGCATCAATTGAAGAATGACCATGAAAATTATGTAAACAGTTAAATGTACGATACACCAAGGTGGAAAAGCAAATTAACATTATAGTTCACGGCACAATTGACGTTATGCGAGTAACATGCCACATAATTTTAGATATATTTGTAGTAATAATTGAGTCTTGCAAGTCAATAATAACGAAACTGAGCAAAATGGTTTCCTTCTATAAGGCCAGTCTGAGTTTCTAAACTTATCTATGGCAGTAGTATCTTTAATTTATGACCAATCAAAATGCCATCAACAATTCACTAAAGCAGTAAAGAGTAATCTCGGAGCATCGCGAACTGGTTCAGTGATTATCCAGGTAATTACTGTAATCATGGTGTCGTGTAACTTGAGGTAAGAACGGAATTATTTATTAGAACCGGCCTGAGCTAATTTACGTGGGCTGATAAAATTCTTCAACCTGTTCGTTGGCTTCCTCGTTCTAGGAAAAATAAATTTCACACATAGTGCCTTTTATTAACTCTAGAGTGGGCCAAGACTCTTTGTAATAAACAGGCCAGTAAGGTGGCTAATCGTGACATCACGTCTAAGGCTTAAACCAATTGCAATGTGTTTACTTAGTACAATTATACTTTGTTATACTTTTGAGAGGCAGAAGATGTAGTTAGTAGCATGTTTATTACAGGACGTCTTTAGCGAGCCATGTAAAAGACGGCAAATAAGAAATGTGTTTTGTCATTTTTGAAATTTATCAGTTTGCAACGTACGAGTACAGTAATAACTGAATGAGAACCAGTAGAAGTTTGAAAAGAATGCTAACTATTTCAGGTTGCCAACAGAACAATGAACTGTGCTTTCAAAAAATTAAGTAGTCAAAATAGATATGCAAACACTAAACGGTACTTTCGCCGACACATAATAGTGTAAATCAGCAAAGTTTTATCAATCCCATTACTTATGTACTGGGTATTTTAGATCTTGAATATCAGGTGATCAGGTTCTAGTAATTACAACACAAAACAATAATAGGGAAATGTTAAAATTGCTCGAGGATAGGAGAAAGTCTTAAAAATTGAACCATAACGATCATTATTTAGACTTGCAGGTGAAAACCATGGGAAAACCGACAAAAGTTTAACTATTTATTGATTAAATTGAGTAATTAAAAGGTTGCCCTCAATTTGTATAATTTTCAGATTTTCCAGTCCTCTTGGAAAATTGGGACAGGTAGCACCGATTATCACGTCGGCGAATATGGACTATGAAAAGGAACGAGGAGAAAGATATTTGCAGAATGCTGTCAAACTTATAGCTTTATAATAACTAACACTTTTTTCAAACCAAGTGTTTTATTAATTTTAAAAGTTGACTAGAGAATATACGTGGATGTCTGCTTTTCAAGTGAAACACACTGTACGTATTAGAACCTCTGTGATTTTCTATTCATGCTGTGGTAGTGTGGCTTTTTCCCGTGCCTTATACTCTACTGTACTATGAATTTATAATGCCCTTTGTTTGCTAGTTTACTCAGTCGTAGAAGTACAAGACTCGATCCTACCTCAATGTGGCTAAGGCAAATGTCTATGTTGCTCTTGTAGGCCTGCTTGTGATCACATATAATGCTGTAATTTATACATGCAAATTCTGCCAGGAATAAAATTATTTTGAAACATCATAAAAGTGACAACTTATGTGACTTAACTGACAAGGTAAATGCGTTACTTTTATGCCTAGGCATAGAAGTGGTTACTTCTACGCCGGCGGAATAAAAGTACGTCAAAACTTGATCAGCGTTATATTTGTGACATTGGCCCTTTGATCGTCGGGAACTTTGAAAATCGTAATTTTTGAAATGTATATTTATTTATATTAGTTTGGGCGTTTGAAAATAAAAGACCATATATGCTATTCGGAATAAAAATGTCTTTATGTGCCTCGCCCGGACTTACCTGCCTCGCTTACTCTCGTCAGTCAAACGCGTCCGGTCTCGCCACACAAAGCATCACTTTTACTCCTAATAACTTAATATACTATTATATTCGGGATGTTTCATTTTTTACTTTCTTCGTTTTACGACGAAGGAAGTATTGTAATCGTGATGTTATTTTTCTTAATTCCGTCTGTCTGTGGCGGTATAGCTCAAAAACTATTTGTTGTGCGAAGACGATATTTTGCATGCGGATTATATGCCTCCCTGGCTCGCTATCGAATATACTTTCGGTCAAATATAAATAAATTTGTCTAATTTGGCTTTAACTCGAGAACTAATAGTTAAATAATAGTATTATTTTGCACATGGTCTTTACCCTTGATGATAATAGACGCATTTTTGACCCAACAGATACAGGGTCAACACCTTAACAAATTAAATTCTTTTTTCCTTGATATTTTCAAAAGTGTTAGTATCAAAACTTCCACTTGCGAGGGAAGTTCCGAGTAAAGCCCTTGATGGATTTGTTAATATTGAGGTTGGAGAAACGTTCGTAGAGGGACACCGAGCGAAATACGTTGACAACCATAGAACTATCTACTTAGATGTTTATTGTTTTTATGAGTATTGAGGCTAAGTGGGAATAATTTTCGAATCTCTTGGTTACATAGTTTTAAACCATGCAACCATATCCTCGATGTTTTTGTTTAGTCGTGTTTATGTATTTTATTTTCCACGGAAAGTAATTTTTAATTTTGCTTCCTATCATTCTATGGGTTTTTACTTTCCCAATTTATTGTATATCGTAGAAGAAAATAAACGCAGTGAACTGTAATTCCCGCAACACTGAGTTTGGGAAATGATGGTTTGGGAATTTGGGTTTTTATTTATTTGTTATTAATAAGAATAACAATAGGTTACAAACAAACCCAATTACAGTTATCCAAACAAAATTAAAATTAATTAATATGAAAAGTGAAAACAAATATTGCATCACCAAATAAAGAATAAAAAAATTATGTAGAAAAGATATTAATAATAAAAATAATAATGTTGTTTATTTGCAAAGCAGTCTTAGTTGCCGTGCTTAAAGATAACAATGAAATATTAAAGATGTCGATATCAGAAGGGACATCATCTTCTGAGCGGTAGTCTTCCAACTAGTGAATTTTGTCCATAGTTCGTACGATGACACGATGTTTGTAAAATTGATTTATCTCTAGTTAAGTATTATGAAACTCGTATGTTAAACATTGCCCACATTGCCAATATTTTAGGACAATCTACTTCAGGGTTAAACATTTTATAAACAAAAACAACTTTTTGTTGCTTTCTGCGACATTCGAGGGATGGAACACCGACGATATTTAATCTTTGAGAGTAACTAATGCAGATTGCAAATATTCATTTTAAATAAAATAAAATTTTTCATTTTCTTTTTCACGTTTTCTATTCTTGTTTTGTAACATTGCTAAAATAGCCACCACACATTACAACAATACTCCAGTATGGATTTTACTAACGAATAGTAAAGCAGCAGTTGTGCAGCAATAACCAACTGTATAGATAATTTCTTGAGGTTTCGGGTGTGAATTATCCTGTACTAGCTGAAACCCGCGGCATATGCCGCATTTAAGATGTACAACGAATTTAATAACTTTTGTTGCACTAAAGAAAGTTTTAAAAGCACGCTAGAGATTGGCAGTAAGGAAAAGTTAAAAAAAATATTTTCAAATGGAAAGTCTCTGGAAAGGAAACGCTCGCCTCTGGAAGGCGTCCTAATTAATACGACGTTGTTGGAACGCAGTAACAAAAATGGCGGAAAGAATTAATGCTCTTATGAGATTATATGTGAGAATTATTTGCGTCACCGAAATAATTTTCAGCTGCCTGCAATCTGTGTTGGTTTTCAGGTTTAAGCCGTTGAGGCGTTGAGCATCATAAAAATATAAATGCGGTAACTCAAGTCTCCAGTTACGCCGTTACTGATTGCTGCTTCAGATGGATTCTAAGTAGTAACGAATACATACTAAGTATATATTTTTACTTTGTAGATCTTCTTCGATGAAGACAAAAACCTAACCTCAACTTCTTGCACATGTCCTCGTGGACAAGTTTCGTGTCATCATGTTGCTGCACTGGCACTATTTGCCCATTATAATATATCAGTTACAGACCAGGCATATAGCTGGTCAGTGCCTAAACAATCTAAAGCACTTGATGAAAACGTGAGAACAATCGATGAATGGTTTTTGCCGTCTAAGGAATATCGAGCTTCAAAGAGAAGTGTTACCAAGGAAGAGATCGAAACGCTTAGAGAAAAATTGGCTTTGTTTGGAGGGGTGGTAGGATTCAGTTGGCTTCTAGCACCCAGACTTACTGCACAGGAAGATAATATTGTTCTACAGATTAGTGATATAATTTTCTCTGCAGAATATCAACATATATCTGAGAAATTAGTTATTTTGAACAAAAAGTGAATGTTTCTCCTGAACAAGTAATAACTATATTTGAGAAAACCATAGGGCAGTAAAAAATCCCTTGTGGTTAATTATTCGCAGGTTTCCTTTAACAGCCAGTTTGTTCGGTACAGTGCTAGCAGCTTGCAAAAGAAATCGTTACCCTGCATCGCTTTTCAAAAAACTAACAGGTTTGCTTTGCAAAATATTTTTCACATTTTTTCATAAAGTTGTTATTATGCAGGAACATATAACTTAGATGGAGTAAAGGCCATTCGGTGGGGGGCGAGAACATGAAAATAATGCAATTGAAGCATTTGGGGCAGCAACTGGACTGTCTGTGACATCTGCTGGACTATGGCTCCATCAGTGTGGATACCTTGAGGCAACCCCAGATGGCCTTGCAGGCGAGGAAGAGCTTGTGGAAGTTAAATGTCCATTTAAATATCTCAATTCCAACTTGATGGAATCACTTGCACATGACAAAGGCTATATTTGTTCTTACGATAAGGTACTGAAACAGTTTGTGGTAAATGAAAACCATGAATATTTTCACCAAATACAGGGTGCATTGCACTTGTTACATAAAAAGAAATGCTATCTAGTTATCTGGGCTCCTCAAGTCGTCGCAATAATTCCAGTTACAAAAAAGAAGAATGGACAGAAAATAGACAAATTTTGAAGAATTCTTATCATACAAAATTCCTTCCATCTCAAGTGAATGTCGAAATTAAATAAATGTGTAACTATGTTGTGAGTAAAATGGCATACATACCTCGTGGGAAGGCTTATTCCAGCTTCGTACTTTTAGCTGACCTCAGTGCTTCGCACCTTGGTTGACTAACCCAGCGCTCAGTATGGAGCTCATCCCAGCTTGGGAAGCAATACACATATAGTAAAATCACGGAACCAAACTGTGCACGTCATCAAATATTTAGTTATTAATTTAAAGTTACTGTTTGATGACGCGCACCGTTTGGTTCCGTGATTTACCTATAGTTAATCATATTTATTGTAACTATAGGTAAATCACGGAATCAAACGGTAACTTTAAATGAATAACTAAATATTTGATGACGTTCGTCGTTTGTTTCCGTGATATTGCTGTACTATTAATAAGAAATTTTTTATTAGATAGCAGTTAGAGCAATATTTTTGTAAATACTTTTATTTATTAATTTGTTAAGTTTTGTAATTAACAAAACAAATATTTGAGTAAATTTAAACTAACATTTATAGTAATGTACAACTATACAATAAGAAAAAATGTCTTATTTAAATAAATAACCAGTCGTTAATTAACACTCTATTTCTATTTTTACTGTTCGCCTTCAAAATATGTTTCAACTTCCTATTAATTTGCCCTCGCGTTCCGCTCAGGCAAATTAACAAATCATGATTAATAGTATCGAACGCTTTACTAAAATCTAACAGTGTTAATACTGTTAATTTTCCATTATCAGAAGCAGCTAAGATATCATCAGTTATATTTAGCAAAGCCGTAACACAACCATGAGATGGTCTAAACCCTGACTGAGAAATTGGAAGGATATTATAATTACTTAAATATTGACGTAACTGTTTAATTATAATTTTTTCTAAAAGCTTTGAAAATGCCGGCAGTATACTGATAGGTTGTAAATCTGTATAGGCTGCAGCATTATTTACTTTGGGGAAAGGAATCACAATTGCATTTTTCCAACATTTTAGAAAAACATAAACAGCAGTTCAGTATATGAGTAATAAACGGTAATATGTATGGACAACACAGTTTAATCATATTGATGGTTATACCGTCTATACCCCCTGCATTACTTTTTACACTTCTAATTAAATTTTGTACTTCCTCAACGTCAACAGTCGTGAAAGAAAGTTTTTCTGATGTAAGTTCGTTATTACGATAAAAATCTAGAAGCATTTGATCAGGAGTGCTGTGAGGTATAGAGTCTACAGAAAAATCATTTACTTCTTGTACATTACTGAGTGTTTCCGGAATAGAATTTTGTTTTTTAATGTTTATATTTATTAAATTTAGCTCCTTCCAAATAGCATTTGTGCCTCCAATCCCAACTTTATGCTCGAAGTAAGCTTTCTTTTCATTTTGAATTGCAAGATTGGTAAAATTCCGCAAACTTTTATAATATTCCCAGTGCCCAGGGTTCTTAGATTGTTTATATTTTGATTTTGCCTTATTTTTAAGATTTATCAGTAACTTAACATTATCAGTAAACCAAGGTGCTGGTTTGTTCTTCATTTTAACGGTTATCCACGGGGCATGCAAGTCAAAAGATGGATGTAATATAATAATTTAAAATGTTTAATTTAGCATCAATATCCCGCTCATAAAACAATTGATGTAGAGGTAACTTCTGTAGGTCACAGTAAGTCATTAAAATTAAAATATTTAAAATTCCGAAATGTGCGTATAATAGGACTTAGTTTGACGAACTCACCAGTTGATATTTTGCAAAAAACTGTCTCATGATCGGATAACTCATTTTCACACACCCCTGTTTCAATAATGCAGCTGGTATCCGATGTAATTATGAGATCTATCAAAGTACTGCTATTTCCAGATATTCGAGTAGGCTCTGTAATAATTTGTTTTAAACATAATGTATTTAACATATAATTTAAGTATTGCGTAACCGAACCAGAAAAATCCAACACGTTTATATTAAAATCACCCAAACAAATAACCCCATCTGAAGCCTGAGTATACAAACAAATGGATTCTTCAACCTCATCTACAAAAACTTTATAATTAAATTGAGGTGGTTTATACACAACCCCGAAAACATAACTTTCATTATTGATTTTTAATGACAGCCACAATTGCTCAATATTATCATTTGTTTGAATAATTTTTACATTCAAGTGATTCTTTACATAAATTGCAACTCCACCCCCTCGAGCGTCTCGATCTTTCCGGAAAATGTTATATTTCGAATGAGAAAGGGTAATATCAGATTTCAACCAAGTTTCTGATAATGCTAAAATATCATATCCCTTTTGTTCAAGTAAATAGTTTATGTCACCGATTTTCGGCAAAAGTGACCTAATATTAATATGTGCCACACACAAACAATTGCCCACCAATTCACCATTCATTAAAATAAATTGCCTTATTTAGAAAAAAACTAAATTGTAAACAAATACCAAATATATAAATATTAACCATCAGTTAAACTAAAAATTCTGCTATCAGCAACAACATGCAAAGCGTGCTAGTATCACTGCTCCACATTATCACTGCTGCACATAACTTTTTTATATATTAGGAATTTAAAATATTAAATATTTTGCAAATGTTTATATGACGTGACTTTTTTAATCCCCGAGTCCGTTTTAACAAAAATGTTTCCATCGGCGGTCCATACCTTGTTCATTCCAAATCTTTCAACGGCGCTTTTCAACCATGCCACTCGTCGTTTCGTGAGATCTTCCCGAATAACCACAGGAGAGTTTTTTAATTTCTTCTTATTACTTTATATATAAGTTTTTTAATGCTGCGGGACACACATTTTATAATAATTGGACGGTGAGTTCCCTCTTTCGATCCAAGGCGATGGCAGATGTCGATATCATTTTCGGCAAGGTTAATACCTAACTTTTCGTGGCATAAATTGCGCACTACTTCACTGGTATGTTCATTCGGTTTTTGCGGAACGCCGAATATTCTTAAACTATTTACACGGCTGTATTGTTCATGTGCGTCCATTGTATCTTCCGTTTCGGCTTTCAGTTTTTCGAGTTGCATTTCCAAAGATGAGATTTTGTGCTCGTACTTTTCCACTATTTTAGCAACCTCGGTTTCCAGGGAAGCGTTGATGATCGAAGTAAGCTTCTTCGGAATCTAACAGTTTTTCAACTACCCTCTCTGCAATCGCTTCGACATATCAATAGCTTCACCGCTTCTAGTAACAGGCATGTTGTAACGCACTTATATTAGGAGAATCACAATATTTATAAAATTTAGCAGCAGCTGGCACACCACGTCTACTCAGCGCAACGTCCCATCAACAAATTTAGCAGCCAATTTTCTGTATGCAACAATGCTTAATATTTTCATAATTTACATGTAAATTTTGCATACAATTTAGCGTCGTTACATACAAATGTGTATAAACCTCGGTCATGGCTGTGTTGTTCATAACTACAGTCGAAGATGCACTCGTACAGTCAGCGTTAGTTTTAATTTGCGATACTTCAAAGTGACCCTGCAGAAGAGAGAAGCAATAAGATTGTAACGCTAATACCTTGCTTTTTTGTACTACAATTATCTGATGCACAGTAGACCATTTAACAGAATTAATACTTGTAGCAACTGCTAGAAGAAACGAAAGGCGACGCATAAAGATTTGCAGAAATATAGGTTATGTTGTTATATAAGATGTAACGGACACGCCTTTTTAGGGTTTGAGTACGGCTTAGGTTGTAGGAGCGTTCAATAAACAGATATGAAAATTAACCAAAGTGGACTTGCCTTCGAAGCTGAGTCAATAGTTTTAAAAAACACAAGAAATATGCAGAAGAAATAATTGTTTTCTGTGATAATATCGCTATTAAAAGTTAAGGGAAGTTTGTTTACAAAAACCCGAAAATAGAAATAAACGAATGCAACCGTGGTACTTTTAGTTGTGTAAACACGGCTTTTAGTCTTCTGCATTATTATAAGTGATAATAATTATTCTTTTGGTAAAAATGATTAACATAGAGAGGTGCTTTATTTGCAGCGGGTCTAATAAAAAATTAAAATCAACTAAATTAGATCATACACGGCAGTTCCGCTTTTAAATTCTTAAGCATTGAAATTTCTACTGAGATTCTTACAAGAAAATCCAAATGTAGTCTTAATGCACTGAAAACTCAACTTCGAAAACTTAATTTTGTTTGTATTGTAACTTATGAACTTTGCAATTATTGTATTTGTCTAATTATTTAGAGATACCGTATAGTTGATAGTTCACTTATAATTTTTTTGTAATGGATTCTCGTCTGTAATGAACTGGTTACCAAAGTCCCGACTCCCGACTAAACAATTGTTTAAACCTATGCAAATTAAATAGAATCGGATATGATGGACTTTCATTTGTAATGGACGAAAAATTCGCTAAACGTCCATTATATCAAAATCGAATTCCATTGGGGAGTAAGTTGAACGGTTGAAGTGACATTTTCAGATGCCTTAAAATCTTTTCAAACCTTATATTTTCAGCAAGGGGATCGTGCAAGTGAAATTCTTCATCAATTAAACAAAATACAAGTTGTTTAAAATGGCAATTTTTTAAGGAAAAACGTTATTCAAAGCAAAATTATGGATTTTTGCAGAATAATCTTATGTTTTGCATTTCGAATGTTTAAACTTTTAATAAGTAAGGGTATTATTTTGCAACTTCCAATTTAAATTAATTTTTAACTTTAAAAGAATCAAATTCGAATAAGATGGATACTAGGTTATATTATAATGAACTAATATTGACTGTTCCTTGAAGTCCATTATACTGATTCACTGTATCTTGTGGTATTTATTAGTACGCATATTTTGAAGTAAAATAATCAAGGGAACTGCACTTCTTCAACTTAAAAATGCATATGGATGGTACAATCGATTACCAATTGCTGATTCTAGTAATATAAAAACGTTAGCAATTTAAATAATACTTATTTACTATAGAAGACCTTACACCCGCTAGGGTAGAAAGGTCCTAAGATTATGTAAGTCTATGCAAGTGGGACAAGACCAACATTAATATACGTGTATGTAAGCATCCAAGTATATTAGTGATGCATTATTACACATGTATTGTACACAATTTTATCTACAACTGGCCAAAATTGAGAAAAGTGCATTAAGAAAAATGACAGATGTTATTTTCAAAAATATTTTAGTAGGCAAATGTCATGATGTCATTCATTTGAAACTATTTCAGTAGCCATTACACCACTAGTGATGTAATGGAAGTTCATTACTCCACTAGTGGTGTAATGTACTTCATTACATAACGGAAATAGTGTCAAATGAGTGACGTAATAAGTACTTATCCGAGCAGTTGTAGATAAAAGTTATTTTTTGTTTTGTGTTCATTCCGCATGCGTTTGTATTAAACACACTATTTTTAAATTAATCTTTCAATCATTCTGCTATTGTAATTTAATTCTCATATACAGGGTGTCCCGCGACATGTCGGCCATAGCTTCACGTGTGTTGACCCTTATAACTTATGTCATGTTGGTATACTTCGTGGATGTTGTTTTACATGTTTTGGTTTCGAACAGTTATGTCCGGATCTCATTACTTAAACCTTGTTATATTATAACGGTAGGAGGTAGAATAATTACTTTTTTCTAGTGCCATATAGGCTGTTGACGGCTGGGAGACTAGCGTCCCTGTTCCCGCCCCTAAGGAGCAGCCGCCACTGGTTGCTGAGGTCATTTAAGTCAAAAATTTCTTGACTATTTTTCAGATGTTGCGAGATTCGATATGACTATCATAAAAAATTTGTTCTTTAGAAAATATTGTTTTAAAATTTTAAATAAAGAATAATTATAACACAAATACAAAATGTGACGGATGTCAGCAATTTTGAAGTAAAGTCTGTTCACGAAACTCCTGGGCTGTCAAATTGTAATAATTATATTTAAGTTGGCAGCAAATTAAAAATTTTGTTAGTAACTTTCTACTCTAAAATTTTGAAACTTCCAAATTTCAACATTTGATTTATTTGTCTACTATTGGCAAGAGAAAAGAGAGCAGTAGTAAATTATTACTTAGAAAAAAAGCAGGAGCATAGTCAAAAATTAACAAAAAACCAAATTTGTTTCAAAGCAGTAAATTTATTTTCAGTGGGTTACAATATTACTTTAAAATATAAATCAATTCGTTATTTTTAAAAATGTATCTTATAAATCGTAAATCAAGTATTTGCAATTATAAAACAACATGATCCAGGCGAACCGTTGAAAGATTCAGAAAAAGGAGGTAGAAAGAGAAAGAATACTGGCGATGATTTTTATGTTCGCTTTTTAAAAGAAGAATTAACTCGGAAAATGTATGCTTGTCATGAGAAAGAAGAACATTTTACTTTAGATGATCTACACAATTACGCCACACAGGATTTGGAGTACACAATGGGACGAACTAATCTTTATAAAATTATCAGGGCTATAGGATATAGATACAAAAAATGCAACAACAGGGCCATTCTTTCTGAACAATCCCATATAAAAACTTTAAAAGTATCTTTTCTAAGAAAATACTTACAATATTTGGAAGACGGACAAGAAATTAACTTTATTTATCTTAATGAAACTTGGATATACAGGGTGTTTCATAATATATGCGCAGGACTTCAGGATGTGATAGCTCGTCCAAAAATTTGAAAAAAAGTTTCTATTAACTTACCCTCTAAAATGCACAATTTTCGAGATACAGGGTGTTGAAATTGAAAAAAAAATTTCGTTTTTTGCGAATATCTCCGGAACCTTTTATCGTACAGAAAACAGCTTTTGTAAGCATTTTCTACTCATAATAAGCTATGTTTTGTGCGAGAAAAAAAATTTTTTTAAGTCATAATTGGTGAAGATTTTGAAGGAGTAGTGAGTGTTTTTCTCCCCAACTTCTACGCCACTGGTAAAAGTACGGTTTTGAGACGCCCACTTGAACCGCCAATGTTTTCTACACAAAAAAGGTACTCTTGGTCATAAGCTCTAAAGTTGACCGTTTTCGAGAAAAATCAACTTTTATGTTGAAAAACATGGTCAATTTTTTGAAAAAAATTTTTTTTTGCTAATTAAACGGAGGACATTTCCAACATTTAATTTAACTGTGTATGATTTGTTATTTTTTTTTTAATTTTGCAATTATGAAGTTAACGTTTGGTTTTGTTACTTGTTGTAACGTTTAAATAAATTTTGTATAATTAGTAAAAAAAAAAAATTATTTCAAAAAATTTACCATGTTTTTCAACATAAAAGTTAATTTTTCTCGAAAACGGTCAACTTTAGAGCTTATGATCAAGAGTACCTTTTTTGTGTAGAAAACATTGGCGGGTCAAATGGGCGTCTCAAAACTGTACTTTTTCCAGTGGCGTAGAAGTTGGGAAAAAAAACACTCACTACCCCTTCAAAATCTTCACCAATTATGACTTAAAGAAATTTTTTTCTCGCACAAAACATAGCTTATTATGAGTAGAAAATGCTTACAAAAGCTGTTTTCTGTACAATAAACGGTTCCGGAGATATTCGCAAAAAACGAAAATTTTTTTTCAATTTTAACACCCTGTATCTCGAAAATTGTGCATTTTAGAGGGTAAGTTAATAGAAACTTTTTTTCAAATTTTTGGACTAGCTATCACATCCTGAAGTCCTGCGCATATATTATGAAACACCCTGTATAAGAATGGAGGCCAAGTGCGTATGTGGGTGCATGGTGAAGATTTTAAAGAAAATCCTAGAAAAGTTAAAAATGAGGGGAAAAGATTTACAGTGTTACATGCTGGATGTAATTTAGGTTTTCTGGATGGGTGTAGTTTTCTTTTAGATAGTAAGGTAGAAGACCGAGACTATCATAAAACTCTGAACGGCGACATTTATGAATTGGATTGTTAATCACTTGCGTCCAGCATTGAACAAGTTGTCTGGGAAGTGTGTTATAATAATGGATAATGCTCTATATCATTCTGTAGTCCTCGACAAACCACCTACTGTTTCTTTAAAAAAATCGAAAATGACAGATTGGCCGACTCAAAATAAAATTGCGTTCAATGAAAACAGCACCAAACACCAACTTTGGGAAATTATAAGGCCACTGATTAACACCACCAACAAAAAATATGTTGTTGATGAATTTCTACCCCAACATGGGCATGCCGTTCTTAGACTGCCTCCTTACCAGTGCCAGTATAATCCCATAGAGTTAGCATGGGCATTTGCAAAAAACTATTACAACAAGCATATACAATCCCAACCTTCATCCAAAGATAATGTTCACAAGTTATGGCGTTGAGCTCTCAGTAATTTTACAGAGCAAATGTGGAAGAACACTAAAAATACAAATTATTGTGAATTGCTTTAGTATCTCTACTAGGGATGTTCCGAATACT
>OW679200.1:111833255-111922433 GCA_940337035.1 Agriotes lineatus | reverse complement strand
ATAGAAACCTGCGGATTATATTTTTCATTTTTTTTAATATCGCGCAATCTAACAGAGAATTCAGTGTCTCTATATTTCAAGAATCGACGACAATCGGGATACGAAGTCGTTCGATCAGTCCGTCCACTTGGATTGCAAATGGCTGAGGATACAGCCCACCCGAAACAACAGTAGTCATCGTTTCTTACGTTCACGACAGCTCTCTTGTTCTTAATCTGTTCTGGCATCGGGATATATGACGAGGTTCGAAGCGGATTATACTTATTTACATTAACTTCTATGTACAATAGCTGTTTCAAGATCAACCCTGTAACAACCCAAAACTATTAGTATTGGTGCACAAACTTAATGATATAATACACACCTACTCGCGTTCTTGAAACTCAGACACCTTCTCGTCCAATATCCCCGTGAAATTAACATATAATTTGTTCAAATCTGTACGCGAGTAGCCACCTCATTAGCTGTGTTAAAACTTTTAAAGTCTTGCACATCTTGAATCTACAAAATAAAATACCGGAAAAGTTCGAAATTGATTTTTACACTAGTTAATTTATGCAATTGTCCTTCTATAATGCCTATAATTTTGTCTTTGAGTTCGGTCATATATTCTACAACACTTATATATGATAATTTTCGGTGGACACCCTATAGCTCGCTACACGGGACTCGAAGGCGTCATTTTGGTTATGTCGATAGAACATACATTACATATATTATATTTGCCTTAAATGTAATATTACGGAAAGTAGATCTTCTTAGACCCTGGGACCTATCATTTGAATATCATTGATGAAGACTCCTGTTTTGTAGAAACCAAAGCATCAAACACGACTTTTAATTTTTTTGTGAGGCTGTCTGCTTTTAACACTGTATAGTGAGGTATGTAATAGGTGTCAAAGTCTGCTTTATTATCTAAGAATTAGATCATGTAGCCCAAGCTCTCATTCGAATTTTTAGGAGACAAGTTTTATTTTTACCTAGGTCAAAACCTTGAACTGTTTAAAAAATTAAGTTTTAGGAAAATATTAAGTTATCGAAACAGGTTATGTCTCAATAACGAAAATAGTTTATCTTACCCGGATTAATGTCAAGTATTTATGTAATTGCAATTCGATATAAATTTTAATAATTTTCCATGACCCTATAAGTGCTAATGCAACCAGATACATATTTTTATCAGTTTATTTGTTTGCTATCAATAAAAAACACTGGCATTAATTAATTGCAACATCGCTACTTTAGAATGTTATAAAGATATTATTTAATTTTTTCACATTTTACTGATACGATATGTGAAAAGTGATAAACACACTTACTAAAATCCGTATGTTAGCTAACTTAAAATAACCAGAAAGACATATGACATATGATTAAAATAGCGATTATACATAATTTATGTATGTTTTAACTTTTTTATGCGCGTTGAAGTTACAGAACAGCAGCCCGTAACTTAATTCTAGCAAAAACAAAATTTACAAAATTAAACACAATGCTTTCAGGTGTTTTCGCAAATTGAAATAATAATTTTCTTTATAAATAAGGAAATAAATAATAATTTGAAACTGATTTTATAAATTTCTATTTTGTGTATAAATTATTTTAGACATACGTAGTATGTATTCAAAAGAACAAAAATGAATGTTCATTATAGTTTTCTCCTTCTCCTATTTAACTATTTAACTACGAGGGCTGCTCTGATAATTGTTAGTTATTAAGAAACAGTTGCTGTGTGACAGAAATTTATCTTACTGTTTCTCAAAGTATTCTTCTCCTACACTAACATATTTTCTTCATTTTTTAAAATGATTTTGTAGAGCAGTCAGAAAATTCATTTTTCGGAAGTCCTCTAGTATTCTTCAAAATTCCAATATTGCTGCATCTACAGTTGGAAATGTTTTACCTTTATTTTTCAAAAAAACGAACGGCTGTAGGGAGGGTGAGGTACTAAGTGAACCCCCAAATATTGTAAAAAATCCATGGTTCTGGCAGCAGTGTGGGCTGATGCGTTGTCGTGATGAGTTAAAATGCCGCATAAACAATTTTTTTGGTGGCTTGTTTTTAATTTTTAAAACAACTGCGGTAAAGCGACTTTCAGTATCATTCAGAATTAATCGTTCTGCGATATTCTAATGGAAAACATCTAGAGTACCACTTCGGCAGAAAAAAACAGCAATCATTTTCTTATTCGTACTCCTACCTCGAATTAATTTTGTGAGTAACGCTTCACCTTGAAAGACCTAAACATTAGATCGTTGTTTTGTTTCGGAGTCGTAATTGTATATCCAGTATTTGACACTTATCACGATGTGCGATACCTGTTTTGATACTCCCCCATCAAATGTTTTTAACATAAATTCACACTAGTCTGCGCGAGCCTGCTTTTGTTCTATAGACGATAAATCGAGTATCCAACAACTAGCTAGTTTCCTGACGCCAATATGTTTATGTAAAATAGTATTCACTGCGCAGAGTCCAAACGTTAGTTCTTCCTGAATCTCCCTATACGTAATATTTCGATCTGGAATAATTAAATTTTTCACACGGAGTACATTTTCTAGACTGGCCGCATCCGCGCGGTTCTTTTTCTGACAGCTCTCGTCCTAACCGAAACTTTCGAAACCAATAACTAACAGTGGATAATGAAGGGGCACCAAAAGCTGTCACTACATTTTTATGGCTTTGCTCATAACTTAACTGCCTTTTGTAATCGTATATAATCATGGCTTCAAAAACAATTCGTGGAATGTTCATTTTAACTGAATTTAAATATGCAACAGCCTAACTTTAAAAAATTATAACTGTTGAGCAACAAATTGAAACGTTTGACGGATGCAGGTAACAACTGTCAACTAACACAGTTTTGAATTGTTGCAATTGTTATTACCCATCTCTTGATCCATGGCCTAATACTAACAGAGCAATTTCGTATCACCGAGTTCCCCAGTAATGTGGCTCTAATAGATATACATACTATTAAAAATGCATGTTTTTCTAAAAGGATTTCATCATAGTATTTGTACAGAGGTGGGATAAAGTCTCACAGTTTTATTATAAGAAGTTGTAGCAACTTTACATTTAAAATATAGTTTGTTACAAGATAAATTAAACTTTAAGACACGGGTTACATCTGTTGCAGGTTAAAAAATGACTTTTACGACCTAAAAGGCTAAATTGTTACAGCAAAAATTAAACTTTAATACCTGAACACAGTTTATACAAGTCGAGACAATCATCGGGAATGGTATGAACTGATCGTTACGATTCTTCAACACTAAAAGAAAAGGCAAAGATCACCCTAATTACTCCTCAACTGTCAAGCATCAGAGAGTTAACCGACTAAAGCTCAGTAGGAGGGGTGGTTCGAATCAACACGACGTAATTTAGAGCGAAATGCTGTCAAGATAGGGGTTGGTTGTCATCAAGATGAGAGGGGATAGGCTCCACGAGTTTTGTTGATAGGTATAAAAGTTTCTGAACAGCCCCTGTAGAAACTCGAAATCCAAGTGCAGTTGCCCCTCTCTGTCGATCCTGTTGGCTTTGAACCTACCTTTCATTGGGTTTTTCCTGCCTTTGCCAAGAGACCTCACACTTAAATTACGTCGACGTAAAGCTAACACAAATAAATAGACAAACACGTGCAATCCGTGTAAAATTAAAAGACATCAAGATTAAAGTGGAATTCGTATCTATTCAAAATTTAAGTGTGCACGTATAAGGTTGACACAAATAATTTGAACATGTATGTATATGCTTAGCTCAAGTAATATGAAAGAGGGTTAGTATTTTTATCTTAATTAACGACAGAACAAAGTGATACAAACAAGGCCCACCCGTTAAAGGGAACCGATAATTTAGCGGAAGCAGGCCACGCTATGCTATTTTTAGGTATTGCGTTATCAAAAGTAGGGCTAAACGCATGGTTTGACTGAGCTGCCAAACTACAGTTTTGCGACCCACTGAATTTAAAATGGCGTAGCATAAAAGGTTTAATATTTACTTTAAAAACTAGTTACAGTACCTGCATTCTGTTGCAGCGAATTTCTCTGTGCAACGGGGACGCTTCCAGATGCACGGTGCGAGCCTGTAGGGAGCGACGATTGGTGAATGGGGTTTACTTCACGTTATGACAGAGCGGCGACGGGGAAGACACCACGGTACAACGATGGGCGACAGCTTCATGGAACGACAACGGGGGTGACTCCACTACACAGCAAACGGATACAGCATGTACTAATCGTCGCCGAAACGAGATTTGGGAGCGAACGATACGACAAGTTATTACCTCGGCTCCACACCAATGACCACCTTTGGAGATCTCCTTCATGAAAGAATTCTTTAAAGAGAGAAAATGTACAACTGGCACCGGTAATAGAAGATCCCCGGACACTTTACACACTGCACTGTAGCTCAGAATACACCCCGGCTAATGGAATTATGGAATTAGCCCAACAAAACCAAACGCTGTTACTTCACTGTCTTCCTCAACGAAATTTCGAACCACAATGCCAAAACGACGAGCATGGAATTCCGGGAAAAACGTGCTAGTTCTTTTTGTCTAACACAAGTCGTAGGATGACACTATCGCACAAAATGATGCAATTATTTGGGATCTTTGCGCCGTTCGCCTAAGCCGAGCTGTACAGTAAGTCGTCTTACAGATGCGCGTTGCGTAGCGCATCCACAAACCGGGCTTTTGAAAACCATCCTTAAGATAGGGGATCGTAAGGGCGTGCGGCGCAAAGAGCGTACGCAAGTCGGGCTTTTCGATGCAAACTAATGTTTTAAAGGGAATCAGAATAATGTAAAACAAAAATCTGTACTAGGTAATGAACCAACATTCAATCAACAAGGAAATTGCAGTCTGTATGCTGAACTCAACAGATGTTGGTTTTAGCTCTAAACGCTGCTTGCACCAACGAAAGACGGCGGTAAAGATTAATATTTGAAATTATTTAAAGTGAGAGCACGGTAATTTCGAACTTTCGAACTTAATTGCTAACAATGACTCATTAAAAAATAATAATTAATGACCCCCCTCTCTATATTTCGTCTATGTTTTACTTATGAAACCATTTCACAATGGTTTGAAATATCCCCTGTTTCAACAAATTAAATGGCAAATAATTTGCTTCCGTTAATTTATTCTTTGATTTCTTAACGACATACTGCAAGCATACTGTCCAGAATTTCATTTTGTATAGTTTCGGATGTACGTTTAAAAATCGTCGCATTATTTAAATATTTTTACTTCTATCGTATCAAAGACGAAGAAAATATGTAATCTCGAAAAAATCACCTTCCAAGATTTCTTCCGGGTCCCTGAATGACGAAAAACAGGTTTTTGCCGGTATAACTCAAAAAGTATTTATTGGAGGAACATGATATTGTGCATTCGGATTATATCCTAATATGAAACCGAGAAAATATATGAAGGGTGAGTACCTTACAAAAAAAAAATGCATATAATATTTTGCACAAAGCTCGGGCATTCGGGGAAATTATCTCACTCGGCTTTGCCTCGTGATCTAAAGTTTTCCCCTTATGGATAAAATGTTGTAGTTGTAGTTTAATTACTAATTTCAGAAGCATAAAATAGGGTTTTATCTATTTATGTCACTCCTTACTGCATTGTTGGTAGCACTGTCAAGCTATGTCAAATTCGAGATTTGCCGGTTAAGTTTTTTGTCAGTTTGTGTCAAATAATAAACAAAACCTAACCTACTAAAGTCAAATTTGACATAAACTGACAATATACTTCAGTACTGCCAAACGTTCACGAATCACAGGCGACTCTAATTATAAATTTATTTGATCTCTCGGTACTTCCCAATTTGCCACTATGACTTATTGATAAATTAAATTATAAGTATTGAATAAAATTTTGTATTACACACGACGATAAAGTTATTATCATTCACTCTTGAATCGTTAACGTCTCGACTTCGTTTCGACGTTAAAGGATTCGCTCGTGGATAAAATTTAACTTTATCGTCTTGCATAATACAAAATTTTATTCAACAATTATTATTGAACACCTCCATATAATAACACTAGTAGTATTTTATATATTCTCCACTGGTGGTAAAATATGCAAAAAGTTACTAGTGAAAGATGTAGGAAAACACTGTTGGTGGATATTGTTGGTGGCACTGTCAGTCTATGTCAAATTCGAGATTAGCAGGTTAGGTTTTGCGTCAGTCTCTGTAAAAATAAACAAAACCTCACCTGCTAACGCTAAATTAGACATAGACTGACAGTGCCACTAACAATAGATGTACTCCAGTACTGCCAAACGTAAAACAGGAATCATATGCGACCCTAATTAAAAATGTATTTGATCTCTTGTTACTTTAGCTCACTTCCAATAGTTCGAACAAATTTGTCACTTTGAGTTTTCACAGCTGTCAATATAAAATTTATATTTTTTTGTATTTATTGAGTTGTTGGATAAAATTTTGCATTCCACTCGTGTGGAATGCATATTAAACACTCACCGTTAAACACACTAAACACGTTTTCTTGTGTGACTAATATGCTAAATTTCACACTTGTACAATAAATAACTATTAACTTATTAGTAACTTTTTACATTATGTATTCGTTTTTGAATGACTAAAAACAGCCGCTGAATGCTGCCGAAATTGTTAGCATTTCGATACAGTACAACAAAAACAGATATTTTTCACAAGTGCCTAAATTGTTTCATTACTAGTACTACTAATTCTATGACAGTTGACAGCGTACTTTATTGTATAAAGGCCGCTACTGTAAGGTAAAACGTCATATATCATTCGTGAGTAAAATACCATTTATGCTCTCGTCAGAATTTAATTACCCGCTACATTGTTCACAAACATCTCACTGGCGTCTAATGAGTATTCTATCACTTATAATATAATGCACTTTGTATATTGCATATATTAACTTAAGATAATAGTATGCATATAGTTTATATTAGAAGATAATAAAACATAACATGCAGCACCTGATAAAGCCAGTTCAACGCTTGGAAGCAGCCCGGGCTCAATGCCTTGTATTTGTGTTTGCAGCTGGATTATACATAAACGAGGGGCTGATCGCCGCCCATTTTTATATCTTTTACAACATTTACCCTGTATTTGTTGTTCGTCAAGGCTAACGCCTGAGCTATGTGCAAATTATTACTTTTATCTATTCCTAAGTTAAAGCAAACATAGACAATATTTAGTTTTTTTAAGCTGCTCACCTTGTACATGTTTGACCGAAAGTATATTTGGTTTTGAGCCCGGTAGATATATCGCGTGTTTAAAAAAAAACCTCATTCAGGGTAGGCCTTGGAAAGATAGATAGAAAATCTAGTCATGTCTTAACTTAAGTCTGTAGATGAATGTCAGATTGCATTTTGTTTATTAACACATCTGTCACTGAGACAAGTAAACGTTTACACTGCATTAAGTTTAATTGTATCAAGCAAACAAAAAGGCAAATAAGATGGCATGTACACAACAACAATAAGTGTAATAATCATAACGGTCAATAAAATTTGTTTTTGTTAAGTGTTTTGTATATTTTTTAGGAAAATAATTCAAGATCAAGACGTAATTTAGTTCTCTCTGACTTGGTAGTTCATTTGCATTAATGGGTATATGTCAAGTTACGGCAAACTTCAATTTGATCATGGCATGCTGCGAATCAGTTTCTTGTGGAACACACGATATAATCCGCGTGCAAAACAGCGATATCCTCCAACAAATAGTTTATAAGCTATACATTCGGACGGACAGACAGATGGAATCGAGAAAACATATTTATCGCTTTTCATTTAGTAATCTACCAAATTTTTACATTCAAAATCATATAGAAATGTGGTACTTGCACTGCAACACATTTCTGCATAGAACAGCAATTTATTTTACGTTTGGCAATGCTCAAGCGTATTGTTGGTGCCACTGTAAGTCTATGTCAAATTCGAGGTTAGCAGGTTAGGTTCTGCGTCAGTTTTGACACAGACTTACGCAAAACCTAACCTGATATCCTCGAATTTGACATAGACGTACAGTGCCACCAACAATACACTTCAGCACTGCCAAACTGGAGTTGCTTATTGTGCATACGAACGAGTTCTGCTCAGCTTCGTTATGTTTTGATATTTAGTTTAAAAATATTATATTAAAAAACTTTTCTAAAACACCTTATAATAAAATTCATTATAATAAATGAAAATTTTTGGCTGAAAAAGAACTCCCAATTTTAGAACATGCGCATTTGCCTTGGTTGTTGTTAATTATGTAATACGACTCCATTAACAATTGTGATAATAAATGACTGTGTTATCGAACTAAATATTAAAACAACTTTTACATTATGCAACAAACCATTGCAATTAAGATTAAGTTATATTAACCGGATTACACGCTTTTAATTGGTAAGAAAACACGGAAAATGTATTTGTCCCTTATCTAAAATTGCACTATTTTGTATTCTAGATTATGAATCATTTTTAATAATTGTAACTGTAGATGTAGAATTGAAATATATTTTAAAATGTGACTGTTAGAAATGTTTAAATGTGTTAGACATTTTAATTTGTTTGGCATATTTAGTTGCATAACGTTCCCTAATAAAATGTACATTTTCCCTTAGTTGGTGTTCGGGCTTATAAGTGAAATTTTAACTTTACATTTCCGTTCGAGGGAGCGAAGATGCCCCTCAAGACAGCAATACATACAAACACATGATCGCCACCTAGAATTAAAAAACCAAAAAGGCTACTGGCTTATACCAAATTTGATTAGAAGATTTTCTATAACTACCGTTTTTTTTCAACTGTTTAGCAACAACCTATGTTATATAACCCTTTTTCGAACGGTTATTACAATTAGTAAATTGGATATCTATCCTATTGCTTAGTTAACAGAAGTAGTATCGAGAATAATGTATTAAACACTTACCTTGTTGCTTTTGAATTACTTTTAAAATTGACATATCTCACTTATAAAATTTAAATTTAAAATTACTTCGGCTAGTCAGTTTATTGAGCAAATAAGAATCTATCTTCCTCAGCTGAATGAGTAAAGGTTATAATAATGATTCTCGTTATAATTGAATACTGAATTACAAAATTATTATTGTATTGACTTCTTCGTCAATCATACTCCTTAGTACTTTTCATAGAACCTTCTTTTAAGTTAGATTGTATTGTTATGCTTGGTTTGACATTACAATCAATCAAAACTAAATGTTGTCAAATTATTTAATCAAATTACTTTTTCAAATTGAGGTTAAAATTAATTACAGATACCTAGACCAAAATTATATAATTTCTACTTATAATGGCCGAAAACGTCGAGTACCCGAATCAAAGCAAATTTAGAAAACTTAATATTCTAAATTGCGCTCTAAACCTAAATTACAATGTTTTCCACTAATTTTGTCGTACCAAACTTGTTAATAAAAATACACTAACCTTCACGAAGACTCACTTGTACCTTGAGTGTATTTTCTATCAGCTCCTAACTGATTGGCAGTCGTCAAACACCTCCCTTGAGTTTTTGAGGACCCAAAATAGCTCATTGTAGCTTTCGTACTTCTTAATACCTTGATAAACGGTAGTACAGCATGCCACAATCACTCTCACTTTCACTTACTGATGGTTTAAGTACCAATTACCACTTGAAATGGTTTCAAACAATCTTGAAATTATAATATGAATAATAGTTGTGACCTTTGGTCAAATTTGATCGTGAAGAAGGCTATCTTGCTATCACGTACCAAATATACAATATTACTCTCACAATTAAAGGAAAGTTAGCCCTTTAACGTGACTTATTAAACGTAGATTATTCAATATTAAAGAAGTTTTTTCACTTGCAGTAAACAACCCCCTGGTTGCCTATTGCTACTACCACCAGTAATCTATCACCAACTGTTATCACATATATATGTTTTTATACAGCTTCCGTCAGCCGTTTTCCGCAACCCATTCGCCATTCTTTCCGATTATAGAGTGTATTTTCATCTAACTCTCTTTTTTGCATTGCTGTTTTAATTTGGTCGTTCCATTGTAGTCTAGGTCGTCCTCGCTTTTTTCGCCTGTTAGGTTTCCATTTCCAGCATTTTATAGGTAGTCTAGTTTCGTCCATCCTTCGCATATGTCCATACCATAGCAGTTTTCGTTGTTCAACTTCTTCAAATAATGTGGTATTTACTTCCATATCTTCTCTTATTTTGTCATTTCTGATCCGGTCAAGTAACGTTACTTCACAGCATCTACGCCAATATCCCATTTCCATGGCGTTTAATTTTTTTTCCAGTTTTTTACTTATGGTCCATACTTCTGATCCATAGATAGAACAACTTTCTACCAGTGTCGTAAATAATTGCCTTTTTGTTTTGTTGCTAATTTCTTTATTCCAGAGCAGCGAGTGTAGTTGGCGTGTTACAACTTTCCCTATTCTTATTTTGTCTGTTTCATCTGATCCAGTATCTGATAAAGTTACCCCTAGATACTTGTATTCTTGTACTAGTTGTATGTGGCCCTTTTCGGTTTCTATTTCAGTTCCTTCGTTGACGACAATCATATATTGTGTCTTTTGCGTGTTTATCTCTAAACTCCAGTTCTCAATCTCCTCAATCAGTTTTTTCGTCATGTATCGAATATTTTTGTCATCTTCTGCTAACAGCACCTGGTCGTCTGCGAATAAAAGAGTATTAATATTGAATTAATTAATTATTCACACAGCATGCTACATTACACCTACTAGCCCTTTTTTACTAATAAGTAAATAGGAAATAAAAAAATATCGAAAGGTTAGCTAAGAGGAAGGCACAAAAACATACATGAATGAAATTTATGAGGTTATACAGTGTTTATCTACGTTTCCTTGTACTGTAACTGTGCTGCTTTTTCTCTAGTATGATCCAAGGTTTATAAAGTTGTTATTTATATTAGCTGAATATGACAACCCAGCATTTATTAGAAAAACACTTGGATAATAAATTAATTGAACATTAATAGTAAAGTATCAGTGGATAACAAGGTCTTTAAAACACGCGCGAGTTTTCGAAATAGAGCAAGTGTTTTAAAGACCAGTTATCCACGAATACTTTACGCTATTTTTTATTATACCTGCAATACTGGAAATAGATTACGCACTAAAAACTTAGAAATAATTTTTGTCGTGATAAATCGAGAGGGCATAATAATATTGCTACTATAGTTACCAGCATTATTTACGTTTTTGTCGCGTCCACGTCGGTTGTTGCATTTAGTCGTTACCTTGACAATCTTTAAAGCTCGGCGAGCTTTAATCGCCTGTTTTCGCACGCTCAGGCGTGCTTTAAACGGCGATTTTGATGCAGGTATAATAAAAAAATATTTAATCACGCTGACAAGGTGCGACAAGTTATGATGCTCGTTGCACGCTTAAATTTATGAATTATTTGCTGCCAGCGGTTCATTTTTTATTTCCGCATTACAAAATAATGTCTATATAGGCAAATTAACCATACAAAAAATGGCCAATAATACAAGTGTAAGACGAAGAGCACCTAGATTTGAATCTTCTGGAAAGAAAATTATTTTTGAAAATTAATAAGAACATGCGTTTGTGCCCTAGCAGCTTTATAGGAATAGAGAAATGCATTACTGCTGTCTGACACGAAAGACACGTTTTTGAATATACAAATGCATTTAGTAGAGATAAAATTAGTAGTACTGATCAAGGGGATGAGAGACGAGCTTATTTTAAAATTAAATAGTTTTAATGATAATGTAATAATAATAGACCGTAGGATTACTAATAAGATGTGTAATTGCTTTTCAAAAGGTAGTTTGGGTGGCAATATGTGATTCATGTCAAGTAGTTGACGAAATTAGTTATAGCAAATCTATAAGGGCGAAGAAAGTTTATGAAGTGAAGTATAACTTGGGAAGATTTAAAGCTTCTAATATTCAAGCTCCTTTTACTTCAATTTTATTAAATGAAACCAGTCAATACTGTTTAATTGACGATGGCTAGACCGTCCTTTACGTGGCACGATTTTATGAAGATAACAATGAAAAACTAGTGATAACAAATTCTTTAGAAAATCAGGCAAAAAATCCAACTTAATCTTCTTATACTTACTTTAAAATCAGTTAAAAATAGGTGACATGTGTTTTTTTATTTTTAGGTGGAGCATTACACCTTTTGTGATTAACTTTTCTGTTATCGCTACTCTTAGAAGCTATCTATTGGTATTCCAGTTTATTTTTTACGTCGTTTTCCTATAGTATTATAATTTGCCACAACACTGTAAGTGCATTTGCAACTAGCATGTATCACTGTGCGCATCTCGAAAATTCTATTAGCAGTTCTAGTATGTTATTTTCTGGCAATAAAGATAGCAATTTGCTAATTCGATCAAATAATAGAGTTACTGCAATATGTAAGTAGACAATAATTGCAGTTTGTGTTTATCACTACATTTATTTAGAAATAAAATATTTGCAGAAAGAACTTAGCTTGAAGCCGGCAACATTACAAACCTCCAGGAGTATGGGAGAAAATTTGGTAATTATAAAAATACTTACTACCTATTAAATCGTTTATTTTATTTTGGCAACAAATGTTGACTTTCTATCTGTTTAACTGTATAAATAGTAGTAACGAAAAAATCTAATTGAATACAGCTCAATTGATATATTTTCTGATTCTATTTATTATTAATGTATGCTATTTCAATAAGTCATTTAAAATCTTTAAAAAGCAAAGGTACTTTGGCAAATATTAAAATAAAAAGCGTGTTATAAAGATCTAAAATAGACAACATATTCAAGAGAATAATGGTCGATAAACTAAGAAAAAATAAGATGCAGCACTTTGAAAGCTATCAAAATACATACCTACTCAAATCATTAATAGTAATTTATTATACAAAACGATAAAGTTAAATTTTATCCACGAGTGAATCGTTTAACACCGAGACGAAGTCGAGACGTTAATGATTCAAGAGTGGATAGAAATAACTTTATCGTCGTGTATAATACAATATTTTTTTCTATAGCAAGAACTTTAACAATTTCAAAAGAAAATAAGGACAGTCAATCACATTTCAAAATGTCAGTATCTAGATTGGGTTGCTACGATAATACGAAGCTGTCATATTTAATTTAAACAAAAGTTAGAAAATTAAATTACTTTATCTATCCTTGATGTTAAAGTAAAACTTGACCTTTTGTTTTGAGTTGATAAAAGCACACATTAACATGTGCTATAGAAAAAATTGTATTTAGTTTAGGCTAGACAATTGAAACGCGTAAATTTTCGATTATTGTTTGTATATTACCCAGAGATTCTTAACTTAGTAAAAACAGGGGCATTGTTAGCATCATAGGCGCCGACTTAATGGGGGCCGCCAGGCCCAGGCCCCACATGAAATCATAGACGTAGGGCTGGGCCCCACATAAAATTCCTGTGTTTAAATTCAAAATACATTTTTATGGAGTAACTTTGTTGTTAGTTGGAGTTGTCTTTTGCCTAGTTTATTTTTATATTTTATGAAGTAAAATTTGTTTTTGTTTTCACAGAGAAATATTTAAGTTGTTTGTATAATGTGTTTGTGAATAAATCTGTTTAGCATACCTATTTATATTCTTGTCATTAAATAGTATCTAAGTGCTGCTTGTCTGTTTTTTTTTAAATTGTATGAGTTATTTTTTATATTTTCTGAAACAACCTTGATAAATCAGCGACAAAAATATAGTCAATTGGAAGCGTTAAAACTGTGTATTTGAACTCAAATTTTTCAAAATTTTTCGGGGGAGGGCCTCCGGACCCCCACCCCCCGACCTCCCGATGAATATCCAATGGCCCCACATGGAATTTTACGAAGTCGGCGCTTATGGTTAGCATACTTTAAAGAAAATTTTAAATCTGATTTTAAACTTTCATTAGTTTCTATCAGGTAACCAAATAAGTTCGTGCGTTTTTTATGGTAAAATATAAATATTTATTAGGAAACAATAATACACTATTATTCATCGAAGTAATTACCATCACACTCAATGACATTTTGCCAACGTGACACCAATTTTTATATGCCAGTATTGTTGAACTTTATGTATTTTGAATAAAAAAATTGACGGACTGCATTTATTACATCAACTCGAGTTATGAACTGCCTATGCCTCATACAGTTGTCAAAAGACAAGAAAAGATGGTAATCACTTGGCGAAATGTCAGGCGACTATAAACGGTGTGGTAACGTTTACCAGTAAAGTTCGCAATTTTTTTCCCGGGTCACTCTTGCGGTATGCGGCCTGGCGTTATCCTGTAAGATTACCACTTTCTTTCGATTAATCAAAGAAGGCTGTTTTTGGATAAGTGCTGCTTGTACTCGCTGAAGCTGTTCACAATACAAGTTAACAGTGATGGTTTGACCAGTTTTCAAAAACTCATAATGAACAATTCCGGTTGCTGTCCACCAAACACACAATAAAATGTTATTTGGATGCAAGGAAGCCTTGGGAGTGTGTGGTACCGAATCAGTAGGCGGCAACCAATGATACAAACGCTTAGAATTTGAGTACAATATCCACTTTTCGTTGTAGGTTAACAACCGATCAAGAAAAGGTTCATTATCGTTGCGTGAAATGTTTGACGAATAAATGGTAAGACGACTTAATTTGTTATCATTTGACAATTCATGTGGGAGTCATTTGCTTAACTTCCACGTCTTTCCTAGCTGATGAAGGTGCAAACGAATGATTTCATCACTCACATTGAACCTTTCTGCAAGCTCTAGGCACGTTGTCCTGGCATTTGCCTCCACAGCCTGTTGAATATCCTCTTTGTTAATGATCTTCGGTCTCCCAGAGCGTGTTTCATCGGTCAAGCTGAGATCTCCCAAAGAAAATTTCTTGAACCACTTTTCTGCTGTTAGATCACTTACGGCATCATCTCCGAATGCGGTATATATTTTTAGCGCCGCCATTGCAGTTTTGGTAACGAGTTTGTACTCATAGAGTAAACAACTTCGAATTAAAGCCTCATTCGTTGCAATTTTCAACTATTTAAAACTAGGAATAAAACAATTGCCACCAAATGTGTATGTATCCGATAAAAGAAGGATTCATACTAAAGTAGATGACAGATAACAAACAAGTGCTACCGATCACCAACGTAATAAATATTCATGCACTCTGCTGTATACAAAAACCGCACGAACTTATTTGGTTACCGATATAACGTGTGAGATTCTTGTTTTAAGTAAGACATTGAGGACTTCCTTTTCTGTTTTCGTTGATGTAAAGTTTAATAAACTTGTTTTCATAAATAAACAAGTTGCCAAAAACACTTTTTTGACAATGGCAACAAGCATTGTCACTAGATTGAATTGAATTCTCAGGACTAACCAGGAACACCTGAAGACCCGAAACGTCGTGTGATAAACACCTTCGACAGTGGAAAAAGTCCGATAAAACATATCAGCTTCTGGTTATAATTTTTGCAGTGAGGTTAGGTTTCGTGTCCACTAGTTGACATCTTAATCATTTTAAATTATAGCTCTGGCTATTATAAACTTGAAATTGTTCTCAGCAATAAATACCTAGTTAAAACCAAATTATAAAATCACATTTCATGTTTATAATAGCTAGAACTACAATTTAAAATTATTAAAATATCAACCAGTTGACATGAAACCTAACCTCACTGTTATAAGCTTATGTACCAACACAATTCAATCGAGTGATAATGCTTGGCTTGTTGTCAATGGTTTCTCGAGATTTTCGCCATTTTCATTTCCATATGAAAAAAATTACTACCTATATAATATAGTGTTTATCAACACTTATGGTTATTATTTAATATCGTAAGCTCCGTCTCCATTGCTGCGCGAAAGGCAAATTTTTTTAAGATTACGTACTGTAAACAAGAAACGATACTTCACAATGGAGTGTAGCGCCTCGAACTTACTTCTAAAGCTTTTTAAAAATGAGATTTCCAATATCTGCAGACTGTTTTTAAACTAGAGGGAGCAACTGAAAGACCGTATTATTTATACTTTAATACGCTAGAAAAATGTGGCATTTAAAAATGCATTTAATATGCATTACCCTTCGGCTAGGAATAAATGACTCAAATCCAACCGCTTATGCTTCTTTTGGGGCGAAACTAACGCCGTTCATACTCAAAAATATAAGCAATATTAAGGTACTAAGTAGTTATTTCTGAAAATAACTGATGTTCTTAGTTTTAGAATTATAAAGAGATTAAGAACACAAAACTGCTAACTGGTGAGCAATAGAAAAGTGGGAATGAGGCAATTAGATCATTGTAAACTATAAATTTAAGACCTTTTAATGGTTGCCCCAGATCAAGGAATAGGTCTTTGGGTGTAGTAATTATTTAGCTGCACAATACATTTGAATTAATACAAATTTGATTAAGAGTGAAAATAAATGTTATTTTAAACATATTTATCTACTTTGCGTTCGTACTGAGGCTATTACGATACGCGTTTGAGTATCGTAATGGACACAAAGCGATGCTATAATAAAAATACTAAAAATTTTTTTTTGCTTAAAAAGTGGCAAAATAGATAAAATACTGTATGATACCTCGTTTATAAGGCATTTTGTAGCACTTACTCCTTTAGGGCACTCCTCGCTTCGCTCGTCGTACCCTAAATCCGTGCATGCTACAAAATGCTTCTTATAAAACTCGTATCATAATATACTATTTTTCAGTTTTGACAGTTTAAAGTGACATTATTAACTCCAAACAACCTTTATAAGCAGTCAATTATTCACAAGTGAAATTTTTGCGATTTAATTCACTAGTGAATTAAAAATGTGTATCTACGACAGTGTGTAAAATTGGCTTTTAGTTGGCAGTTTTAAGTTTGTAAAACTGTAAGACTGTTTAATAACACGTTTGCATTAGTCACGTCGTCAGTAGCAACGGTTTTAACATTTTTAACCACATAAAATTACGACCGGTTGCTAGTAATCCTAACTTACATTTAAAATATTTGTTTATATTTAATGTGTTTTCTAGATTCTATCGTAGATAATAGCTATTTTTGCAACAAGTGCTAAAAGTCGACTTTTATGCGCGAGACATGAAAATTATGAAACGAAGCCGAAGGCTGAGTTTCATAACATGTCTCGCGCATAAACGACTTTTAGCACGCGTTGCATACAATATTTTATCTGCGACCTTAATTTTACCTTATTAATCCATAAATATCGATTTAAGAAAGGTTCGCATCTGCGACGCTGCGTCATAATGAATAGTAGGCTACGCCGCTGGCGATTGTTTGGCCACGCCCGTGCTGTCAAGGTGAGTTGTACGCAATGTAATTATTGATACTCCACATATGACTGTATTCATTACATAACGCTTTAATTATTTCAAAAGCGCTTTACCTGTAACGCAAGAAGCAACTAGAATAGCTTTACAACTTCAGTTGCAGTTTGTAGTTTTGAACCTCGCGTCACTTTTAGCACATGTGCTAAAAGTAAACAGCTGATTTCTTTAAACACGGTAAACTATAAAACGTCACTTTTAGTGAAACAAGCGAGTGTTAAAAAGCCTACTTTTAGTAGTGGTCGTAGATAAAATATTGTACGATACACATGCGTAAAGCATATAGAGACTAGCTTTACACACTTGTATCGTAAATTACTATCAATTCACTAGTGACTTAAAAAAGTTTCAATGAAGAACAGCATATTTTTATTATTTCTACAAATATTTACATTTAATTATTATTTTTCTTTGTAGTGTGTGATGTAAGTAGAAGTGCAGGCAGTAATCCCCCACCCCTTTTTATATAAAATTGATATCAAAATTAATTGATCGATTAAAAATCAAATTAAACCGCGGATTAAGCCTAATTAAATTCCGCGGAATTAATCACACATGTTAATTAAATTCGAAATTTGATGAAATCGTACTTTGATTGCTGGAATGAAATCGTACTTTGCTTGTTGGATCGATAATTCCTGGAAGGGGGTCGTGCGTAGTAGAACAGTTGGCACTATAGCAGCCATTTTGGATTGAGACATGGCGGCCATCTTGTTTAATCGGATCAATTAAAAGTCAATTAAACCGCGAATTAAACCGCGAATCAGATGCTCTAATTAATGTCGCGGATTGGCCTAATTATTTTTGATGTGTGCTACTGATTAAATTACGAATTAGCTTCTGATTAAATTACGCGCAGCCATTTTTAATTTGCTTCCGGAATTACGCGGCGGCGCGTATGAATGGATTAACCAGAGTTCCATTAACCCTACCTACTATAGGAAATTTTTCAGATTTTTTTCTAAGTCCCAGTTTTTGATTTTAAACTTCCCGGGGTGTCGGCCATCTTGGTTTTCTGCGCGCACACTTCTCACGGCTGTCGTTTTTAATTTTGAATTTTTGCGGAAATATTTGAATTTCAAACTGCTAAATCTCTCTCTCACTCTTCTACTCCTTGGTTGTCTCTCTCTTGCTTCGCATAATGGTTGTTTATATTTAAAAAAATCTCAGGCCGACCGGGGATTTGAACGCTCTACGTTCGTGTTGCACAAATTTAGCTACAACCTCTAGTGACACAGAGCCACGGAGACTAAACAAATTTTAATTTAAATAGCGGAAAGCCATTTCACTACTGTGACGCTACGAGTCTGTGTTTTAAACAACTTATTTTTTCGAAAATTTAAATTTTAAGAACTGAAATGTGCAGCTTGATGTGATTAAAGGTAGATGCAATTTTTTAAAAATTGATTTCGTGCGTGATTTCGTCATAATTAATTATTTTATTTTTATTGTTAGGCCCGGTATTACAAACAGCCAGTGAAAGTTTACACTTCGGATTCTGCGAATATAGTCCTGAAATAGTTTAAAAATATACTCAAAAATTAATTACTTATTTTATATAGCGAGATCATAATTACGCGGCGGTTATTTTCAATTTTCAACATAAAATGTGTAATTATTCGCAATGGTTTTTGCCCCGGGCGCGTTTTCAGTTAACTTGATTGTTAGCACAGACAATGGAATTTGCTATGATATCACCGACTCTGCAGAACTTTCTATTTCGTCATCCTCAAATGGCCTAACAGGTCGTTGCCTGTCGGTCACAATTATATATATCAGCAATAACATGAACGAGAAGATATACGTATTGCTTGAGTAAGAAAGAGATAAACATAGTAGCAAGTATTGGAGAAGGCTTGACTAATTTTAATTATGACATTTGTCAACTAAACATGCCTACTAATATAATTTTTTGTATGGCTATCTTTTTCTTACTCATATAGGTAAGAAAGGGTGGTGCGTTGCTTTCAGCTACCGTGTTCCGAAGATATCCGAGTCTTATCGTATAAGAATGGTTGTCCCCCATAAATTTGAATAAAAACAGACAATTTCGTTGAAAAAATAGCTTTTCAATATCGTTTGCAAATAAAACAAGGGATACTTGTAAAAATATAAGTCAAACCATTTTTCTTGTAAAAAATTTACGAAAAGACGTATGTGTTGACGACAAATTAAAATAAATTTGAATAAAAGCATGCAAAATTACGAAAATACGTATGTGTTGACTCCCAAAGTAACAAAAATTTGAATAAAAACGCACAATTTCGTTGAAAATCTTTACAAAGCGGCTTTATAGTACCGAAAAAATGATGTAAACACAGTTTTAAGAGTTATTTCTAAGCATAATTTTGCAAACGATTAAAAAATAAGCCGTAATTTTTTAAAGTACATCACACAATTATGAAATCGTAGCTCAATTTATATGAATTTTCGATACTTTGTATGTGAAAAATAGCTTCAAATACTAATATTTGAATAAAAACAGGCAATTTCCAAAGCATTTCGTTTTAAATTTTAGAAAATCGATATCATCTCCCACGAAAATTTATAAAAATCGGCATCTTGTCACATTAAATTCTGCAAAAACGACAAAAAACAATATTTTTATACAACTTTCATTGAAAAAATAGTAAAATTTTACGAAAATACGTCTGTGTTGACGACAAATTAAAATAAATTTGAATAAAAGCACGCAAAAATTACGAAAAGACGTATGTGTTGACGACAAATTAAAATAAATTTGAATAAAACACGCAATTTCATTGAAAAATCTACTACCACCTACATTTCGATAAACAAAACTTCAGTTATGTGGGCTCTTTGTGCATTTTTATTACAAAGATTCTTGTACAATTGACTAAATATGCATGTGATGACGACAAATTAACTCAAAAGTGAACAAAAATCACGCAATCATACAGCATCTCACATAAATTTTCACAAAATCGACATCATGTCACATAAATTATACAAAAACTGTCATCATATCACTTGAAATTATACAAAAACGACATTTTCATTCAACACACGATGAAAATTGAACAAAAATCACGCAATCATACAGCATCTCACATACATTTTCACAAAAATCGACATCATGCCACATAAATTATACAAAAACTGTCATCATGTCACTTGAAATTATACAAAAAAACGACATCTTTATTCAACACATGATGAAAATTGAACAAAATCACGCAATCACACATCATCTCACATAAATTTACACAAAAATCGACATCATGTCACATAAATTATACAAAAACTGCCATCATGTCACTTGAAATTATACAAAAAACGACATTTTTACTAAACACACGACGAAAATTGAACAAAAATCACGCAATTACACGCCATCTCACATAAATTTTTACAAAAATCGACATCATGTTACATAAACTATGCATAATTTTGCAAATGTTTTACACTTTTTATAAAATGCATCGCTCAAAATTAAAAGAAATAGCAATTTCGTTGAAAAAATCTTTTACCACAAGCATTTCGATAAACAAAATTCAAAATTCTTGTACTTTTGATGGAAATAAATGTATGTTGATCACAAATTAACATAAACTCGAATAAAACACACAATTTCGTTGAAAAATTTGCAAATGTTTTACCCTTTTTTATAAAATGTATCGCACAAAATTAAAAGAAATCACAATTTTTTAAATTATATCACACTATTTTGAAATCGTAGATTGATTTTTTGAAATTTTACGCTTTGTAACTGTAAAATAACTTCAAATACTAATATTTTAGCTTTAGATTTTGTAATTATTGCAGATTCGAGAAAAAAAAAACAAAAACAGAGTAGAAATAAAAAACACAAACACTTTGTAATAAACAAATATATTGTTCTTATTTCGTATAATACTTAATAATACAAATATAAATGTACAGCTGAATGTCTTATTTTCTAAAAATTCGCTAGCAATTAACAAAACTGTAGTTTGAGGTGCACAACATTTCAAATTAAAAAGGCTGCAAGTAATAAAATCAGAATTTCATTGTGTCATTTTAAAGTTTAAGATGCACCCAATCTAGAATTCCCTTCGTTTTTGGTGTTGATGACATCTGCCTTAGAGGCGTTTTTCTAACGGCCCTTTTTTGGAGGCGTTTCCTTATCAGCGTTCTTCTGACTGAACCTTTTTGATGTGGACTTGGATGAGTAGCTGGTGTTTTTAATTTATATTCTAAATCGAACTCGCAGTTATCAGTTTCCATTTCGGTTTTTCCTGTAGTACCAGTCGGGGTTGGCTTCTTTTGCTGTTTAGGTTTAGCTAGCAGCACATTAGCAACGTTAAGGTCTTTGATGTAAGCAGCAAACTGTAGGCGTCCGGGTGGATTAATAGTTTTTCGAGGCCGTTTCGAGTGTCGTGAATTAAATCGACTATGTTAGACGCCAGTAAAATTTCACTCTTTATAGTAACGGTACATTTGTGATCCCAGCTCACATCGCTTGAGGTACTCAAAATGCGTAGGAAAACTTCAGCTTTTTTCTTAAAAGTTTTGGGAAGTGTAGATAAAATAACGGCATTTGATAGGCTGCCACTGGTTGTTTCAATAGGTATTTTGATTGGCTGCCGCGCCTGGTTTGTGAAATGAAGGAATCATCGTAACACTTGATTGTACTGGATCCATTTATCGTGATCAGTTAATTTGGACTTTAAAACTTTTTGCATTTCGTCATCAAGCTGTGATAATATATTTTTCTCGGCATCATCGCCAGACTTAAGACGTTGGACAAATTCCGGCGATACAATCAACATCTTCCGCTCTTTGTCCAGTTTAGTCGAAAAGGAGCTCAGTCGTTTGTTCTGGTAGAGCCGTCGTAAATAAACTAGCTTTAAATCAAGACTTTCATAATAAATATATAAAAAAATATGACAGGTACGGGAATCGAACCCGTATTCTCTCTCGAGATCAGAGCTTAAATCTGACGCCTTAACCATTCGGCCAACCTGACTCCCTATATAAACGAGCACTCTCTGCATAATTAAGAAAACATATAGTTTAAAAGCCTTCTACATGCAATTTCATATACAATATTTCATATAAATTAAGCCATGTACAAATTTCTAAATCGGTTTTGATATATATTTTATCGAAAGACTCGACCCTCAAGCTGCCGTTTTATTATTTGTCGTGATGCGTCATCGCTGAATTTTACAAGGGGCCATCCTGTCTGCGATGTGACGCACGCAGTGTTTCCATAGCTTTTTATTTTAAAATTCTATAAAATCAGAGGTCCAAACTGAAAAATTTCCTATAGTAGGTAGGGTTAATGGAACTCTGGTTAATCCATTCATGCGCGCCGTCGCGTAATTCGGAAGCAAATTAAAAATGGCCGCGCGTAATTTAATCAGAAGCTAATGCGTAATTTAATCAGTAGCACATACAAAAATAATTAGGCCAATCCGCGACATTAATTAGAGCATCTGATTCGCGGTTTAATTCGCGGTTTAATTGACTTTTAATTGATCCGATTAAACAAGATGGCCGCCATGTCCCAATCCAAAATGGCCGCTATAGTGCCAACTGTTCTACTACGCACGACCCCCTTCCAGGAATTATCGATCCAACAATCAAAGTACGATTTCATTCCAGCAATCAAAGTACGATTTCATCAAAGTTCGAATTTAATTAACATGTGTGATTAATTCCGCGGAATTTAATTAGGCTTAATCCGCGGTTTAATTTGATTTTTAATCGATCAATTAATTTTGATATCAATTTGATATAAAAAGGGGTGGGGGATTACTGCCTGCACTTCTACTGATGTATAATTACTAAAAATTCAGATCAAATCGACAATGAATGGGCAAATTTATATCTTGATTTGAATACTTTTTATTTTTATTCAAAATTTCATCAAACTTGAATAAAAACATATATACTACGCCACGTGAATAAACGCATATTTAATTCACTTACTGTATAATATTTATTTTGCATTTGACTAGGATCGTCTTTAGATTCACACTGAAAATGCCTTGCAGTTATCCTCAAACGGAAGAAGTAAAATGTGAATCAGTGCAATTTTTCTGTCAACTTATTTGCCTCTGTTTCATCTTCAAAATGCTTCATCACTTCTTCTTAGTGTTATATAGCTAATCAAGTTGTATATAGCTTTTATACACTGTGTAAACTGTAGCTCATACATTCGGTAACTCCATTAATGTTAGTTTGCAGGAAAAACGATCTCAAAAGGGTGTAGCGATGCAAATTGCAGTACTATATATGTTGTAGTTATACACATTACGAGTGCGGTAGGTTGCATTTACAGCGCGAGGTTTTAATTTATCAAGCACGACGACGCGAAGTGAAATGCTTTAATTAAATCGAGCGCTGTAATAGATATTTACCATAGACGTTTGATTATGAGCATCTTAACAAAACGAGTTTGATTGCTAGCACGAGACGGTGAGCCGAGTTTCGCCGGCAAATCAAACGAGTTTCGTTAAGTGTAATAAGCAAACGTGTATTGTCCAATATTTGATCTTCATCAATTAATTCTGGTTTAATGTATTTTTTTTATATAAAAAGGGTGCGGTACTAAAAGATACTAAAATTAATTTCGTTAATAGTCTAACCAATGAAGATAAAAATGCTTAACACACCGAGTATTGTATTACATCTTTTGGCCGACATATTTTTTTAATATTTTCTATAAATTAAAGATCCTACTTTCGCTTATCAAAACCGCCGTTGTCGTAAATATACGGTTTCCAAATTTGAGGTTGGATTTTGAATTTCGCGGCATTTGCTTTCTGTCAAACATACAGCGCTAATATATTATATAGTTGTCATTTTGATACATTGCCATTTAAGTTATTTAAGTTATGGAGCGGTTCACGGTACAGTAACGCATATTTATTGTAAAAAACCCATTACAGATATGGGGAAAGTTTTGCAGAAACTGCAAGAAAAGTTGGCGCTATGGACTTTCGTGACATGTGGTTTCAACAAGATGGTGCCACATGTCACACAGCGCGCGAACAAATAACTTTACTGCAATAAAAGTTTAGAGGTAGACTTATCTCTCGATATGGTGACTTCAATTGGCCGTCAAGATCTTGAAAATTGAGGCCTTTGAATATACGTGTTATGAAAAATTATTAACACTATATATTAAAACAAGTAAACTTTCAATTAGATGATTTAAGTCTACCAACAAGATTTTAGAATGATGAGGTGTTATGTCTTACAGTTAATAACATTTCTATGAAAAACTTTATGCATCAGTATGTCTACGCATACACAAACCAACCAATAGTAAGAAGAATGTATCTTCTTACTTGATTAAATTGGATAAAAATTAATTGTCGAGTTTGTGGACGAAATTAAGTAAACTTCAATCACAACTTGTCAGATACCGAAATATATCTAAGAGGTGTCACTAAGATAAGTTTTTTACTGTGTTAATTTCTTGGTTGCGCTAATAGCAAAAATATTTTTTCTGAAACGTTCAGTTATTGGTATTTTTAATTTTCTAGTGTGGCAAAATATCCATTAAAATATTAATCCTCCACAAAGAAACTGTAGAGGTTCATTCATCGTCATTTGTCTTACACAAATAATTTAGTTTATAATTTATTGCAACTACTTATTTTTAAAATCATTCCCAAGCTGTAAATAATGCAACAGGATTGCGATTAAAAGTTGGGAAAGGATGAAATAATTATATTTGTAGCAATTAGTACCTGAGATTCAATTTTTAGATGATTTTTTTTTTTAAAAGAAATGTTTTAAAAGGTCAAATTCTATCTAAATACAACTATCTTTTATTGAATATCGCTGCAACAAATACAAAGTTTTCAAAAAACATGTTAAAATGGCAGTTAGGTAATGATATTGAATGGTCGTAAATCATTATTTTATACACATTTTACTTAACCATACTTTTCTCTAGCCGAGATATCTGTCGTTACATTTTTATAATCACATTCTTACATAAATTAATATTTAACTTTTTCTTTCTAATCAATTGTAATGATACAGGGTGTTTCAAAAAAAATACCGATTAGCCATAGATTTCTTAGGTTATAATAAATCGATTAAAGTTAAATCTTTTATTTTTTATGTTAATTTCCATAAATGTAAAGATATCGATTTCAACACTGGTACAAGTGCTTACCTAATTTACCTAATTTTCATAAACTATACTTGAGTGTCAAAGGCACTTTACCTATCTTTAAAAATCTTTTTCTACCTCTAGCTTTGTTACTTTAGGTTTTTATCTGAAACGAAATAAAAAGCGTAAAAATAACCGTTTACCTTAAAATTCCTATCAAAATTTTGGGTTGTCATTAATAGGTGCAGTTATCAAGTGGCCAGGATCACAAAAACAATGGGTAGTGATTGTGATCTAGTAAACATTGGCAAATCGATTAATGACTTTGGCGACATAAACATGTTTTCTTTTGTCTTTACGAACATACCGCGACATAACGAATTCTCCATTGCTAGAAATTTTGTTATGTCGCGATTTATCACTGCTGTTTACTAGATCACAATCACATACCCATTTTTTTAGAATCTTGATAATTGTACGTCTTAATGACAACTCAAAACTATGACAGAAATTTTAAGGTAAACGAGTTGTTTTATATGCTTATGAACTAAGAGTACCTTATTTTTACGCATTTTAGTTCCGTATCAAATAATAATAATCTAAAATTTCAAAAAATTTCACATATAACAAAGCTAAACATAGATTTTAAAGGTAGCTAAAGTGTCTCTTACAGTCAAGTCTAGTTTATAAAAATGTTTACAGTAGTGCAGTACATAATAGTAAGCATATACCTACACCAAAGTTGAATCTATATCTTCACATTTGTGGAAATTAACATAAAAATTAAAATTTAAGGCCATATAACTTTTTGCTACTAATGTATATTGGGTTTAATCAGTCTACTATAACCTAAGGAATGTATGCCCAATTGGTGTATCCATTAATTTTGAGACACCTTGTATAAAATACAAACTAATCATAGCTATTAAAAGTAATAAATAATGTTCAAATTTAATTTGCATACAGTTTATTCAAAGTAAAATAAACATAAAAACCAAACAATTACGTAAATAACATTAGAAATTAATGCAAAACATTTTAGGTGTACAACGTACGGCGGGGAACTGTAAATTTCGGCAAAGAATACGAATTATCCCTTGCGGCAGTATATGGCATCTTACTGTTAAATCCACAAGTGGAAGATGGATGGATTGCAGTCAACGCAGACGAATGTGGAGACTTCGATGACCTCATCGTTTACTGGAGGGACACTAATACCAACAACGAAGAATTATTTTTAATACAGTGTAAACACTCAAACACCAAAAAAACACTCAGTTATTCTAAATTTGTCAACTCTAAAGGAGGAAAGGACACCGACTTTTTTCTAGAGAAGTATGTCAATAGTTATAATTTTATAGTCGCTTCTCCTAGTTCCAATTCGGTGATTAGTGACACAATACATCGTTTAAAAAACAATATGAAATGCGTATTGTTAACAAATTACGTAGCAGATCCTGAACAGCTTTTAAAAGATATTGACTGTGAGTCTTTGTCATATCTGAACGTTAAGGGTTACATTTACAAATTTAAATCTGACATGCTTCGCGAGACTATTTTCAATTGTACCTTAAGTCGAATCGTCAAACAAAATGAAATATACAATTTAATTTCTGATCTAACCCTTGACAAAATCATTGCACCACGAAGCTTCATCAAACACGTTTCAAAAATTAAAATGGGAGAAGTAATTTGTAAGGAAAAGTTGAATGAGGTTATTTTACGCATCAAGCAATCTAAAGATATTAGCTCAGGAAATACTACGGAAATATTGATTACAATGCTTGTGGAAAAACTTTATAAACTGATTTCATTCACAAAAGTAAGCGCTGTAATTGCCGAAGACAAGCTTTATGGTGTAGTTTCAAAAGACAAGAGCAAGTCCTATACAGTGGGAGATTTAAATAAAGTGCTACTAGATACAGCAATACGTGCTTACGTTTCAAAAGAACAAGTACACGAAATAGTTTCACGATGTTTAAATGAAAATATTGAGTTTCTCAACAATAAATTGTTCCTGTTGTCCAGTCAGGTCCACAATGAAGAGCTGCGTAATGTTGTGGTCGATAAAATTACTGAAAATGTACCCTTAAATGATGGCACTAATTGTGATCTACATGAAATTGCAGCAAAATATATGTCATTTGTAAGCGATTGGGCACAAGGTAAACTGGGAGATTATTATCTTCTCACAAAGTCACACATTTCTATAAAACTTTCGGAACTGCTGCTTACTCCTTACATGAGTCGCGTTCATCTTACTAGTGATAATAGTTGCTGTTCTGTTGAAAGCATTAAAAAATGGGGTTCTGCAATTCAAGATAAAAATATTACAATTATCAATATGAAACATGCTGAAGATTATTCCATCATTTTAAAATTCCTCTCTTGTTACTTGCATAGTAAAATAAATGAATTCTTCCAAGGAGTATCTGAAGACAACTCGAAAAAATCTTTTACGTCAGATATTAAGGCCACATTTTCCAAAATAAGGGACAAAGGTCTGCTCAATGAGATGTCTAGAAGCATCAGTAGGGATGATACGGTTACTTTACACGATTTGTATAAAAGCATGTGGAAACTTCAAAGAATTCCCTTGGTGTTGGAGACTTCCTCATGCGAAGACTATAAAAGAGTACATCACATATTAAACTTCGCAAACTACAAAATCAAGATGATTATTATCAACAAACTATCCACCGAAATGCCTTACCCTGAAGAACTTTCTTATGCGTTTACAAACCTGGCCAATCTCAGAGAGGAAGTCAGTAGGCCAATTTTGGAAGAAATGGTTCAATTGCAAGGCAGGCCTATCCAGTTAAAACAGTTAATTAAAATGCACGAACCCATGCGAGAGTTAGTTACATGTAGAGATATAATCCATATTTTAATCGCCAGGGGCACATTTTGCATCGGCGCCAGATTTACCGAGTTACCCAAATTTTTCATTCCAAGGAGAATTTCTAAAGTGCTGCTCGATATCAAAACATTTGTTGAGACTTTAAACGATTCTAGTTCGGTCTATATAGTGGAATGTCAGAGTAAGCATTCCTTCCTGCATTGTCTCGAAGGCTTGAATGTTTCTGTAAAGAGTTCATCTGTAATCGAATACAGTGCATTTAAAAATGACGCAGTAACCGATTATAAAATCGTCATTGTTCCGGAGATTGCAAATCTTGCAAACACTATAGAAAAAACTTTTATTGCCACAAATATACACTACTTAGTATTGGACAATGACTGCAACTTGGAATGGCTTAAAACTGTAGGCAGTATTAATGCTATCACCACCTGTCTTCGAACAGAACTAAGTCCCAATGCCTCAGTTTGCGCCACGAAAGCTCCAATTTATTTTACACGCCAACTTAACATCATAAGCTCCAGTCCAGGGATGGGAAAAGTACTATAATGGACCACATTGCTTACACCGCGCCACTAAACACGTGGGTGCTTAGGATCGACTTGAACCGATATGTTGACTACTATAAAACTCCAGAGTTTCAGGATGCCCATTCTACTCCCACCATCCATTTAACGTATTTCAATGACAGTATTTTAAAAGAACTCAAGCGAACCACTGCTTTAGATAGAGAAGCATTCGATTATTACTTGCACTCAAACTCAGTGTTGGTGCTGTTTGATGGATTTGATGAGATATCGCCCGGATACAAAGAGCAAGTTACTAAAATGATAAAATCTCTGCTTCTTACTAGTCAACATCGCATATGGTTAACCACGCGACCTGCTTTAAAGTTGTACGTAGAACAAGTCTTCAATACGATTTCTGTCACGCTAAACCCTTTATCTGTGAATGATCAAGTGGAGTTTTTAAGCAAATACTTTGCGGAAGCTTTAGACGAAAAATCACATTCTGTGAACGTACAGGAATTTGCAATACAGCTTTTGGAACTAACTAAGAACAAATTAAACGATTACAAGCAAGAGTTTACTAGTGTACCATTACAGACCATGTTGCTGGCAGAGGCATTCATAGATGAATGTAAGAGCTTCATCAGTACACCCAATTTTTCTTTCTCTAAGAATGTTAACTTACTCGCTTTATATGAATCGTTCATTCGAAAAAAAATTAAAATTCTAGCTGATAAATACAGCAATTACGCGCAACACATTTTTCAAAATTTTGAAAAATACCAGCAGTTTTATGCTCTTAAGGTCGTGTTTTCTGACAAGGATCTTGAGGGATTGAATATTGATAATCAATTGAATGGATGTTCTAAGGCAATAAGTAACATAGAAGAACTAGTACAAAAAGATGGTATAATAGTAACGTTGGACGGATCACATCTTACTTTTGCCCACAGAACTTTCGCAGAGTATTTAATCGCAAAATGGTTAAAAGAAAACTTTAAAAACCGTATTGTAAAAAATCTAATTAAAAAGTTGTACGACGAAAACTACGTTGTCATACGACGTATGTTTGATCAGATCTTAGCCTATAATTGTCCCCTACATAACTTTATTATAAACGAACAGTTTGATAAAGCTGAAGAAGAAATTAAAAGTAATCCAACTATTTTGAGCGATAGAGATGAAGGTGGAAGATTGGCCGTGCATCTGGCGGCATCGTGGGGTATACGTCATCAAATGCCCAGAAACAACGAACTGGCAGATTCTAATATTCATAAAAGGGAAAACCATAGCGATGGCACGGCTGCTATCCTTAAGACCATGTGTCAAAATGTGAATATGCTTTCAAAAGATGAAATTTTGGAACTAACCCCGCTAGAGTATGCAGTAGCTACCAACTGCTTGGCAAATGTCGATGTGATACTAGGCTCGTCTCAATCAATCGACATAGCTTTTAAGAAAAAGAAAATTAAAGCATATATTTATTATGCAGCTCGATATGAGTATGAATACCTGCTTAAGGTGCTTATGTCTCGGGTGATTCATACAAACATACCACTACTACAACGTCCTGAAACAATATCACAAAGAAGAAGAATTGAGCATTCCCTCGCAGTTTTAAAAAAATATTGCTTCAGTCTTCTACCTAGGTCAAAGGTCGATTTTCTGCACATAAATTCGTCCATTGACACAAATGGTTGTGCTCCAATACATGTAGCAACAATATATGGGCACACGAAAATTCTAACTTATATAATGAGTTGTGGTGCAAATATTAATGCAAGAGACAAATTTCAGCACACAGCACTACACTATGCCGTTCGAACTTGCATCTACACCAACATTGCTCTTCTTCTTTATAATGGCGCGGACGTCCACGCAATGGATGAATATAAGAGGACTCCACTACATCATGCATGTAAGAATTGCCCCGCAGATATCATCGAACTTCTGCTTTTGCATGGTTCAGATATTCATGCAAAAGATAAAGAGGATAGAACTGCCCTACACCACGCGGCAAAAAATAACTCTGTCTTGGACATTGTGCCGGTACTTCTTTCAAAGGGTGCAGATCTTGAAGCAAGAGACGTTGACAAAAGAACCCCCCTTATGCTCGCAGCAAAAAATAACTTTCCGGATATGGTGGCTCTATTAATTTCTCTAGGAGCTGATGTCAACGCAGGAGACTATCGTAATGTAACTGCTTTGCTCCACGCAACTGCATGGGGTCATGGTGACATAGTTTCTTTGCTGAAAGAAAATGGTGCACACAGTGATACAAATGACACTTTTGGCCAAACATTTGTAGACTATTCACAAATGTTCAGCAAATCCCCTATAAATGATAAATGAAAAAAAGTGCTTGCACACCATAACTTGTCAAAAGTAAAAATATAATTATTGTGAGGTAAAAAATATTTAAATACCATGAATTGCTTTTTTACTATCAAATTCAACTTATTTTCATTATTATTCATTTATTGCTGTGGTATGATATCAATTAGTTATTTAATAGAATTGCATTAAATTTATCAATGTAAAAGAAAAAGATATAAAGTTTATTCGGCGAGACTTTACAGCAATGGCCGGGATAGGAAATCAAATGCGCGCTGGTGATTGGCTTAGATGGCAGGCAGATGTACAACAGGCAAACTTTTACTGCGTTCACTTTCCCACAATCCACAATACACTGCTGTTGAGATTTATACCTAGTGACGTTCGCCTCTGTAAATCGCGCGCCACTGCAAAGGCTCGCCGAATAGACATTAGTTACCAAAACATATTCTTTAACTTAATATTATTATTAGCATTACCTATTAAACTTAAGTGGTACAACTATATATATATATTTACATATCATACTCTCTTGGTGCAGTGGAAAATCAACATCGAGCTTATTGGGCGGCTGAACTGCACCAGTTGCTATCTAACTTGTTTTTATATTCACGTTATTGTTAATATGGTTGTATTACATGTAGCAATAAAGACTATTATTGTTGTCTGCTTTCTTCTCAAGATATTGCTTTTATTATTATTGGAACTGTACTACTGAAAAAATACGGCAGATAAAGAGCAAAAAGAAGAAGATCGGTAGGTAGATCACCAAAGCGTTGCAATAATTATTAAATAGCAATGCAACAAACTTATTTCCAAGGGTTGAAGAGGATGATGATGTGTTATGTTCATTCTTGCAAGTTATAATTCGAGATTACTCATGCTACCTTTTCAGTTCTTGATTAATTATTCTGTGGACTTGTGGACTCTTCACGTTTCTTAATTTTTATTTGCAAATTGATGTAATGCGCTTTCCTAATTGTTTCCATTCACTTTTTCAGTATTATTAGCAACATTAAGATATGTTTATCTATTCATATCTATACATAATTTTGAACACTCTGGCTTTCTTTATTAAAGACGTTAAAACATTTTCTTTCTTCTGTATTTTTTATTTACAATTCAATTTTAAACCCTTCCAATACTGCATCTGCCAACTCCCTAATAGTTCTCCTCTGGAACTCTCCCTTAGCACCAAACAGCCCGATGCAATCCAATTCAATTAATATATGATGTCAAATGTAATTCTCCAATAAACTTGACTTAGTATTTTGCTCCAGTTATTCACATTTGTAGATTAATTCTGCTTGTCATTAGTTTTTTACCACATACTTGTAATCTTCGTTAGTTTTATGTCTTTAATTATTCTTCTCGGTTTAAATTTCCTTTTTAACTTCACCACGCCAATTTAGTATATTATCCTTTTTATCATCCAAACTTTTCTCAATAAAATTAGGGTTTATTTTAATAATTTAATTACATCAAATTATTTCATATATAGCGCCAGCGTGGCTCGGTGGTTAGAGCATTGGACTGCGGCGCGGAAGTCTGTAGTTCAAATCCCAGATCGATGTCTGGCGGGCGGTCTACCCAGTCGCTTTAAATAATTGGGAACCTGCGTTCGAAAGTATAAGGGGTAATAATGCGGTTGTCTAATGCGTGATGCTCACCACATCACCACGTGTCATGAATTTGATGAGCGACACCGGGTGTGATAGCGAGGATACGGAAGCTCTGACCTTCCGCTTTGCAGGTCAAGCTCCTTCATGGAGTGTTAGTGCCTCACCACCACCACCACCACCAAATTATTTCATATACATTTTTCAAAATTTGTTATTTCTAATAATCGAAGCAAAGTGCTTGACGATATCATTTTTCTACTTTTTAAACTCTATCTCATAATATTTGATTTATACCTACTATTTTTATAATTTATTACAATTAAGTATTTGTCATTCCCTTCAAACCTTAATTTTTAAAACATTATATTATTTTGAATCTATCTGCCTTTCAAACAGCCATACTCCACTCAATTATAAATTCTCTTTTACTTTCTACTTGCATAATAATTATTCACATTCCCAATTTATATTTAAATAGATTCAACTGGAAAATCACCATCTTACATCAATACACATTAAAAATGTAATAAAAATGTGAAGTTTGAAAAAAATCGTTAGAGCCGTTTTTCATCACAAGAGTAAACACCTACTTCCGGTTATGCGATTTTCTTCAAAAGCTTGCTGTCGCATCTACATAGTACACAAAACTTATACATGAAGTTTCAACGCCATACCTCTTTTTGTTTTTGATATATTCTGTTCACAGACAGACACACAAGATTCAGGTGACTCTAAAACGTGATCTGTTGTTAGGTCATTTTGGTATTTTAAATAGCCACCTAGGCTTTAGGGCAGCGTGCCCGTATGCTAAACCCTTTTAATTCTTTATTTGGCTCCATCGCCTAATTCCAGAATCACGATGTCGCACATATTTAGCTCCAAAAGCAGTATTTTTCGTCGGTTGGAGCTCCCCTCTGATGGCGTTTTTCCGAATTCCGAATCTCCTAGAAAGCACGCCGTTGAGGCGTGATGCCATTGGTGCCGGCATTAACTTGTTTCGTTTTATCGCCCCGCGATTGGCTGCCAAGGTTTAGTCACGTGGGGACGCGACCAAGGTGACTTTTGCCAACGCTTCCCTCTGGGCAGTTGTCCGCAGCCCGTTGCAAAGAACGCTCGTGTGGTGGTTGTGAGTCGGAGTTTTCGAATTGTCTTCGGCGTAGCGTGGGTGTTTGGAGCCCAGTTCCTGCTTCCGTAAGTAAGGGGTCGTGCCCCCTTCATCTCGACCTACGAGGATCTGTTCCGCAGAACGAAAGTGGCCCATTTTTCGTCGTCCCGTTGTACGCGTCCTGGACGCGTCTCACGTCGCCATTAAGGCGGTTGTGCACTCATCCCTATAGCCGTTGTAACATCGAAGGTACCTGCCACCTACGACTGCAGCCTGTCGCAACTCAACTGTACCAGGCTCCCTCGCCGCCTACGCATTAAGGTATGTGTCTTTAACCTGATTACCGCTGTGAACGCGAGTGCTAATTTAATCTTCGCTGTCCGCTGCATAAGGCGTCGCGCCAGCATATTGGTGCATTCCCTCAGAATTGCAGACTGTCCATATCGCGAGTGCTAATTTAATCTTCGCTGTCCGCTGCATAAGGCGTCGCGCCAGCATATTGGTGCATTCCTTCAGAATGGCAGACTGTCCATATCGCGAGTGCTAATTTAATCTTCGCTGTCCGCTGCATAAGGCGTCGCGCCAACATATTGGTGCATTCCTTCAGAATTGCAGACTGTCCATATCGCGAGTGCTAATTTAATCTTCGCTGTCCGCTGCATAAGGCGTCGCGCCAGCATATTTGTACTCATTACTACTCATTACTGCTCATTACTGCTCATTACTGTTCATTACTGTTCACTACTGTTCAACATCTGTCGCTAAGTTTAGAGCGCGCGTGCCAGCTGGTGCCCTTAATTATAGTCTAAGTATAGATATAGGGCGACGCACTCTGCCGCCCCATTGTAACCCGAAGTTCAATACATGATTGGTTAGTTAAGGGAATTATTGTTTTGTTTCGACTTGTGCATGTTCTGTTACAGATAGACGCCCCCTTCATTGTACTGATTATTGTACGACGGAACGAGGGAGCTTTGAGCGTGCAGGTGGGTGAGACAGCTGCGTAGTCGCGGTCGGATTGACACCTAATTACAATCCTTGCATAAGGCAATCCCGAAATTGTTATTTGACCTTGCAACTCTTGAGTAATCCTATTGGCGGAGTATTTTGCATGCTTCGCTCCCGTCTAACCGTCCAGGCCCGTTTAGCCGGGTTAAGACAGGCTTGGTGGCGCCCTCATGATTTCGACATACCCTGTATATATTATGCCACCACACGCTTGCCCAGAACGTATCGTGTGACTCACGCCCGACTCCCTGAGCGTCCCAGCCGTGGCCTTTTAGCCTATTTCGAACCGATTTCAGGGCAAGTGTGCCAGTTTTTCAGGACTGATTCCGTGGTGCGATGCTCACCTTGGGTGGGTGTCGTAAAGTTCTTTTAATACCGTAACAGGCTAATTTTGGCTATCCCAACGTGTGGGCCTGTTTTTTTTTCTGATATTCGCCTTCTCGTCAAGCCCCTTCGTTGTGCGTCTTAATTTTGGCGTCCAACATCGGGGGCCTTGTATGTTCGTTTTTCTTATTAAGCCACCCGTTGTCTGCCTAATTTTGGCAGCCCATCGTGTGAGGCCTTGTGGGGCCTTGTGGCTCCTTTGTTCTCGTCAACGAGCCTAATTTCGGTGCTCCAACGTCTGGAGCCTATTGGTGCACGACAACGCCCGACCTCATTTTGGGGTTTTCTTTTTTTTTGCGTTGTCTTAATTTTGGCGGCCCGATTGTTGCTTGTTGCTGTTATTGGACTGGAGTAGTCTCGTTAAGCCCATCCGTTGTGCGTCTTAATTCTAACGCTTTAACGTCTGAGACCTTGTTGCGTGACAACGCGCGACCCCATTTCGGATTTTTTTTTTCTTTTTTTTCTTTTTCTTTCGCTCGATTTCGGGCGCAGTACCGTCTGTAACCATTGTTGGTCGGTAGTAGGCTCGTTAAGCCATTCGTTGACCGCCTAGTTTTGGAATTTGCTCTTTTTCGCTTATGTTCGGTCTTTTCGCAAAGAATATGGACAGATAGTCCCGTTAAGCCATCGGGCGAGTGAGAGGTAACAAACCACTTTTTCCCGATTTCTCCCGTCTTGGCCGTCTACGATTTGGTTCGGATATCTGACGTAATTGACTTACCAAACACGCGCTAACGTTTTCCTTTTTATACGACGTATAATATAAGTCGTTCCTTTCCCGTTTGTAAACATGGTGCTAAAGCTACATATTGAACGCCTGCTTCGCGCGGAGGCTGAATACGAGTTGAGAATCAGAGGCCGTGATGCTTCCGGCGAGGTTACCTTGTTGCGCTCCCGGTTACGCGACGTATTGGGAGGAGGGACGCGCAGATATGGATACGCGACCGACGTACCCGTATACGTTCGAGGAGGATCTCACGGCCGTGACATCATTGATTGGCGAATTAGAGGAAAAGATTCAGGTATATTTAGCTAACCCGACTAAAGAAGTAGCGGCTACGATTGAAACGAAATTTTATCACGGAATGAACCGTCTGACGAATAGTTCAGCTACAACGGAGGAAGAGCGAGCGCTCAAACAAAAAGCGTTCGCGGAATTATCACTCATACGTTCAACCTACGAACTTAACCAAGTAAAGCTAGGGTCGTCTACGACTACGGCTGAGGAGGAAAGCGCCGTAACGCTGCCATCGACGTCCGGTGTCGCACCTACCATTACTGTCGCGACGACGACTACGACTACGACGGCGGCAACTATGTCGACTCCGAGTTTTGTTTCGCCGATGTCGCGTACGATCTCATTTAAGGCAACCCCTGTTTCGAAATGGAACATACAATTCTTAGGTGACCCGAAAGGTCTGTCGGTCAACGCTTTCATCGAGCGTGTTAACGAACTCAGAGTGGCCAGAAACCTTACCGAAGAAGCGTTGTTTATGCAGGCCATCGATTTGTTTTCGGGCAACGCATTGCTATGGTATCGCGCGAATAGAGCGACCCCTAACACGTGGCAACAGTTAGTTGATTTATTGCGTCTAGAGTTTCAGCCTGCTAATTATGATGAACGGTTGTTGGACGAAATTAGACGTCGCACGCAAGGCCCTACGGAAAGTATGGGCATTTATATCGCTATCATGCGCACAATGTTTTCGCGCCTGACCGAAGCGGTTCCCGAGGAGAAACAGTTGCGTATTTTGTTGCATAATATTTCACCATTATACCAAACCCAGTTGGGATTGACGGAAGTCCGGTCGATCGACGAGGTAGCGCTATACGGACGGAAGATTGAAGAACGGCGCTATGCCATTGAAACTTACGTGCCACCTTCTAGAAAGAAGTCTTACTTAGAAACAGACTTGGCATACGTCGAGGTCGCGCCTATCGCGGAAACGTGCCCAGTTGATGTTGTCGAAACGCGTGACGTTAATACTCCCGAGAGGAGGAACCGAGAACCGGCACCCAAGTCAAGCATGCGGTGTTGGAACTGTAACGAACCAGGCCATAGAGCCAGTAGGTGTCCGCGACCCCGCGGCAAGAAATTCTGTTACCGTTGCGGCAAACCTGAAGTAACCGTAAACACTTGTCCTCGTTGTCGAGCATGAGCTAGGGGACAGGGAAACGACCCCGCGAGACGCTGAACGGTCGAGCAGTGTCCTCGCGCGTGTTTAGCAATTCGACTAAATTTATGAAGGGACTTATCGAGGAGCGCGAGACCAAATTTAAGAAAAATAAAGTCATTCTCGATTACGTATTAGAAAGGTCATCTGATGACCGTCGACCGCATGTGACTGTTGAAATCATGGGTTTCGAGTTGTTAGCTTTGTTGGACTCAGGAGCGAATCGAACGATCTTAGGAGCTAAGGGTTGGGACGTGTTGCGTACTGTAGGCCTGCACATAAATAAGAAGCTGAGACCCGTTTGCTCAGTGGCAAATAGACAGACCGTAACCAGTCTAGGTACCCTGCACTTACCTATTCGTTTAAATAACAGGGTGGTAGCTGTCGATGTTTTAATAGTTCCGGAGGTTCCGCACACCCTAATCCTAGGGATAGACTTTTGGAAGTCAGTGGGAATAGTTCCAGACGTGTTTCGAGGGGAGTGGGAATTCTCAAAACCCGGCGTAGCGGCCATTGATACTCCTACCGGCAATTTGCAGTCTATGTTCGACCTGAACTCGGATCAACGAGCCCAATTAGACACTCTCGTAAACCGACATTTTACTATCGCTAAACCCGAACTCGGCTGCGCCAAGTACGTTCAACATAAAATCACTACTAAGGCGGCACCGGTTAAACAAAGGTACTATCCGGTCTCTCCCGCAATGCAGGCGCATATCGATGCTGAGTTGGACAGTATGTTTAAATCAGGCGTTGTGGAACGTTCTCGTTCAGCCTGGTCGAGCCCGATTTTACTAGTTAAAAAGAAAGATGGAACCTATCGTTTCTGCGTTGACTTTCTTAAATTAAATAGCGTCACCGAGAAGGACGCCTACCCGATACCTTACTTGTCTTCGATTCTGGATCGCTTACGCGATGCCCGGTTCATGACGTCGCTTGATATCAAATCCGCGTACTGGCAAATTGAAATGGAAGAGAAATCTAAGGAACTAACGGCCTTCACAGTACCCGGGCGCGGTTTGTTTCAATTTACTCGCATGCCCTTTGGGCTTCATAACGCGTCAGCGACTTGGCAACGTTTCGTCGACCATGTGTTGGGTCCCGAATTGGAACCTTACGTCTTTGTCTATTTAGATGACGTGATTATTTGTACCCCGACTTTCGAAAAGCACGTCGAGATTCTAGACGAAGTATTGCAGCGACTAAACGACGCTGGTTTAACACTGGGTCGTGATAAATGTCATTTTTTCCAACCGGAATTACGACACCTGGGCTATGTCGTTAACGTCCAAGGACTCTTAGTCGACCCCGATAAAGTTTCGGCGATTCTTAACTTGCCGCGACCTAGAAACGTTTCGGAGATACGGCGAGTAGTCGGCATGGCATCGTGGTACCGGCGTTTCATACCAAATTTCTCAGCCATTATTGCTCCGCTGACGTCGTTATTGAAAAAGTTTCAGAAGTTTGAGTGGACCGAGTCATGCGAAGTCGCATTTACAACCATCAAAAATTGCCTAGTTTCGGCACCCATTTTGTCGTGTCCCGATTTTTCTCTCCCGTTTATCGTACAGACGGACGCTTCCAATGTTGGTATCGGCACCGTGCTGACTCAGACCGTTGATGGCCAAGAACAGGTCATCTGTTACATTAGTCGGACTCTTACGAAGCCTGAGCGTAATTTTTCGGTTACGGAACGCGAATGTTTGGCCGTCCTGTGGGCCATAGAGAAGTTACGTCCGTATTTAGAAGGCACTCACTTCACAGTCGTTACTGACCATCATTCACTTATCTGGCTAAATAATCTTAAGGAACCCACCGGGAGACTCGACCGTTGGGCTGTTCGAATCCAACAATACGACTTCACGATCAAACACCGGAAGGGAAAAGACCACGTCGTTCCGGATGCGCTATCCCGTGCTGTACCCGAAATAGATGTAGTCTCAGTTGTCGATTCTGGAGAACCCGAAGCCGGCGTTCAGGCGCCGAACGACAGTCGAACTGACCGTTGGTATAGGCGCATGTGTACACGCGTCGTAGAAAGACCATTCAAGTATTCGGTGTGGAAACTATCGCGAGGGAAATTGTTTAAACATGTCAACGTAAAATACCCCGAATTGGACGAAGGCACGAGTTGGAAAGAGGTGGTTCCGAAGCCTCAACGTGCCGAGATTCTTCGCAAAAACCATGACGAACCTACCGCAGGCCATTTAGGCATTTATAAGACCTACGGCCGTATCGCTCAACAGTATTACTGGCCTAAACTTAAGGCGGATGTGACCCGTTACGTTAACCGTTGCGCGACGTGCCTAGCGCAGAAACCCGAACAAAAACGCCCGGCCGGCTTGATGTGTCGTCACCCCGTGGTGGATAAGCCGTGGCAAATGATATCTATCGACATTGTAGGGCCGTTGCCCCGTTCAAAGAAAGGCTACGTATATATTCTGTCCGTGGCTGACTACTTTACCAAATTTACCCTTTTCTTCCCGTTGCGTACCGCCACCGCGACCGCGGTGACTCAGAAAATTGAGAACGATGTTTTCTTGCTCTTTGGAGCACCTCAGTACGTCTTGGTTGACAACGGCGTACAGTTTCGCAGTAGAGAATTCCGACAGCTTACCGATACGTATAAATCACGAATTATCTTTAACGCGCATTACCATGCGCAGGCCAACCCCGTAGAACGCGTTAATCGAGTATTAAAAACTATGCTAGCGTCGTACGTGAAAGACAACCACCGGGAGTGGGATAAATATTTGTCGAAAGTCGCTTGCGCAGTGCGTACCGCAGTACACGAAGTCACCGGCATGACCCCATATTTCGCCAATTTCGGCAGAGAGATACAGTTAGAGGGGACGCGCGCCAATAACCCCGAGGAGGTAGATGTTTCGGAACAAATACGAGTAGAGAGTCGCGAAGACTTGTTACGACGGACTCCCGCGTTAAGGTATATGAAGACATAGTCAAGCGACTAGACGTGGCGTACAAGGCCTCCAAGGCGACATACGATTTGCGAAGGCGCCCGGCTCAGTTTGCCGTTGGCGATACCGTCTGGCGACGAAATTACGTACTTTCCGATGCGGCGAAATATTTTAACGCCAAGTTGGCTCCGAAATTTATAGGGCCGTTTTATATCAGTCGGCAAGTTTCGCTTGCCACTTACGAGCTGTCCGACGAGACCGGTGCCCCGAAAGGCACTTGGCACGCGAAAGACCTAAAACCCAATCCCACGGACGTTTAGTCTACTAGCGCCCGTTTTCCCTAATCCCCCCCTCCTTTTTTTTTTGTAGGCCTTGACGGCCATACCGCCGGCTTAGAGCCGTATCTTCTGTAGTACCTGCCTTTCCCCGAGCTTCCTTGTTGTGGGAACCCCACAATGCGCCGATCCCGTGACGCGCAACGTGCCCTCTTCAGGTGGCTTGTGGGACAGGTTGCGAGGGACTTATCCCTTTTCCCCCCTCCCCATGTTCTTTTGGAACGGTTGGTCGGAAGTGTGCATGGGAGTAAGACGTTCTATTGACCCGATCTTGACGAGCGCTAACCGCGCGTTTTTTTTTTTTTAGATATTTTCACGGTTTCAATTTGGAACCCCAAACCCTCCTTCTCTATGCTCTATCTTTACCTTTCTTTTCCCCTTGTCATTACTATCTACCGCGTCCCGGCGACAACTACCCAACCCCGTTGTTCTCTTCCTCTTTCCACCTTCCAAAACCGCACTGTTAGGCGACCGTCATGGACCCGGTGTTAAGGTCCAGTCGGTGTTTCGTGGCCGTCGCCGCAGTGCGTGCCACACCCGTTTCGGGTCTGGTCGGTTACCTTTTTTTTTTATCGTTTTGGTGGTCGATTATCGACGTGGTTTTGCGAACCGTTGTGGTGGCACTCCTATTTTGGGAGGGGCAGTCGAGCCGGATCGGCGAGACTGTCCTCAGTCTGCCTAGTCTTTGCCCGTTTGGTTCCCCGAGGGAGCCAGACATGAATCGTTTTGTGGACCCCTGGCGGAGCGCCACTCCTTTGGGACAGCTAGTTTTCTTGTCGCCCGTCTTCCGTGGTCCGGGGAGTGAGTGCTAGCCATCAGCGAACCGCCAGGTCCTACCCAATTTTTCGTATTTCCACTGGCGTATCCAGTCTTTCTTCTTCCTCTTCTCTCTTGCCTCCTGTCGTACCCTATCTGGTGGCCGGTGTGCGTAATTCCTTTGGGGGTACAGCTATCGTATCAGCGTTTCCGATCGTTTGAGTGCTCGTGGCGATGCAGCCAAAATGCCCCGTTGATTTTAAGAGACTTCGGGGAACTGTCTTTCAAGTAAGGGGAGTGTTAGGTCATTTTGGTATTTTAAATAGCCACCTAGGCTTTAGGGCAGCGTGCCCGTATGCTAAGCCCTTTTAGTTCTTTATTTGGCTCCATCGCCTAATTCCAGAATCACGATGTCGCACATATTTAGCTCCAAAAGCAGTATTTTTCGTCGGTTGGAGCTTCCCTCTGATGGCGTTTTTCCGAATTCCGAATCTCCTAGAAAGCACGCCGTTGAGGCGTGATGCCATTGGTGCCGGCATTAACTTGTTTCGTTTTATCGCCCCGCGATTGGCTGCCAAGGTTTAGTCACGTGGGGACGCGACCAAGGTGACCTTTGCCAACGCTTCCCTCTGGGCAGTTGTCCGCAGCCCGTTGCAAAGAACGCTCGTGTGGTGGTTGTGAGTCGGAGTTTTCGAATTGTCTTCGGCGTAGCGTGGGTGTTTGGAGCCCAGTTCCTGCTTCCGTAAGTAAGGGGCCGTGCCCCCTTCATCTCGACCTACGAGGATCTGTTCCGCAGAACGAAAGTGGCCCATTTTTCGTCGTCCCGTTGTACGCGTCCTGGACGCGTCTCACGTCGCCATTAAGGCGGTTGTGCACTCATCCCTATAGCCGTTGTAACATCGAAGGTACCTGCCACCTACGACTGCAGCCTGTCGCAACTCAACTGTACCAGGCTCCCTCGCCGCCTACGCATTGAGGTATGTGTCTTTAACCTGATTACCGCTGTGAACGCGAGTGCTAATTTAATCTTCGCTGTCCGCTGCATAAAGCGTCGCGCCAGCATATTGGTGCATTCCCTCAGAATTGCAGACTGTCCATATCGCGAGTGCTAATTTAATCTTCGCTGTCCGCTGCATAAGGCGTCGCGCCAGCATATTGGTGCATTCCTTCAGAATGGCAGACTGTCCATATCGCGAGTGCTAATTTAATCTTCGCTGTCCGCTGCATAAGGCGTCGCGCCAACATATTGGTGCATTCCTTCAGAATTGCAGACTGTCCATATCGCGAGTGCTAATTTAATCTTCGCTGTCCGCTGCATAAGGCGTCGCGCCAGCATATTTGTACTCATTACTACTCATTACTGCTCATTACTGCTCATTACTGTTCATTACTGTTCACTACTGTTCAACATCTGTCGCTAAGTTTAGAGCGCGCGTGCCAGCTGGTGCCCTTAATTATAGTCTAAGTATAGATATAGGGCGACGCACTCTGCCGCCCCATTGTAACCCGAAGTTCAATACATGATTGGTTAGTTAAGGGAATTATTGTTTTGTTTCGACTTGTGCATGTTCTGTTACAGATAGACGCCCCCTTCATTGTACTGATTATTGTACGACGGAACGAGGGAGCTTTGAGCGTGCAGGTGGGTGAGACAGCTGCGTAGTCGCGGTCGGATTGACACCTAATTACAATCCTTGCATAAGGCAATCCCGAAATTGTTATTTGACCTTGCAACTCTTGAGTAATCCTATTGGCGGAGTATTTTGCATGCTTCGCTCCCGTCTGACCGTCCAGGCCCGGTTAGCCGGGTTAAGACAGGCTTGGTGGCGCCCTCATGATTTCGACATACCCTGTATATATTATGCCACCACACGCTTGCCCAGAACGTATCGTGTGACTCACGCCCGACTCCCTAAGCGTCCCAGCCGTGGCCTTTTAGCCTATTTCGAACCGATTTCAGGGCAAGTGTGCCAGTTTTTCAGGACTGATTCCGTGGTGCGATGCTCACCTTGGGTGGGTGTCGTAAAGTTCTTTTAATACCGTAACACTGTTGAAAACTCAATTTCGAATTTTTGGGGTAAATCCAATACTTCCTTTATTGTAAAAGGAAGTAATAGGTTGGTAGCGCAAACAAAAATACATAAGATAGCTGTTATAGCTATAGTATGATTTATGATTCCGAGCAGGCTTTGCATTTGCATTTTTGTAACAGTATAGGCATGAAAGAAATAAATTCATTATTGCGTAAATCGGCGACTTTACAGAAAAATCCTGAAACCTGTCGATTTTTATTTTTAAAGGCGTTCCGTCAGATTTTCTTTTTATTCGTGACGTCATCTGTGTGAGCTTGATGACGTCATGGATGGTTTTTTAAATAGAAATGTGGGACATGCGTTACCTTCTTTGAAATATCTTTTAATACTCTATCCAACCATATCAACAAATTTAACTAATTTAGTTTTGTATATTGTCAAAAAACACATCGCTAAGAGACACACCTCACACAATGGTTGCTGCACAAGCACCAAAGGAGCACTCCAACGCTGTATCCCGAATCTGAGGCAAGTTGAGCATTGTACCGCCAGATGCCAGCGCATAAAGCACCAGCCTCTACACCGCAAGGTAAATGAGGTTACAGATAATATATACATACATATTGTCAAAAAATTATAAATAAAATGACTACTCAAAGAATGCATACGCATCGAGCTGGCACAAATAACTCCGTCAGTTAGAGATGTTCGAGAAGATTTCACTACTAGTCTTTCTGAATGTATCATAGCTGAGGGTGATTGTATTTAATAAATAAGAATATTGCAATAATAAATTCCTCTTAAAGTTGTTGATATGGTTGAATAGATAATTAAAAGGCCTTTTAAAGAAGGTATCGCATGACCCACATTTCCATTTAAAAAAAATCATCGATGCCGTCATCACGCTCACACAGATGACCTCATAAATTAAAATACAATCTGACGGAACGCGCGTTTAAAAATAAAAATCCACGAGTTTCAGGATTTTTCTGTAAAGTCACCAATTTACGAAATAATGAATCTATTCTTTTCATTTGCACCATAATGTATAATTAACTAGGTACTTGCTGATATTTTTTGTTTACAGATCTGTGTTGCAGAAGTTATTTATGCTAAATATATGAAAAGTATTTCGAAATAAAAAGCTAATACAAAATACTCAGGTTGAACCGTTTTTTAAGATATAAGTGATTTACTACAACTTAGATAACACTTTAGGATAATTATTCGAAATTTGATTTAGAAGAGAAATACAACTCCTCTTTCGATTCTGTATTAGATTCTTCCACAACCTAATGATAACAGGAGGTATATCACCCACGCCAGTTTTGCTCATGTATTTGGTCCACTCGTTCTGTATTAGTCATTAACAGAGTTGAAAGATTTTCTTTCACATGCCTGCTGTACACAGTTACAGCTTTATGTAATACATATTGAACTACTCCCAGTATAATTTAGTTCCTCACTTGCATATTGTAATAAAGCATAAACAGTTTTTCTCACAATCTGTTATGTTATTTCGACCTCGGTTGTTCTACCTAAATTTTACTGAATACAACCCTGTGCCTGGAGCTTATAATCAAATCTATCTGGGCAAACTTAAAAGGCTCGCGTCTTATGGAATTTCCCCGTAAGCGCTTTTGGGACCGCGTAGTTCATTGCAGGCATTGTCGTCTAGTTTAGATTTCGCCGACTTGTAATTATGAACTTATTCTTTGTTCCGTATTGCCGATAATGTGAAGTTTCTTCCCTCGAAATAAGATTGCAAATAATATCTTCTCGAATTGCGTCCCCCAAGCTCGCTGGAAACGTTTAAATTACCGGTCAAATGTTCTGAATTCTTCCTGCACCAAACACCTACGCAATAACTTACAGCTTCCAGGAGGGGAAATAACGTTTGATGAACCCTTTGTTGTCACGTAATGTTTGAACACTGTATTAGGACTCAATCTCGCCTTCCGGCAGTCGTAGCTTCGGGACTTCTTGGAAATCATTCTTATCGGTCGAGATATTTAAGCCTTATGGAATTTCTGTACGTAGTAGTAGCTTTCGTTTATTTTGGAAACTTTCCTACATGCTTTGTTGTTTGAGCGGGGCTTCCCCGAATTTTTGCCGACGCAGACATTGCATCAGCCGTCCCAGTTTTGCCCCAAGCTTTAGCGAAAGGGAAGAAAATATTGACCAGCTCTTGGGTCACTGTGCCTATGGAAATGTTAATTTTAGAACTCAAAACTTTCTTCCGATGAGCTATCGTCGAGCCCGTGCATTTAGAGAAGTAATTAGCAGCCAGCACTCGTTTAAGACAGATGTAGGTTTTTTTCTTCGCGCCCCCGGTCGTGGTCTGCGTGCCACGAACCGGGGGGCTTTTGATATGTTGCGGCCGACATGATAATTTCAGGGGCGAACTGTTTATTTTCCTTTGACGTTTTCGCTCACCTGTCTGTGAGGAAAACATTCTGCTACATTACAAATTTGAAGAAGACACCTCTCGATTAAGCCTCGTAAGCCATTCTCGTACCCAGTGAGAAGAGTTGCATTTGCAAATCCTGTTTATGTCGTGCGTTCGCATCGCTGCCCTTTTTGACATCCTCAGCCACCATTTCGGCCGAATTTTTGACTTCAACCTTGTAGGTGCTGCAGCCGCCGCTCCCGGTGCCGCCTGTTATCTCCTACGTGAACCATGATTTGGCTAATAAGGTAAATGTAAAATCTGTACTCTTTATCGCAAAAGTGCCGTGAAAATATATAGTGTGCGCTGCATTTCGATTGGAACCTTGCGCCGGTTAATTTTATAAAGTAAACCTTATTTGATTATGTGTGAATTGTGGTAAATATCCTTGTTATCTCTTTTTTTTAACAATGTACTTCTTGTTTTGTAATTAGCAATTAAGGTAACTCTTGCTTGGGATCCCCGATAATATTCAGTTAGGATGTACCGCTGATGTATTTAACCTGAAACTTTCTGTGTGTAAATCATTAAATATTATTTTTTGGTCAAAGTCATCGTCGTTATTTATAGCATTGTAGAAATCCTTTTTGGGTCTTCAACCCCCCATTGGCAAAGGCCATGTGTATTTTATTGTAAAGCTTAAACATGTCGCGTTTGGCGTACAAGCCTTAAGCATATTAGCTTGCATTAAGATCCTAATTTTATAGGAGGGTGGTCCCTAAAGTAAGTCATTTGATTCAAGGCCACCCTGCGTTTTTACCTACAGACCTGGTGGAGCTTGGTGAGCTACGGTGAAGAGGCGGCTCGCAGCAAACCCAGTGCTTTTCTGGCATAGCGACCGTGAACTTTCTTGCTTTGGTCACGGAAGCAATTCCTTTAAAAGCAAGTGGCGCTTTGGGTAATACGATTTTGAGTAGAGTTATAGGGTAAGTGCCGTCGGTTTTTAACTGAGCTTTCGAACTACCCCTTCACGACTCAGCTAAGCCGAGGGTAACAGGAACGCCTCCATCTGTTCCGACACATTTTAAGATCTGTGTTATTGTAAAAACCGGCGAACCCTTTACTCTTTTTCCCCGATTTAATAGCCAACGCAGTCAATGTCGATTAAAGTAAATTATCATGTAACAAATCGGTTAATAATAGATACGTTTTAAACCTTCAAAACAGTAGGAAAGAGAGTCATTGTTTACTTTACTTTTCAGCTAGCCGGGAATAGTTATTTACCTAACAAGTTCGGGAAGGTAATTTTCCCGAATGAGCACTTTGTTTGCAGCACGACCGAAGGGAGTGTTGCGAATTCGGGAAACATCTTCCCGAAAAAGTTAGATACCATGTTTTTTTCTAACGAATAACTGAAAATATTTAAAAAAATTATTACTGTGTTACTACTTTACTGAGTTGACAGCACAAATCACTAAACTTTTATACGTACGCTACACACCAGTTAGCTTTTGTCGACGTTTACAGCGCGTCTGGTGTTTGGAAGCGCAATTAAACCAACAAGCGGCAATTATAAAAATTTCCAAAGAACACACAATTGCCCTAGTTTTTGTTGCAAAGTAAAAAGCACGGCAGTGCGGGAAAAGTAACTTTAGGCGCATCGGGAATGACCGGGAAATATGAATTTTGAAGTCATGAGTGCAAAAAAGCTTTTATTCGCAACCATATATGTAATAAGATCATTACTGACTTTTAAAAAGTTGGAAAATGAGCTATTCCCAACTTGTAACTTTCCAACCGGTCGGAAAAGTGATTACCGTCGCAGCGGTTGGAAATGAATCCATTCCCGACCGCTGTGTACGTAGAGACACTGGGAATCTCGTTCATCCATTCATGCGCGATCTATTCCCGACCGCTGTGTAAGTAGGGACACTGGGAATCTCGTTCATCCATTCATGCGCGTCACAAGCTGTCGTATCATAATATAATAATTTTTCCAATTATTGTTTAGAATAAAGTGGTTGCGAATAAAATAGTATACATACCACGGTGAAAAGTTTCATTCCTGTCTCGAGATAAAGTTCACCTCGACACTACGCGTCTGGGTTAACTACGTAATCTCTCGACAGGAATGAAACACTTACCACCTCGGTATGTAATATACTACTCCTGGCTAGCTAAACGCCACTTTCAATGAACTTGCCATGTTACTTAGTAACAGCGTCGCAGATTCCTTTACTACAGTGACTTATGAAACTGCCATCAATATATGTATTATTTGAAGCTTCATCATCACCATCATCACCATCATCACCATCACCAACCCTGGGTGGGTCTTGGCCTCCTCAAGGACTCTCCGCCATCTGTCTCTGTCTTGAGCTTGATTCTTCCAGTTGTTCACTCCTATGCTTCTCAGGTCTTTTTCTACTCCATCCATCCATCGTAGCCTTGGTCCAAAAGAGATATGGCGGACAATATACAGTGAATTCCAAAAAGTCTGTATAATATGGGAGTTTTTTATTTTTTATTTTTCAAAAAAATTTTGGGATATATATTGTAATGGTATAATATACTCCACCACACCACGTTAATATTAATAATTTATTATTTAAGAATTTTCAAATGTTGAACTGAGTAAAAATCAGATGGTTCTAATTTTATTGCTTCAAATTAAATTGTATTATGCCCTCTCTTTTATTTTATCTGACTGCAATTATCATTTAAAATATGCTAGCTCCGGTAAAGATCCAACTCTCATCAAAGGATGGCTTCATGACAATTTCACTATTAATTTATTTAAAACGGCACGCCACTGCATTCCCATTCGATTTTACTACGCAGCCGCGCAACTATGAACTGGTATCAAATGTACAAAGGGGTTCCTAACCTCGCATAACATGTCGTTTGATTCGCAAATTCTAACTTTTGTGAACGTTAAATCAGGTAAATATTCAAATAATCTTATTTTGGCGGTTCTAACTTCTTTTGTTTTAGCCAAAACCGGACCTTGATTGTTAAACCGACGCCGCTTGGTTTTAAATTATAATTACTGGCAAAATAATTCTGCTATCGGCTCGGATACGCCTGCCCTCTACTACTTTCGGTGTTATCTCGCTGGTACGTAAATTTCCGGCTCCTCAAGCTATTATTTAGGTTTTTACAATACCTTTATTGCTTTTGTGAACATTGGCTTCCACAGACGGGCGCCTGAGTTGAAATTCCTCTGGAACTCGCTGTACCGGGTGTTGGAGTTGCTGGTCTCGCTGCTGCTGATCCCCACGATGCTCTGCAACGTCCACACGGTCCTGGTTACCCTTGGTTTAGCTGGTGTCGAACCCGTAGCTGCCTCATCGGTGCCGATCCCAAGATCAGACGCCTCCACTTGGTGATGAACTTTTTGTCGTAGAAAACGTTGCCCGATCACTGTGGTATAATTTATTTTCATGTAAGTTAATGTTAAATAGGAGAAATCTTTAATCAAACACAGAGCAAATTTAGGTGTGACATCAAATAATTTATTCAACTGTTTCTCTCCCTTTTCAACGGTTATAAATAATTGCCTATCTACTAATAAATTTACAAAAACCGGATATTAATTAAGATCAAATACAGTACATTTTATATTAATTATTATTAACAGTAACTAAAACCACACAACTCTTATAAACTAAATTACTGTGCACATTGGTTCACCCTTTAATTGTCTGTTGTCTCTTTGTGTTAATTTGATTTTATTAGGCACTTTATTCTGCCAAATATAATAATTACTTTACTTTAAGCTCAGATTCCAACCCTGTGAAAAGCCAGCTGTCTCCTTAGCGTTTCTAAATTCATTCATTTATTTGAACGCAGGCATTACAAACTTGTCAAATGCATTTACTGGATTATAATTATAATGATTTTAACATTGCGGCCAGATACATCTCTACTCTGTGCTTAATTTACTTTTTATATCGCACTGCAATCAGAGCAGGGGCGTAGGGCCCAATACCATCTCAATATATCTATAGTGATTTTTACTTATTAGAAAATGGCATTTTTCGAAATGGTCAAAATCCATAAAAGTGCTATTTTTCGGAAATTAAGTAAGACTTCAATGCGATTTTTTTAGAGTGTGTTAGTTTTAGCTAACTGAACAATGTCAAGGCCAGAAATCACATATTCTTCGTTAACTTTTGCTAAAATTGATTTCTTAAAAATATTTTTCAGAATTTCACGTATGTACCAAGACTTAATTTTAAAATTCAAAATGTTTAGGTAGACTTTAAAAAATTATAATGGTTAAAAATAACATAAAATGTTAATTACTTATTTACCTAAAAGTAATACACTCGTATTCGCATAATTTTTACATTTTTGATGCAAGCTGCTTTTTAGAAAATGTTTTTCAATAATAATTAATATTTATTTAAATATGGCTTCTAAAAACTCTAATCTAGCCCTGTTAAGGAATTACTGGTACAACATACATACATACATAGTCCGGTCCTCTTGTACCCTTGGGTGTCGAGGGATTATACTGGTACAAAAATCCTGTAAATGTTCTTTTACAGTTGTCTAAATGAAGAGAATTTTCTTTATTCAGTTTGCATGTTCTAAAAATCGCCTCATTTAGATAACTGTAATAGTTATTTACTATACAAGTGGGATAAGAGCAGCATTAATATACGTGTGTGTAATCATACAAGTATATTAATGATGTATTATCACACATGTATTGTACAAAATTTTATCTACAACTGCCTAAAATTGAGAAAACTGCATTAAGGGAAATGTCAGATCTGTCATTTTCAAAAATATTGTAGTAGGCAAATGTCATTATGTCATTCCATTTTCACACTATTTCAGTTAATGAAGACATTACACAACTCAGTTAGGTAATGAAGCCATTACCTAACGGAAATAGTGTCAAATGAGTGACGTAATAAGTTACTTATCCCAGTGGAGTAGATAAAAGAACATTTACAAGGTTTTTGTATAGTACTAGTATATTACTTACATAACAAGCTGCGAAAGTGGCATATATCCTACGAGTATATGAATTTAGGAAACGAAGCGAAGCCGAGTGACATAAAACACGAGAGTACAATACACTTTCGAGCAAGTTATGTATACGCTATTTTTCCCACGACCACAAAAAATTGCAATTTAATGAATGACAGATTTATTGTGGCAACTGACAATGTCAGTAGATTCTCAGTAGTTTTTAGGTTAAATGACATATTGTCAGTAGTTACTTCGACACGAAGTGTACGAAGTATTGAAATTCCCTCATATCGAAAACCACTCTGAGTCAAATATCTCTAAAATTCGAGCCAACCGACCAATGAACCCACTATATCAAATCTCCGTCTCGGCGGTGCGGATCTTTTGGTGAAGATCCCAGCCCACTAGATCAATCCCCCGTATTGGGGGGTGCCTAAACGTGCTGTGCGGGGGGATGTATGTTCGTATGTATACACGATTCCGGTCGCCAGGAACCTTCCTGACGTCTTGGATCATTTTCATACCATAGATCCTCCGAAAATGAAGGCAACATCAACTTTTGAGCTATGGTCGTCGGCAAAAAAATTTTTTTTTTGTTTTTTTTATAAATAACTGGTTCATAGCATTTCATTGTATTAGCGAAACGGAGTGATGCTGAGTATCGAAGTATTCTTGGAAAGCACGGAAGGGCGCTTTTCTTGGGTGGGGGGTACCGTATATTTTTTAGGTTAAAATTACATATTTAGCCCACTGTATAACTGTGAAGTGTGCATTTTTACATAACGAACACGTTCGTTATGATAATGACCAGGTGAATGTATGGAAACTGCCACTTTCGTATGTGGGCATGGGAAAATAACTTAAGCACTGGGTTCAACAAACGGAAAGTTAGAGTTAATCCCTCAAAGTGCGAATGCAAACACTATATTTACCCCTAGAAGAATTAATAACCCAACACCATTAATATTTATATCATACGCCTCCTGTTTGTTTCTTACAATCGAAAGAACAGAACAACACTAGTGAAACAACCGCGATTTTAACAAACATGTAATCGTGGTTCATTTAAATTTGTGGTCTAATTAAGTTTGTCATGCATTATATCATATGGTTGGACATATTCAATATTTGCTACAAATTCTTGGTCATGAACAGTGGCATAGCGAGGATTGATGAGGCTCCGGTGCAGAATATTTGAGAAGGCCCCCCTCCCCCCTCTGCAACGATAAAGTGGTTAAGTATTATAATATAGTCTTATCCCTATCTACCCTTTGGTGTAAGGGTATGTGTTTATTCTATAGTGTTCGTGTACGAATTTTGTATTCATTGCTGTCGCCTTCGCATTTTCCATGTTTTTCCCTTCTCTAGAATTTTGCTGAAAGTCTTGTCTCGTCTCAGTGGCAGTGGTCCTGTTCTTCTTTTGTTTGGATTTGGGTTTGCCACATCCGTTTTGCCATTATTTCCTCTTGCATTCTAGTTAAATGTACAAACCATCTTAACTGATGCTGTTCTACAGTTTACAGTTTCCAGTACACATTGCACGTCTAACTCTTCTCGTACTCGGTCATTCCTTATTCTATCTTTTCTTGTCATTCCCTTTACTTTCCTCAACGAGGTATGGTTATTAAATAACGAAACTGATAGAATTTAGACCTTTTATCCTTAAATTATTATATATTAAACATTATCACCTTCGAAATAGTTCCCCTTTGCTTGCACAACACTCCATACGCCGCTGTCACTGTTGGAACCAGTGTTGTAGGTCTTCATCTGTCAAGGCTTTTAGAAGTTCTGCCGGTTGTCTCTTCACTTCTTCTACCGATGTAAAATTAGTCCCTTTTAACAGACTTTTAATTTTAGGAAATAAATAAAAGTCGCAGGGAGATAAATCCGGAGAATATGGAGGGTGTTCAAGCAAAATTATACGTTTATCAGCCAAAAACTGATTCACTGAAAGCACATTGTGAGCCGACGCATTGTCTTGGTGCAAAATCTAACCATTTGAACACAGTCCTGGACTTTTTTCCGAATTATTTCTCTTAATTTAGTCAGCACTTATAATCATGTTGATTTGCCATCTGTCCATTAGGAACTTGTTCAGTATCAAACCCTTAATGCCGAAAAAAAACCAAGAGCATTGCTTCAATTTTTGCCTTGCTCCGTCGAGCTTTCTTCATCCTGGGAGAGGTGGTCTACCCGTGCATTGATTGCCATTTTGTTTCAGGATCATATTGAAAAATCCACGTCTCGTCGCAAAATGCCTGCACAAATTGCTGTGCGAACTTGCTTCTGTTTCTGATTGAGATTTTTGGGAACATTTTAGCACACACTTTTGTCATGTTCAAATCATTTTTTTTTAATTTGCCAAACACTCTTTATCGATGTTCAACATATCTGCTACAATTCGAATACTCAAACGCTTGTCTTTCCGTATGATTTCGTTTGCTTTCTCAATATTTTCATCTGTTTTTGATGTACAGGGGCTGTCTAGACGTTCATCATCCTCCACGTCGTCCCTTCCATCACAAAACCGTTTATGCCAATCAAAAACTCGAGACAAGCAGTCATCTCCGTACACTTCACTTAACAAACTTAAGGTTTCCGAAAGAGCTTTCTTTAATTTAACGAGAACTTTAATATTAACTCGTTTAATTTTTGAATTTAACATTTTTTCCGCAAAACTTTAAAACACGTTACCGTTAAACAGTTACCGCACAAACACTAATTGAGCTAGCGAGTTGAAACTTGTAACGTTTATTAACTAAACGTCAAGATCAATTATCATGCAAGCACTTTTATTTAAAAGTGTCTTAATACGCCGTATACGATGGCAGTCCCGTTATTTAATAGCCATACCTCGTATTTCATCTCTATCGCTAGTACATACCTACTATAGTTTTTAGTGCTTTAGTCAGTACGCAGCTCTCACATCCAAAGATCAATATTAGTCTAAATATGGTTCTATGTACAGTCATTTTTATTTTCCTGCTTATATTTTTCTTATTGAAGAAGGTTCTATCAGCGTATGATACAATGTAGAGTGCCTTGATATGTCAGATTTGTAGCAGAGGAGAGTGTGGCCACGATTGTCAATCTGTTTTAGGTTATGAATTTAAGTCGATTGGCTGATTATGGAAATGACGTTTGAACAGAAGGCGTTCGTTCAAGGGAATTTTTTCTGTTTAATGCTAATAAAATTTTCGTCAAACTGTGTGGTAAGCATGATGTGTCGTGCAAGATCAGAACAAGTCAGGCCCAGATTTTTCCTTATAAATAATTTAGTATTGCTGGGAAAACTGCAGAATCCGGGGCCAATTCCCCCCCCCCCTATTGTTAATGTTAATTATTATTATTAACCATGTTTTTCTAGTAACCATAACCAAAATTATAAGGGAAACAAATAAAAGAAGAGGAATTGGCCCCGGATTGGTCTATTTATGTAACATAAAAGAAATTAATTTATCCACCATCCCTTATAAAACACCAATGTCATCCAGAGAGTGACAGATGTACACCTTTGACAATAGTCTATCTTCCTTGCAATGCTAGAAAAAGAATACCATATCTACGTCTTTGTTTATTTGACAATCATGTCCACACTTTCCTTTGCTACAAATTTGACATATCATCGAGGCATTCTAGTACAATCTGGCTGTAGCTTCTATTGTAGCTTTTATCTTTGTTTCACAGCTTCCTTGAACATTTATTTGGATTTTTATAGATATTTATATGCATTGACTTGTCCAGTTCTACTCCTTCAATTGTTACCGTCAATTTTCGCTTTACTGTATTCTCCATTCTGTAAACAAGGATCCTTGGGGCTTTTATATGCTTTTACATCGGCCCTAAACTTTTACTTATATGTATTTTATGTGTGTCCGGCTTTACGAGTGAATAAAACAAATTTGTCTCCCCTGATGGTTTGACTTCAGTTTTGCGCCGTTTTATTAAATCCACAGTGTTCCAATTTAGCTGGAGCGTAATCTATCAATCGCTTAATTAGGGGGTTTGGCTCTGTGTTATTTTTTTTTGTTATCCTTTAAATTGGTGGCGCCATCCCCCCCATCTAATGAACCCACGGCCGTCTTCGGCTGCAGCTGATCGGCGACCCCTAATTAGTAGTGACTCGCCTAGGCATTGGCTGAGTGAGGCAATTTGGTGCTTTGAATGCTGCTTCGATTCGTTGAGCAACTAACGTAAGTATTATTTTACCACCCCTTTTTGTGCTTATAAGGGATAGCACAATCTCTATTTTTATGTTCTTTTGCTTCTTTCCTCATATCATCACTTTTGTTTTGTCTTTATTTATTACCATCTTCATATTCTGAAGCACCTTGTGCCACTCATTTAAGTTAAATGGTGAAGTAAATATATTAAAAAAATTTAAAAAACGTATATTTTCTTTCATAACTTAAAACAAATAAATAAAATGTAATTATGATTTTGTGTCTGATACAAAAAAAATCTTATAATTATAAACAATATTCACACAAAAAACTTAACAAAAAATTATCCAGTCATTAAGTTCAGCCTTGGTATAGTAACAGCCATGAATATAAATATTAGATTGTGAATATTAAATAAAAAAATTAAATACTTTTTGCATTAGAAAAATTACTAACTATTATTAAGGTGATTAGCTCCACTTTGTGTGCCCAACTTATGTTATGTTATAATTGACTTACACATTTACTTTAGTTTTTTATCAATCAATTTATTTTTTAAAATTGGATTTTAATTAATTTGTTTGCCCTATTTTTTATTATGGATAATCACTTATAATACCATGAGTAGTCAAAGTTATGTCGAATACTTTTGCTGTGGTATCACGAATATCCATTGCTCTTATGTTCGATCATAAGTGCAATGGACATGAGTAGTGATACCACCGCAAAAATATTCTACTTAACTTTGACTAAGAATGGCATTCGAGAGACTATTCAATGAACCAAACTACTTTTTCAAATTAATTTTCAGTAAATCTAGCAACAAACTACGTAATTTCTATAGTAACAGACCGTTAATATTGACTTTTTCTAATAAAAATTACATTTGTTTAAAATATTCACATATTAATTCTTTCCGGAAATTTTTTGAGTGCGTTCCATCAACGTCGTATTAATTTGCCTGAGCGGGACGCGAGGGCAAATTAGAACGTTGTTGGAATGCACGAAAAATAATTTCCGGATATGAATTAATGCTCGAATGCAGATTCAGTAAGAAAGTCGTAACGACACAAACCCTAAAAAGAAGTAATATCTACCTACAAAAAATTTCCAAGAAATTTTGTTGTTGGCTTGGTTACTGCTCGTGAACTAATTTTTCTATTGGTCATTAATGAGTGTCGTACGATTTTCACATATAATCTCATAAGAGCATTAATTCTTTCCGGAAATTTTTTTTTGAGTGCGTTCCAACAACATCGTATTAATTTGCCCGAGCGGGACGCGAGGGCAAATTACGACGTTGTTGAATGCACGAAAAATAATTTCCGGATATGAATTAATGCTCGAATGGAGATTCGGTAAGAAAATCGTAACGACAGAAACCCTAAAAAGAAGTAATTTCTGCCTACAAAAAATTTCCAAGAAATTTTTTTGTTGTCTTGGATACGGCTCGTGAACTAATTTTTCTATTGGTCATTAATGAGTGTCGTACGATTTTCACTTGAATACCTTCTAGGAAGATATAGAATAGAATAGAATAGATTTTTATTTGTGAAAATCTCAGTTTGTACATAAATAAATAAAATATAAAAATCTTTCTTGAAGTGAGATACCAAAAAGTACTGAGTACTTGTCCCTGGTATTCACATAAGTAAAATAAAATAAACCTTAACAACTAAACAACTGAATTTATAATTAACCTTATATAGAAATAATTTTAAATATTTTCTTTTTGATTGGTCAAGAAACCTCAAATTGTGGATTTTCATGGGTCACTTTTTGACAAATAACAGGTGAATTGAATAGTCAAAATTGTTTACTGCGAGCCTCAGTAGAAACACTTGACTGAAAATCACGTCGGATTCTGAAATAATCTAGAGTGCTTATATTCTGAAATTTGATGTTCTTACTTTATATGACAACTCAATACATCTGTCAACTGACACTTCAAACTAGTTTTGAAAAAGCAGTTACAAATACTTCATCGTTACATTTGTCATTCGATAATCTCAAATGGTAAGTACTTCCTTAATTAAAATTAACTCATTTCACTATTTATTTTCTTTCAGTTCTTATTTTAAATACATGTATTCTGTTACCTTTTATTGAACTTAATACTCTCCTCTACCAAACCCAATACATCCAGCTCTGCAACTCACCACGCTACAAAACTGCTCCACTCAAAGCCACAGCGAAGGCCTCAACTGACAACCAACTGCCAAGATGTCCAGAATCCGGATCCAAATCAACACATCAACCTATTTCGCCACAGGAACATACGAAAAACGGCTCGCCTTTTTAAATCAGCATCTACATTTCTATCACAGTATGCATCCAAATCGACCTCAGCTGTAGATGTTTTCACTCTATTGCTCCACCAAATCACACGTATAAAGTCCGCTACAACGCAGCACCACGAACCTTGACCAGCTGCAACCCACAAGATATCACTTTACAAGCCCCACAAATATGCTCACTCTGCTAATGATGTCGATGTAATCTACTTCCTTTGTAAACCATTCCGTGTATCCAGTTCAGTCGATGCAATGTAATTCCATAATAAACTCAATTCACATTCCTTTACTTTTATTTGCTTTTGTAGATCATAACTGTATTAGATTGTTGGTTTTTTCACCACATTCTAATCTTCATCCATCTAGTCTGCTAATCTTTTTCTTTTAACATTTTAGTTTTTATTTTTCTTCACCACGCCAATTTATTTTCAATTTTAAACCTTTTTATTTTGCCAAATATGTATTTAAAAACTTTTATAAAGGGGTTTATAACGCCAGCGTGGCTCTGATGGTTAGAGCATCGGACTGCGGCGTGGAAGTCTGGAGTTCAAATCCCAGATCGATGCCTGGCGGGCGGCCTACCCAGTCGCTTTAAATAATTGGGAACCTGCGTTCGAAAGAACAAGGGGTAATAATGCGGTTGTCTAATGCGTGGTGCTCACCACATCACCACGTGTCATGAATTTGACACGCGACAGTCGGGTGTGAGAGCGAGGATACGGAAGCTCTAACCTTCCGCCTTGCAGGCCAAGCTCCTTCATGGGGTGTTAGCGCCTTACCATCATTATTATAAAGGGGTTTATTTCTTAATTTCAAACGTTACAAATTGTATTACATCATTTTCGTTATTAATTTTTTTTATTCTAATCAATAAACTATCTTCTTAGCGATCTAGCTTATTTTTTACAGTACAACACACTGTTAAAGCTTTTATATATGACTAATACCTACTATGTTAAATAGTATATTTCGAAAAAAAGTATTTGTCATTAACTTCCAATTTCATTTCAGATATTAAATTAAGTTAAAATCCTGCTGTTTCTTATGTAGCTTCATTTAATTAAATTATAAATTATATTTCCTTTCTTTTCTAAATACATCTTAATAATTTTGATATCCATTTCAGATCTAAATTGATCTTTGTAATTTTCAATACTGTATTCCCTTAATCTTGATCACCAGTGTAGCTGAGTGGTTAGAGCATTGGACTGCGGTGCGAAAGTCTGGAGTTCAAATCCCAGAATCGATGCTTGGCGGGCGGCCTACCCAGTCGCACAGTGGGGCCGAATCCCAAAAAGCTGGCCAAAAATTGCAAAATAATGTTTTTAGTTGGGGAGTTTTTACCGTTGGGTTGGTTGAAGTGATATCCCCAGGGGCAGAATTTACTTATAAGAGGGTTGGATTGTTTCTACTTGCTCTAAAACGCCAGTTCAAAAGTGACCTTCGCTCAGAATAGCAGCAGTATTTCAGATAAAAGTAAATGACGCGCGACGCACATATTATAAAAGACTGAAATTCAAAAAATTTACCGATTGTGCTATAACAAAATGGAATCAATTCCTGGAAGTAAGTAGAATTTAACAATAGATTATAATGTATTCATTTATAAAGCAGAAAATTATGAGAGCAAAGTTTGTACGTGATTTTTATATATTTCAGTTTAAAAAAGATGTTCTGACAAAAAAGTTGTATAATTCTGTCATTAAACCTATTGTAGATTGTAGATGAAAGTATTATCTATAATCTATATATACAGGGTGAGTTTTTTTTCATTATCACTATAGGGATCTCGGAAACCGTGAAAGATAGAAGGTTGGTTAAATGGAGAAAGAATTGCAGTTTTATGCGCTTATTGGAGATGTGCTTTTGTTTCTTTGAAAAAATCCAAGGCCTACTAGATACAAGCAAAATATTAAAATTACTTAATTTCTTAAAGTCGGTCTATTATTGAAAATAGAAAAAAAAGAATAAAAGTTTTAGCTATTTTTACGGTGTTTATCTTACACTTATTAGTTTTCTTCTAGCTTTCATAGTTTTTGAGTTATAACATTAAGTTACATTTTTTTAAATAGCAATCATAGTTGGCTTAGACTTTTCTAAAAAGAGCATATCTCGTTTGCTAAATGGAGAAAGAATTGCAGTTTAATGAGCTTATTCAAAGTGTGCTTTTGTTTCTTTTAAAAAATCCAAGGCCTACTAGATATAAGCAATATATTAAAATTACTTAATCTTTTAAAGCCTGCCGTTATTATTGATAAATAGAAAAAATAATAAGAGTAAAAGTTTTAGTTACTTTTAGGGTGTTTATCTTACACTTATTAATTTCCTTCCAGCTTTCATAGTTTTTGTTTTCGTCATTTTCTTATTACGAAAATTATTATAAAAGAATTATTTGTCAAAGTAGGTATAACAAACCTTATCTCATTTTAAGCGGAAAAGTGAGTTCTTTTTAGAAATGTCTAAGCCAACTATGATTGCTATTTAAAAAATGTAACTTAATGTTATAACTCAAAAACTATGAAAGCTAGAAGAAAACTAATAAGTGTAAGATAAACACCGTAAAAATAGCTAAAACTTTTATTCTTATTATTTTTTTTTTCTATTTTCAATAATAACGGCGCTAGACCGACTTTAAGAAATTAAGTAATTTTAATATTTTGCTTGTATCTAGTAGGCCTTGGATTTTTTCAAAGAAACAAATGCACATCTCGAATAAGCTCATAAAACTGCAATTCTTTCTCCATTTAACCAACCTTCTATCTTTCACGGTTTCCGAGATCCCTATAGTGATAATGAAAAAAACTCACCCTGTATATATAAAGGAAAGTCACAACCCTGACTAATCAACGCAGAGCCGAAACCACTGGTACTAGAAACTTGAAATTAGGGTGGAAGGTTAAACTTGTTGCGTAAGGTAGTGCTAAGAAGACATTTTTTTAAATTCGACTCCTAAGGGGGTGAAAAGGGGTAAAATGTGTTTTCACGAGTTCCTCAATATCTCTTACACCCGATAAGACATCGATTTGGTGTTTGCTTGTAAAGATTATCAATACAAATACCTAGAAACGTATTTTAGAATTTGACCCTAATTAACCCCTAAAAGGTGCAAATCTGGATTTGGGGTTAATTAAAAAATCCTGCGTATCTCCTATGTTTATTGAGTTAGAACATTACTTTTTGGCATATCGATGTATTTCTAAAATATTTCGAAATGGGTGTAAGGGAATTTGAAAATTTTAACCCTAAAGGGGTAAAAGGAGGAAAAACTGGAAAGAGATAGGGGGGTTAAAATTTCGCTGTGAGTTCCATTTCACAATAAAATGGATTAAAAGAGGTTTTTTGAAATTTAACCCCTACGGGGGTGAAAAGGGGGAAAATGTGTTTTCACGAGTTCATCAATATCTCTAAGACCCGATGAGATAGCGACTTGGTGTTTACTTCCGAAGATTGTGAATGCAAATACTCAGAAACGTATTTCAGGATTTTGCCCTAATCAACCCCTAAAGGTGCACATCTGGATTCGGGGTGAATTAAAGAACCATTCGTATTTCCTATGTTTATTGACTTAGAACATTCTTTTTTTTGCATATAGATGTATTTTTAAATTTTTTTCAAAAGCGTTTAAAGGTGTTTTATATATTACCCCTAAAGGTGTAAAAAAAGGCAAAACTGAAAAGGGGTAGTGGGTTAAAATAATTGTTTTTTTCTTGTGGGTGGATTTTAGACTAAAATGAAGTGGAAAAGGTTTTTAGAAATTGCACCTACAAGGGGATGAAACGGGTATTCCGCTATAATCTATATGTATAAAAGATAAAGCACCAACTCAACAATAGGGATCTGTAGTAATCCTGGTACCAGGAACTTAAAATTTGACAAGAAGAGTCCTTTAGTTAAGTAGCAAAGTGCTAGAATAGGCGTTTTCAAAATTCCGCCCCTAAAGGGAAAAAAGGAAAGAGGTAAACTGTCTTTTCACGAATATCTCAATATCTTTTAAGGTCTTATAATATATCGATTTGGTTTTTACTTAGAAATGTTACCTATACAAGTTCCTAAAAACGTAATTCAGGATTGTGCACAGATCAACCCTTAAAGGTGCGAATTTGGATTCAGGGGTGAATTATAGAACCTTTCGTATTTCCTGTGGTTTCTGATGACCATGGTTTTTGGGCATATGTGTGTTTTTAAATCACAAACTTTTAATAAGTACATTTATAATTATTCTTATACTAAACCTATAGTTTTATCAATCTATACAAGGAGAACGACAATTGCATACACATTTCTAGGGGATACGTGAAGCATAAAAAGCTTATGGAGCACCTTTTTCGGAAGAATATTGTTTCCTTTTTATCTACAATATTGTTTTGCAGCTTTGGTTAGTTTAGCGTATTGAGTGAAGAAGGAGGGAAGCATTCTAGAATTCGTTTAAGATTTAGAAGAAAAAACATTTGTAGTCCGTACGAAGAACGCGCATCTTGCTAGTATGAAATAAAATTTAGCTGCCCGAAACTGCCCCTCGTGTTTTGGAAGGTTTTTTTTTTATTAAAAATATTCATTTGTGGGTATTTTTGTTTCCGAACAAATTGTTGCTTGAGCTAATTGAAAAACAATTATTTGATAAATTAGCAATAATTGACATTTTATTTAAAATATTTTTCTAAAATAATGTTAATTATATTGATGTGGACGAAATATTTTTATTAACAAGGATGAACATTTTTTTAGGTTCGACTATTTCAGCCCAAGATGGCTTAGTAAGAAAAGAAATTTTCGATTTATTTAAAAATAACTTGAATGCAAATATGACAGAAATATATTCTAAAATTGAAAAGTTGATGTCCTGCAAGTTACAATTATTATACGATTTGCCTCATAATGCCAAACAAACCATAAGGAAATTAATGTTTGATATAAAAGAGAAATGGAAAAAGTGTCAGAGAACAGAATCAAGATTCCTCGATGCTCACAGAGAATGGTTAGACGTATTCATTTCATTAAAAAAAAAATAATGTAGAAATAAGTGTAGAAACAGATGTCAGTAATAGAGGTAGGCCATCCTTAGATTTCGCAGATTCTAGTGATAGAAGTAAACATAGAAAAACAGAAGATTTACGTGCGCAAGCAACAACTGAAGAACTTTCATATGCAACGCAAATGAAGTTGCGAGCAGAAGGAAAAGCAGATGCTGCAAAAGTAGTAAAAGATATAACATTAGGCAGTCCTGCTATCCTGCTAAAGCAAAAAAATATCGAAAATCTTTACAATTGATTAACGCAAACGAAATTTTTACAGCCGACGAAGCTCTTTCTCTATTTATTGAATTAAGCTTATCAAGAAACAGATATCAGCTGTTACGTAGTGCTTCTTTACGAAAGAAATCAAAACTGTTTCCACCTTATAAACAAATATCAAAAAGCAAGAGGAATTGTTATCCAAAATCAACTATTATAGTGAATGAATGTAGTGCAGAAGTTAAATTACAGCCCTTACTCGACCACACAATTAGCCGTATTTTACTTAATCAGTTAGATGTAATTAAATGTTTGAGTAATGAACAATGCGAAGATTTAATTTTGATTTGTAAATGGGGCTGTGATGGCAGTTCAGGACATAGTATGTACAAGCAAAAATTCAGTGATGATGAAGATAAAACAGATGAAAGAATTTTTTTTACTTCTGTTGTGCCATTACAGCTAGTCCACATAAACAAATCAACAAATACGACCACTGTTGTTTGGAAAAATCCTCGACCTTCATCAACACGATTTTGCAGGCCGATTAAAATTCAATTTCTACATGAAACTACTGAAATTACACAACAAGAAACAAATTATGTACAAGAACAAGTAGACGAACTTCTTATTTTCGAAACAGTATTGATAGACATAAAATATCTGTAAAATATCAATTAGCTTTGACCATGATAGATGGAAAAGTATGTAATGCTATCACAAGTACTTCATCCATGCAACGTTGTTACCTGTGCCAAGCAACATCAAAAGATTTCAATAATCTTGATTTCATTTTAAATAAGCAAATCAATGAAAAAAATCTGGAATTTGGTTTATCGTCTTTACATGCGTGGATTCATTGTTTCGAATGTTGCTTGCATTTATCATATAAATTAGATATTAAAAAATGGCAAGCTCGCAGCGATGAAGACAAAAAATCTGTCAAAACGAGAAATGAAAATGTACAAGATGGTTTTAAAAAGGAATTAGGTTTGATTGTTGACAAGCCAAAGCCCGGATATGGTAGCACAAATAATGGCAATACAGCTCGGCGTTTTTTCAAAATACTGCAACTTCCGCACTTATAACTGGAATTCTTTTTACATTATATTGCAGGCAATATCATCTGGCTATAATATAAACATAGACAAATTTAAACAGTACGCTTTACAAACAGCTTAAAAATTTGTACAGGTTTACCCTTGGTATTATATGCCAACTTCCGTCCACAAACTTTTAATTCACGGATCCGAAATAATATCTCACTCACTTTTACCTATTGGTCAAATGTCTGAAGATGCGCAGGAGTCCTGTAATAAATTTTTCAAAAAAGTTCGTCAAGATTTTTCGCGCAAATATTCACGAGCAAAAACCATGGAAAATATTTTTTTACGATTTTTAGTTACATCTGATCCATACATTTCAAGTTGTCGGCAATTACCTCTTAAACCGCTTCAATCATTATCAGCAGAAGTTGTTGACCTGTTATTGCCTCCATCTGGGCAAATATATGGAAATATTTTTTCCAGAAGAAGATATTGATTCAAACTCAGAAAGTTCAGCGGACACGGATACAAATGAAAACATTTCATCTGATGATGATGATGATGAAAGAAACTTTTTCTTGTAATATAATTTGTTATAAATAATTAATATTGTATATTTACAATAATTTTATTATTTTTTTAATTATATTTACTGTGACATAATCTTAATTTATCTATTTATATATCACTGTACTGATTTTCAGTTAATTATTTCGATAATAATTTTCAAGAAATTTGTTTTTTCTGCAAAACTTGATAAAATGTTTTAAAAAATAAATAAATTGTTTCTCAATTTCCTTATTGACTCTGATTATTTCTATTCTTGCAATTCATGTATAACAGAACCCAATTTTGTTATAAAATATTTTTTTGCTTAAAGTATAAGCTTTTTTCATGTCTGCATTCGCCATATTGGATCCGCCATTTTGAATATTTGAATTCGTATAACGGATTCATATTCAGCGACAACGAAAATGCCTGAGTAATAAATTTCAAATTACTCGAGTTTTCGATTTTTGGCCAGCTTTTCGGGATTCGGCCCCACTGTGCGACATCTTGAAAATTTTAAAAATAAAATCAAGGGGCATGGTGAAGGTGACCGGTTACCTAGGTGATGTAAAGTAAAAATGACTAGTCTTGCAAAGTGACACTTTCAAGATCAAACTGAGTGTCGACATGGCCCGCTTTCTTGACGATTTCAGGAAAAGGCTATTTAAGTCAAAACACTACAATCTAACCTCACTTTTCAGTGTTATTTCAAACAGCTGATCTGGTTTTTATAAAAACTTTGGACCAAATATTGACAATGGGACATGGCTTAAAACTATTTTGATGGGGCGTGACGTCACCACGTTTTTATAAAAAAATTTATAAAACCAATTTATACAAATTTTTACAGTAGGACATGGGCTTTAACTTATTCGTTTTAGTAACTTTTTTTAATTACATTTCTAGTCAAAGATGATTTTTGGAAGTACATTCATGAAATTTTGAAAATCAAAGGCCACTTTGTGTTTTTATGTTTATTGAACAGACTATAAACACATGAATGATAAAAACGGGGTTAGGTTCCATTAACTAGATTTATTTATACTATGCAACCTCAAAAAACCAAAACTTTTCTGGGTTTTTTGTCTGGCAAATCTGAAGTAGAAACTTGACACTTTGACGATATGGTTTTCCATGTTTTAAAAATTAAACTCAATTGAATTTTCAGCAGAAACGTTCGAAAAGACAGTAAAACTTGAACTAAAATTCCAAACGTAACATAAGTCTGCCACTTGAATCTAGAGCTCAAATGCCCATTTGTTTATTCAAGATATAATTTGGTAATAAGAGATTCAAAGGAATAGGCTCGATAAGTGTGTTTACAAATTCGTGATAAATAATGTTATTTAGGTGTTCATGACATAAACCGCATACGTCTGCTTTATTTACTTACGGCCGGTCTTATGAAGGTCACTAACCTGACGTTAATTAAATCGCTGTTAAATAAACAAAAGCTCATCAAAACGTTGGAGCTTATGACATATTATTCATTAGTAAACAAATTATGCGCTTTTGTTTATTTTAACAGCAAATTAAACTTAATGCCAGATTAGTGGCCTTAATAAGAGCGGTTGTTAGTGTGTGAAAGTTGAAACAGTTGGCAATTCCATCCGCGAACGGCAAAGAAAAGGGAGCGTAAAATCAAATCAGCGAACTGCAAAGCCGCGAACGGCAAGGTCTGCTTGTACTTACCTTTTGGATCCCTATTTTGTTCGACTGGGTCTTCTTTTGTCATTTTCTTAGTTATCTTACCTGTTTTAGCAAACTATAGTTTCTTTTGCCTTCAGCAATGTTTTCTTCCTTTCTCTAACAGTTTTTTGCTTTTTGCTTAGCTAAATTTGCTGCAGTATCCATAATATTAGATATAAAAACGCATGCAGACGACATTTTATTTATTAAATCAAATATGCACAAGTTTCCATATTGGAAATGTAGTAAAATGCTCATAGTAAATAATCTTTTATATATTTTACTTCAATATGCAGAAAAAACAGTGTTGAATCATTAATAAATTGATATAATATCATTATAGACTAGTTGGATTTAAAATGTGCAATAACTAAACGAAATGGTGCCCTTGTGTTTAATACAGTCTCAATTTCTTATTAACAGAATTCAGATTTGAAATTATTTTAATAGCGGTGATTTTATTCAATCAAACAAAATACCAGACACTTAAAATAATTCGAAATTAGGGCGCTGAATTTCAAATAAAAATATAAAATCACATTTCATTTCATTACAAATACCAATAAACACAAGTTTGTTTTAATTGAATCACCAGACTAGTAGACTCACCTCCGCAAAATTTTTACGTTGATTACTACATGCTATTTAATTAGGCACTTGTAATCCTATAGAGAATGCTCACTAGTGTATAGTGATAGCGTAAACAATTGTTGCAACAGATACTTAAAAAACTAAAACTAGTACGATGATATCAATGTATTAATAGCTCAAGTTTTTATTCCTGAACTAAATAATCCATGACTTACAAGCAGTGGAGTAACGAGTTGTTTACGTTACAGAGAGTACATGAACACTTCGAAATTTACATTCAGTCCTTGCGTAATTGACGCAGTTTTTGATCGCTAACAACAAATCAGTCTATAGCAGCAGTTAAAGGTGAAAAGTAACGCAACTACATGCATTATTGTGATGTTGGATGACAAAATAACGAAACTATTCTAAACTAACCACATTACTTTTGTTAACATTAGTTAAGCATGATTAATTGAAAAACGCATATATAAAAATCACTAAACTTGATGGTTTGAATAAGTAATTAAAATAGTCACTTTAAATGCATTTATGAGTATAGCATCGTCATCAAATGTATAACTGTGGCATTGTAAGTACAAAAATATTGTGTGATCCCACAATATTTGAACGCAAATTTGTAATAGTAACAGAGTTAAATTATAAAATTGTAAAATCAATACTATTCTTAGTATATACTGTAAATTTCCAACTGCTTGCCGAATTAATTCTTGCAGCGTAATCTCTAACACATAAAAAAGGCATTGTAGTAAACCATGGTAAATGACAGAAGATTAATAAGGCAGCTTGAAACAGAATAATTATTTACAATTTTTTATTAGTATCCAAAAACTCAGCTATACATTGCTTTTTCAATACAGTTGTTATTTACAGTAGATACAATTTTTAATATACATTACGACTTCAAACAGTCATTAGATTAATATAAAGCTAGAGGTGATGCACAATCGTCAAGCGTAGATCACGACATACTGCACTTGTGTCTGCAGAAGTAATATTTTAATTATAAGCACAACATTCTTCATCATCAATATAGAGGTACCAATTTGAGCAAATCCACTGATGGGAGATAGTTGGCAAGACCGACCGGAAGTAAATTTTGCCTTGATTATCGTGTACAGATCGTGAAAGTTTTTAAACATGCACAACACATACATACGGTAGCTTATATGATGGAAGACCCAACAGAAATCGCACAAAACTTGCACTGGTATGAAGCTCATCGAAGAAAGTTACTAATATTTCAAATTTCCTTTCTTCTAAATTAAATATGTTATAGTACTTTACAGTAAAGGCCCTAAGAGACGTGTATTGTACAATAGTTTGAGAGTACGTAAACTGTTGTTTATAAATGTCATTTATTTCCAATTTTGTGTATGGCTGTAAGCAGGTGACAAACGTCACTTTATCATTTGGCACACAATTTAGCAGACCGTGGTCTTTACGGACACTTTTTACAGCCTGCGGCAGTCCTTACAGAAATCCTTAAGAAGTGCAATCTAAAATTTTACTTGAAATTGGCAGGACTGTAAGTCTATGTCAAATTCGAGGTTAGCAGGTTAGGTTTTGCGTCAGTCTGTGTCAAAACTGACGCAAAACCTAACATTTACATGAATTGACCGCTATATTTACATTTCAAAGCTCTGCATGATTATGTTTGTTTACCTAAAAACGATATTCATATTTTATGGTAGCACCAGTGCAAACTTTGTTTTATATCTGAAGTGCTAGTCTTGTGTTTTCTTAATAAATAATATAAATTAATAGTTTAGGGCACTAAATATATGCCTATCGATAACATACTGCTGGTGAACTCACAGTCATTTTAAAATACAATATTATTTAACCTAGTATGCTATAAAATCCACTCAGTGATGAGTTGTATTAGTTTGAATATTACAACGCTTGTAGTATTCAAACTAATACAGCGTAAAATGTTAGTTGATAGTAGGTATTAACATTTAAACCTCTTTACACATTTATTCTACGTCCGCAGATCGCAACAATAATATAAACTCACTCAAAAATGTATTATGAGAGCATAAACTAACTACTTACCGCCTAACGAGAGTCAAAAGTATTGTACAGCTGCCACGTATAGTGAGCTCATGTGCCCGGCTGCTTTACGTTCAATACTCGCTTCAGCAACTTAAAAATAAGTTTACTATGTACAAATACCTACTAAATTCTTTGTACTAATTTACATTATTATGGAACATTCATATTTTCACATTTTTACAACGAGGCGCCGGACACGGATCTACTAATACACGAATAATCAAGACATTAGCGTTCTTCTTTCTGTGTCGTTTGCCACGACATGGGCAGCTCGCTCGCTTTCAGCTGCTTCTGAAAATTAAAAATACTTGGTTACCACCACGCCGTATCAACTGAAGCAAATGTGTTAGTTTTTTAGTGAACATTGAAAGTGTTTGCCTTTACAAGTGCATTGCAGTTAAAATTCCTAACATTTAACACCACACGTTTACACACAACTTTTCCACAAATTTAACGGCCTATATGTTGGTTGAACAAAGCCCATGTCAAATTACTGCTGAAATCAATAGCAGCATAGATAAAACCTGTCTAGAGTGCCTGGGACATTGACCCGAGGGGTTATTTCTAATATTGACCACCAGACAGCATAACAACGAGTATTTTACAAGGTTGGTAGAACTGAGTTATTAATTGTTTGCAATTGTGGCAATATTGTTTGCTTACAACTATGGCGCTTAAAACCAATGAAAGTGTTCTTACCTTCTAAGCTTTAAGTTTTGTGCTTAGGATGTTGACCCGTCACCCTAGTCTTCATTATTTTTCTAAATATGACTGTTACACAAAAAAAATTAAAAAAGTTTGTGCAGTTAGAAATTGTGCAAGAAGTTACATAATAACAAATATTTAAGAGGTTACAGCGGACGATGATATATCTATAGAAATTTTTCATTTAACACATGGGCGGAATTTATGTATTTATGTTATTCATACTTTTAAAAATAATAAAAGAGGCTTAGTAAACAAATCTTAATTTTCATTACATGATAACAATCTTACCGGATTAAATCCGGTAAAATCACTCTAGGTAATGAAGCTGCGTGGCGCAGATGGGTTAGCGCCAGGCTTGCATTAAGCAAGTCCTCGGTTCAAATCCCGCTGGGGTCGGAATTTTTCCGTATCCTTGGCGATTAGAATCGGGCTCAGTGAGACCATTCACAGTTGGGCACCAAATTAACTGTGCTCTACTCAGAACCACAGACCTAAGAGATAGAGTAACAAGGTCAACACATCACCAAGACACACACCTCATACAATGGTTGCTGCGCAAGCACCAAAGGCGCGATCCAACTCTGTATCCCGAATCCGCCTCGACACCGCAAGGTAAATGAGGTTACAGATAATACATACATACAAATCACTCTAGTATATGATTCTAGGTAACAAGAAACAACCAGAGAACCAACATTTTGATATCAAACTCGATAAACAATAAACAATAAAACTAACAAAGTTACCTACCTAGGCGTCGAGGTCACAAGCGAAGGAGATTACGAAAACAAAATTAATAAAAGAGTCCTGGCAGGATCTAATAGCATAGGGTATTGGAGGGGAGTATTTAATAACAAAATTACCACTAGAAAAACTAAATTAAGAGTGTATAAAACGATCATACGTCCCACACTGATTTTCGCAAGTGAAGTATGGGCTACATATCAGAGAGTGAGAGAAAGATAGAAAGTTGAGAGAGAAAAGTGAAGGAATGGAGAAAATTGTAGGAAAAATAAGCCATAGGCCTGCTGGCTCGTAACTTGATACCCATTGTAGCAAATGAACTACCGTAAGTTAGAACTAAATTACATCTCGATCTTGAACTATTTTCCTAAAAATATACAGAACCCTTAATAAAAACAATTTTGATTGATTGTTATCATTAATACCGTGTGTTCAAAAAGAAATTACATAAGGGTTGGCCATGGAAAAGCAATGTCAACAGCAAGCTTCCAGTTACGATTTCAGTTCATAATTTTTAGGTTAGGTTTTCTACTGGCATGTAAAAGTAATAAAATTCCTTAAAACGTTTATATTCTGATTAGTACTTAATTCAATGAGTTCACTGTGGTTGTGTAAGCCAATTAAATACCCATCAGTTAATGTTTAGACCCAGCCATTATAACGGTGCACATCCTGGTTGCTTTTAATTTGTGTATGTGCCTACGTTGTGTAGTTTTACTGGTTACGGCGGGTGATTTGACGGAGTTACAGGTGATTAACCTAAACGATCGTACTTAGGCTGACTACTCAGTTCGTATAGGTGCTGGAGACAACGTCATGGAAATCGATTATTCTTTATTAGGACCAAAGTAAAAACACTACATTACTCTTACAATTATTACGCTGTTTCGGAGCCTAAACTGATGTCAGACGTACATTGTTAGCTTGCCTAGTGGCAAGAAGGGCTGTCTGCCAGCCTGAGTGTGGTTACTGTGGAGCCTAACGGTATTAAGTGAAGTAAGCGAAAGGCAAGTAATTGGTACTCACACCTCCCTACTAATGAGGTAAAAGCAACCTCGCAATGTCGGGCTGTGCTGTACCTAGTGAAGTAGGAAAAGCAACGAATTGATACTAAAGCCTCCGTACTAACAAAGAAAGAGACCTTGCAATGTCGGGCTGCGCTGTACCTAGTGAAGTAAGAAAAGCAAAGAACTGATACTAACGCCTCCATACTAACAAGGAAAGAGAGACCTTGCAATGTCGGGCTGCGCTGTACCTAGTGAAGTAAGAGTTAAATAAGTTATCAGCTGTTGTAGCAGTTATCCGTATTACGAGTAGAACTGCCACACACACCAGACCTTGTTTTTCTGCCCTTTTGCCGTTCTCTGCCGAGTGTTTTATGCAACTTACGGAAGCCCCTCCATCCTGGGTCGTGGAGTGGCCCGCCAATGAAAACGAAATATAAATTTCATTGCTATAGCGACGCGCTGTTAATTGATAGTTTCCCTTCCCAAACCCCACGACGCTTTGTATCCTTTTCTGTCAAGTTTTAAATTGCTGTTTCCCACGAACTACTTGCACATGTTTATTTGGCTGACATCGTAAACTAATAAATCCCCAAACTAAATTAGTCGGCGGTTTGGGGCTGTTTGTTTCTCAAATCCGCCTAAGCCCCTGGTCATAAATCTTATAACATAAAATCGGTGCTCTCTTTGTATGTTTGCGTGTATGTTTGTTCGCTATCTCCTCCGAAGATACTGGCCCGATTAAGTTGTATGATGGCTTAAAATTTTGTTAATTTGTCGACTTAGATCATAGGCCGGTTTTTATTTTCAAAAAAAGTGCGAAAGTTTTAAATCGCGATTCATTATGTTCATATGCTATTACAGCAGCTGTTCATTCAACTAAGTATAGTTGGTCTGGTGGTAGAATGCCCGCCTACCACGCGGGCGGCCCGGGTTTGATTCCCAGCTGAAGCATACTTTGTTTTAGATTTATATTAATGAATCTCTCTAAATTTAGCGAACCGAAGCGTAGTTCGGGTGACTCACTAGTCTAATAGAGAATTTTTCGACTCTCGCGCCGATTATTTATTACATCCCTCGGCCCCCTCAACAGCTGCAAGAGAAGTCGAATTACAACCCAGGCAAAACAAACGAAAGCTTTCGTTTACGAGATATAATTGTTTTACTTCTATCATACATAAAATACACCTATAAAATATGGGTTATTATTGTCCTAGAAATGAAATAGCTAAGATAAAATAAAAATGTCTGTAATTACGCGACCCTCACACCATTCTTAGCGCATGCGCCAGTACCTAATTACCTAAGCTGCAGTTGTGTTCATGGAGGTTAAGTTGCATTGTAAATAAACCAATTTTTGAAGAAATTAACTCTTATTTCAATTTAGATGATAACAGAAACAACTAAATTACCAAACTGTTAAACAAATCATAACGAGTAGGTAATCATTAAATTTGGAAATTATAATTTTTTCTTTTCACAGACACAAAACATACATAAAAACTAATAAAGCTGTTCAAAATGGTCCTCCCTTTCTTGAAGACAGAAATTTACTCTCCTTTTCATACTATTAAAAGCATTTATAAGCATTTGAAGAATTATTTTGGCATACTGTTCTATAATTCTGTTTTGCAGTTCCTCGATATTATTGATAGGGGTCTTACAGACATTATTCTTCAGATAAGGGGATGTAAAGTAATCTAATGTAGTCAAGTCTGGTGATCTAGGTGGAAATTCTGGATTTGAATGTAAACTAATTATTCGATCGTCAAAAAATTCGCGAAGGTAATTAATGGTCTCTTCAGCGGTGTGGGCAGCCGCGCCATCCTGTTGGAAGTAGTCTTGCTGGAGCTTGTCAGGCCATTTTTATATTTTACCATTATGCGACCTTTTTCGAGTGTTTTCTGTTCAAAGTTTACGACTTTGCGTGTATATAGGTTTTTTCGGTCATACTTACACGTTAGTATTCCATCAAATTGTATTTAAAATTTTAGAGGTTTGGCACACAGCCTTCCCATTTTCTAGAAAGTTCGGCGAACCGCTCTGGCTTCGAGCCGTCTTGCTTGCACCTGGGTTGTTTCGTCGCTTTGTAGCGTCTTTGTTGGATCGAATTTAACACGCGACCCTGCGAGAGCGACAGAGAGGTGTTCGCTCCATCACACTCTTCTGTTTCCCCCAACGTCTGGCATACGACAGCGTTGCGCGGGCTGGTTTTCATTGAGTCAGTCAGGGTTGGAAGTCAGTTGCGAGTGTGGCTTTCCGCCGCTCTCCGCGGTCCTTTAGGGTGGTGGGAGGCGGCACGGCCTCTTGTGAATTAGTGTGCTGATACAGCAGGGTGTTGTTTGTTTAGAGTGCTTTACGGGCCGTCAAGGGTGGCAGTTGTATGTGTTGTTTGGTGCCCCCTGTTGTTGACCGACGCTCTCGAGTTATCGTGTGCCGTGCCGGCAAATTGCCACCTTATAGTGTGATAAATACAGCGAGAGCGTGCCTTGTCGCTGTCTTTATGCAAACTTTCGTCGTCCCGTTAGGCCGCATATTGTATCCTGCGAGGGGTTCCTTGGTGGGCGTCTTCAGCACTTGCAGCCGTAGCCTTTGCGACCTTCCCTGCGCTGTGAGGCGAGTTCGAAATGTTACCGAAATTTAGAGCCAGGCGAAATTAATAGTGAAGGTAGTGTGTATTTCATGTAGTAACCGCTTTATCGTTATCATTGAAAAGTTGCCAACTTATTTACCAAATACATTGTAGCGCAATATATCGGGCGATGTTAGAGTAGTTACTTAGATTTAATTAGATGATTGTGACACCAATTTCCTAGCAATGTTGTAACAATAACGTGATGGTTAAAATTCTTGTTCATGAAGTTGCTATAGTAAAGTAAAAGCGCACTAATTCATTCACTAATCTGGATGCTAAATAAATATTTAATTTAAAAATTGTTGAAAATCTAAAAATTAACCTAATATTACTGCTCGCTGTAGCTTGGTTTACAGTTTTATGCCGTTAATGTTATAAGTTGAAAGGTAGGTTCATTTGCTTCCTGGTTCCTCTATGGACTTACCTTTCGTATTTCGTTCTGGTTGACGGAACCGGGTAGCGTCCAATTCAATTTTGTCTTTGTTTACCCTCCGTTAGGCCATTGCCCGTAGGTAATCTCGTGTAGGACCACCCCTCGCTCCACTGATGTTTAGCCGGCATATCTTGTTACGGGCAGGGCAGCGGTCCTAGGTCAATCATTGTTCCGATTTTGTGCAATATCGTCTGTGCTGGCCGTCTCGCTTTTATGTGATTTTTGTATGAGCCGGTGCTCATCCTCATGAAGCTGATTAATATATTTATTGATGCTGTCGAGTACTACCACGTCTTGTTTACTCCGTTAATTTGAATTAGTTTATCGAATACAGTCATATTATCAAATTAACTAGGTAACTAATCATGCAGTGCTGTGTATGTAGTGGTGAAGTTTTGCCTTCAGATAAAGAAATTTCATGCGATTTTTGCAAGGAGTACGTACACACAGCGTGCAGTGGCCTCTATAGAAATGAGACAGTTTGCTTAAAGAGACCGTAAGCTCACATACTATTGCCCCAATTGTAAGGATTTTAAGCTGCAATTAGCCAGTATCAGTCAGTCAGTTACAAAATTAGGTTATGTTGTTAAAATCAAATACTGCCTCAATTCCAACCGAAGGTCAAGGCCAATTTCAAGTTGTTTAACAGGTGATAACAATGTAATAGTTTTTAATTTAAATGAGTCGGAGAAATCCTCACACAAAGAGAGGTTGGATGACGACAACGTTAATATACAAATACTATTCAGTGTAATTGCCAAAGTTTATTTAGGTAAAATACAAACTTTTCGTTTAGGAAAATATGTAAATAATAAACAACGTCTGGTGAAAGTAAAACTCAATTCGAAGGAAGATGTTTTAAAAATACTCCGCAACAAGAAACTTATAAAAACAGAAGGCAACGTTAAACTATCTGCTGACCAAACGTTAATGTTATAAAATCATTTCAAATCTTTCAAGGCTGAACTTGCACGATTAAAAGAAGCTGGATCTACTAATTTAACTATCAGGTATATAAATAATGTTCCAAATATTGTTAAAGACCACGGACAAAAAAACTGAACAATGAAACCGAATTATCCATCTACTACCAAAATGTGCGCGGCCTGCGCACTAAATTAACTGATTTCTATTTAGCTCTACTATCGTAGACATACGATATCATTATCTCCGAAACATGGCTGATGGATTCCATAAATGACGCAGAGTTTATTGACAGTCGGTATATAGTGTTTTGAAATGACCGTTCAGAACTTACTAGACCAAATCGCGCAGTGGCGGTGTGTTAATTACTTAAAAAAAAAACATTTAAAACCTGTGCATGGATATATGTACTAAGGACAGAGAAGAAACATGGATTACCGTGCAGTTCAATGGTAAAAAAGTTATTTTGTGTGCCGTATATTTTCCTTCCTTAAAACCACAAATTTTTGCATCACATGACTATTGTCGATGACGTTGAGACAAAAAATGAAGATTTTAGCGAATTACGAAATCTGGGTAAGAATTTTATATCTGTAGCACATAAAGACTATGTAAGAGCAACAGAAGATGCTATCACAACAGTACCTACTCGAACGTGCTATAATAATAATGTAGCGTTTGATGGAGTTGCTGTTACAAATGTTTTTTGTGATTACTTCAAATCAACTTATATAAAGAGTAAGAACGATGTCCTATCTTTTGAGCATTTTGATTCGTTACTACATATTTCGGCTCTTAATGTAACATCTGATGAAATTAGCAAATGTCTAAGGAAATTGTGTATTAATAAGGGACCGGGCCCAGATGGTTTGCCGCTTAGTTTCATTAAGAATTGTTCCAACGAATTAATATGTCATTGGATAGTGGAGGATTTCCATCTGTTTGGAAGCATACTTTTATTGTACCGGTTTTTAAGAGAGGCAACCGTAATGACGTATGTAACTATAAGCTAATATGTATTTAATCTGTCATACCTAAAATATTAGATAAATTAATTAGTATAACCTTTCAACAAATATTTCAGAATATAATTGTTAGTCCGCAGCATGGATTTTATCCCAGCAGAAGTACAACATGCACTAATTTATTTCCCTATGTAAATTTCATTTGTAATTCTATGGAGGATGGATTTGTGGTTGACTGTTTACACTGATTTTAGTAAAGCGTTTGACAGGGTCAATCACAAGTTACTATTTGCTAAGCTAAAGGCATACGGTGTTGAAGGAACTTTATTGGAGTGGATCATTTCATTTATCACTAATCTTTCTCAGCAGATAAATGTTAACAGTTTTAAATCTGAAAAGTTTATTGTATCTTCTGGGGTTCCTCAAGGATCCCATTTAGGCCCAATCTTATTTTCTATTTTCATTAATGATGTTAGTTTATGTTTTAATTCAAAATTTCCCCTTTTTGTGGATGATTTAAATTTTTTTAGAAAAATAGAAACGCAGGCGGACTGTATTATTCTACAAAATGATTTGAACAATCTGGTACGTTGGTGCGCAGACAACAATATTCATTTAAATACTGTTAAATGTAAACATATTAGATTTAGTAGAAAAAGAAATGATACACTATTTCATTACTATATTGAACGTGAATCACTTCAAAATGTATCTGTTATTTGTAATCTTGGTGTTCTATTAGATACTTTGCTATAATTTGTTAATCACATTGATTTTGTTATTAGCAAGGCTATGCGAATGTCTGGATTTATTAAGAGAGTGACATCAAATTTTAGCGATATTAGATATTTTACTATACTGTATGTTTCCCTGGTAAGATCTATATTGGACTATAATTGCATTATTTGGGCTCCTACATACAATGTACACATTAATAGAATTGAACGAGTACAACGTACAATTGTTAAAACACTATTAGTCCAGTCACTATGTACAAAAATAAAGCCTTTGCTGGAAAGTGAACCGAAATTTGAAATTCCTTTCTTGGGGTGTTGGGGGGGTCCAGCAAAGCTTAACTTCAAGTTGTCGACCCAGATTTCCTATGTGCTATTTCCGCCATATTAAAAAAAAGTGCGTTTGATTTTTTTGCGATAACTCATTTCCCGTTGACTGTACGTGAAAATAAAATCAATCTTTTATTTAGAGTTTTTTGTGCTCTACAATTTACGTTCAATTACTTTTTCACATGCAAGTGATATTAGTCGAGATATCGAACGCGAAAGAAAAGCGTGAACAAGTTGAGATTTTTTTCGCGCTTCTTCGCTTGTATTTCGTTTCTCGGCCTATTTAACAAAATAGTTATTTTAAAACTCGTAGAGCTTGAAAATACCTGCAATCTGACCTATTATAAATTAAAATGGGATTAAAATTACGACTTGTAGAGCGTACCAAAGTCATCGAGTCGGCGCGTAATTTTGATTTCATGTATCGTACTATTACATAAATGACATAATACTAAGTACTACGTACACTTAAATCCGAGCCTCAAGTTCATATGTGACTTTTTCAGGATATGTAACATGTTATTTTATGTTTTCTGAATTGTAAAATGTTGAAAACTAGGATTTACAAAAAATAGGTATTTACAATTTATTGCGAACGCTTAGCTTCACTTCTGTACACAAAACGGATAAAGTTTATCATTCATCATCATCAGCGGCAAGGATTAACCCCTTTGGTTTGTTCTGATCTTACAGATTAAAACTGGTCTTTCCAGTGTCTTTTTAGTCGCCCGAGATTTCTTCATCCGCCTGTAGGCTGGTAATAAAGCAGTTGTTTCGGTATAAGGGAGTCATCCATCCTATAGAGATGTTCGTGCCAATTGGTTCTGTATTGTTTGATTTTTTTATTTAGATTGGAGATACCTAATTTCCTCATTGTGTTTACGGTCCAATATTCTTCTTCCTTGGCTTTTAGTAATTGTTCGATTTTTTCATTTGTATAGTAGTAAGGGAACCGCCATAACCTTATAAAACTTAAGGCGTGTTCCTCCCCTTGTGTTTTTTTAGATATCTTTTTGTTGTTTCACACATGAGTTGAATTTTGCTATTTTGCTGTTGATGTCTCATTGTTCTTCATATCTAATTTTGTATCCTAGATAACTGAAGCAATTGACCCGTGCGATTGGCGTATCATCAATAAATAATTTTTGCTCAAAAGTGAGCTGGCCGTTAAAAGCTATCTCCTTAGTCTTTGAAGTAGTGATTTCTAAATTATATATTTTTGATGTTTTGTATAGTTTATGAAAAGAACGAACGCTTTCGAAATGTTTTGCTGGCGTAGAATGTTATGGATCGCATGGACTGCGTATAGAACCAAGCGTCTGTTTTAGAGGAAACAAAGCCAAACAAACGCCTCCCAAACATCGTTTGCACAAAGATTCTTCAATTCTTGGGCCACATTGCCAGTAGAACTGACAACCTAGAGAAAACTATTGTTTGAGGAAAGCCACATGACAAAAGACAGAGAGGCAGATCTTCTAAACGGTGGATTGATATTACGCGAGCGGTATTAGACGAATCACCTTCAGTTTCCATGGGTTGAAATGCTGAAAGCGTAATGGATCACAACACATCAATCATGATGTAATGATGAGCGAAAAAGATAGTTTATGTATTGCTCAATTTTTAGTAATATGCAATCATATAATGTTATGTACCGCATACTTAATGAAGTATATTTATTCTAATAATGTAATAACATTTTTTTTAAATTTCATTTAAAAGAGTAGGCTTTTTTAAATTAATGTCAGTATGTGAAGTGCCACTTTTTTCACTTTTTCACTCTTTGCTTTTAATTTAGGAATGAGAGATTTTTGAACCATATTATTTATTAATGTGAATATTAATAGAACAATTACAACAATTTGTAACATTTATGCCTGCATTTTTTAGTTCACTCATCATTTGATAGCTTGTGGATGGTTCCACATGCGCTTGTTCAAGATTGCTTTGGTTTGAAATTTCATTAGGTGAAATTAGGCTTGGATTTGAATATTTAATGAAATTTTTAAAAATCTTATAGACAACTCGTGTTAGCGTGCTTATTTTTCACGCCTTGTTTAATAACTTATGAAAAAAAGTTGCACTTCTAACACTTGTGGTCTAAATAACTATTCATATTTCAGAATACATAACATAACATGTTATATTCTGCAAAAGTCACATATGAATTTTAGGCTCGTATTGTAAGTGTACGTTGTACTTTGAACAATGTTTAATAGTAAAAATTCTTAAGAACCAAAAGTTTAAACTCCTTATTTGGGATGTTGGAAGTCCAGGAAAATTGAATTTCAAGTTCTCCACTAAGATTTTCTATGAAATCTAATGATTCTAATATTGTAATGAAGTTTATTATGTCATTTATGTAATAGTACGATACACAAAATGAAAATAACGAGCCGACTTGATGACTTTGGTCTGCTCTACAAGTCGTAATTTTAATCGTATTTTAATTTATAATACGTCAAACTGCAGGTCTTTTCAAGCTCTACAAGATTTATAGTAACTACTTTTTTGATAAATAGGTCGAGAAAGGAAGTACAAGCGAAGAAGCGCGAATAAAAATCTCAACTCATTCACGCTTTTCTTTCGCATTTGTTATCTCGACTACTATCGCTCGTACGTGAAAAAGTAATAGGACCTAAATTGTAGCACATAAAAAACACTAAATAACAGGTCCACTCTATTTTTACGTACCGTTAACGGGAACTGAGTTATCGCAAAAAAATCAAACGCACTCATTTATCAAGATAGCGGAAATGGCACATAGGAAATCTTGGTCGACAACTTGAAATTAAGCTTTGCTGAACCCCTCCAACACACCAAAAAAGGAATTTCAAATTTTGGTTCACTTTCAAGCAAAAATGACATAGTGACTGGACTATATGGTACGAGCACTGAAGTTATAAACAATTACTAGCATATTTTGGATTCCACACTATGTACGGTCAGCGCCTTAGAAATCGGGACACGTAATATTTTGTGTTGTAATGTTGGATTCATTATTATTTTTTTGTATTATTGGAATTTTACTATCAACCAAAAGACGCAATATTTGAAAAATTATGTAACAAATAAAACCATAACAACAGCAAAAACCCAGTTTATACACTTAAAAATTTGTACATGAAAAAAGTATCATAGTACGTATTGTCCCGATTTCTAAGGCGCCGACTGTACATTAGACGTAATTATTTTGAATTGTGTTTTGCGTTTAAAATAATAAATAGCTGTATATAATGTCCAGAAATACTATGTCCATTTAATTTGCGTATTCCTTCTTTTAATGCACGTTTTAATTCTTTAATGCTGCAAGATTATCACCGGACAATTTAGATATTGTTGAAATTTCTCTTTCTAGATTTAGTCATAGTATAAAATCATTGTTAGAGATGTGACTTCTACAATACATTGTACTTTCTTCGTGTCCCATATAATATTATAAGCATTATTATTATTTTTGTATTTGGTAGCTCTATATTTTATATTTTATATATTTTCATTAACTGTAAATGGTATTATCCGTTAAATAATAATATATTATTATACGAGTTTCATAAGAGGACCCATTGTAGCACACGTGGGTTTGGGGCACGACGAGCGCAGCGAGAAGTGCTCCAATGGAACAAGTGCTACAATGCCTTGTATTAAACGACTATAATATACTATTTTATCTACTTTGAGCTGCTGATTTTATAGAAATTCTAAATTTACGGATAGTAAAAATATTGCATTACAATCTCGGGAGTTTTGGGGATAACGATGGCGACATTGTCAAGTGACATTTCACAGTCGCCATCTATTGGAAAAAAATATCAATTTCGTTGCTCTGACATTTGAGTTAGTTTAAATTTGATGCAAATCTTGGTTCTTGTGCTGTTCAAATAGCGCCTTATCGTGAACAATAATTGTGTTTAATTGATTTGTCAAAAAGCAGCTTCAGTTCAAGTTACATTTGATTAGAATAAATTTAATAAATACAGTTTAGAGATTGTGGTTATGTATTCGACACCTGACGTTGGTCGTGTTATGAGCGTGTGAAAGCAAATATCACCAATCTTATATAACAAATAGTTATCAAAAACAGTGTTATAATGGACTCCATTGTAGCCCTGTTTTCGGTGTTATAATAACCATATTGTGACATCAAAGTAGATAAAGTATTATTATTATTATTATTATTATTATTATATATCCATATCTCTGAGCAGTAACAGTTTTGTGGAAAAATATGGGTCCGCTAATACAAGGTGGCGCACAGCCGACTGATACATTTTAAATCACTATTAGAGTAGAAACATTTCTTTTAAAACAACGAAACATGGATTTTATAATAACCAAAAACACCAAATTTTATGTTTTAAATATTCCAAGAGTCTGCGATCTGCGCTGTGTTGAACGCTGAGGACTGTTGAACTGATGCTCTAACTCTTTCAATATTCGCAATGGTGCGAATTCTTCGTATAGCACCGTAATTAACATTGAATAAACCACCTGTATTTTCCAATTTACTAACCCATGACAATACTGTATTCCGTGAAGGTAATGTTGCACAAATACCGTTGAAAATTGCATCTTGTCTGTGTAATGGATTTAGTCTCATAATAAAATCGAACTGTCACTTTACGATGAACTACGGTTCATTGCTCCATAATAATTACTAAACATTAACTTGAAAACTTACACTAACTGTTGCGAATAGCAAAGTTTTGTTAGCACTGTCACTTCGACAGAAAACAAAAAACACAATGTATCAGTCGGCTGTCGCCACCTTGTACATCTTCGAGACAGCAATCCAAATACCAACTTTTAATGGGGGAAGGAAAGTTGAACGAAAAGCATGAGAATTTTCAGCACTCCATAACCTCATATTTTGTGAATTTATATAACCGAAACGGTAAACCAAGACTCGTCAGAAAAAACCATGGAATTCATTATTAATAAAATTTTGTTGGAACCGCTGCCAATACAAAATTCACCTATTGTGATCTGCTTGCAGCAACTCATGTAAAGCACGTACTTTGTACAGAAATAACTTTAACCGCCAGTCTTATTAAAAACTACTAATCTGACGTTAACTTTAATTCGCTCTTAAAATAAACAAAAGCGCATAAAAATTTGTTTATTAATGAATGAAATGTCATAAGCACTAACGTTTTGATGCGCTTTTGTTTGTTTTAACAGCGAATTAAAGTTAACTTCAGATTAGTTCTTTATTTTGACAATAGTATGGCAAGTTTCTAACGATAAACCAGTCTCCTGCAAAAGTGTACGTAGTGATGTACATAGTACTGCTAATCATAGCACCGCACTGTAATTCCATTCACCGTTCACTCGAACACCATTCCGAAAATATGATTTAATCACGAATTTTTTGTGTTCTACTGTAAAAAGCATTATAAGGATCGTTTGGCAGCAGTAGTTCCTGATACACTTGCAACTGGTAAGGAAAATAATGCAAATTACTTCTTAATATTTAATTGCTGTCCTAAGTTGCTCTGGTTTGCAGATGTTTTCTACGTATTCTCTACGCTTTTCCTTATTTTCATTTCTATTCATATTTGCAACATTCATATGCAGTTCTAATATTTACACCAAAATGTCTAGCAGTTTCTTTCCAATCTTTATCATCTTCGTAAGCTCGAACAATTCTTTCTCTGTCATTGGGTGTAATTTTATTATACCGGGTGTCTTAAAATGAATTACATCTATAGTCCAGTCAAATGGTAATTCGAGGTGGAAAGTTCTGGTGTAATTGGTTTAGTGGCTTACTTTATGTTTTTTGGGGTGCTGAACACGAATCTGAAGTTGTCCAACAAAATTTTTTTCGGCAAATATGAGAAATCATAAAAAAACCACTAAAAATCACAGTTTTTTTTAGTTTTTGGCTTATAACTTGCAAAGTAAGCTTTTTACGCAAAATATGACTCTATATTAAAATAAAGACGAGAAAATTTTCTACAATTCATGTTGGTATCATTTTTTTGTACGACATATGATTTCCGCGCTAAGAGGCGTTGAAGAACTGCCGAAAATCAGTAGATTTTGGAAAATAGCAAAAAACCAATTTTTTACAGCCTTTCTGTTCAGAGCACTAAAACTAAGCATTTCTCTGTAAATATTATCCTATACTTCGAATGAGCAGATAAAATTCTGTACAATTTATGTGTAAATGATTTTTTCGGATTTTCAATAGTTATGAGAAAAGCAATGACGAATGCATGAAGTAGTCAGTCGCCTCCTTATTGGAGGCATATACTTAAATGCATCATTATACGTCTGCGCAGATATGTAAAACGTTAACCTTAGGTTATATAGGTGCAACAAAAAGATAAACAGCGATTCATGGTTGATTAATATGAAAACTGTGTAATGTTAATCAATATAATAAAACAGGTATGTGACGTATTGAGCTAGCGGACTATCTTGTGACCTTCAGCTCCCCCTCTTTCTGCTGATAGAGATATGAACAGATATTGCTGCTGATTGTTAGTACCATGATAACTGTTTAAAAAATCTGTACATTGGTAAGCCCAAGGTTGATGTGAAAAACAAGGTTGGCCCTTATGCTAAAGAAATTGGGAAAACATTTTTACTTTTATGGAAAACAGTGATGAGGATTGTCAGTTTTCATTAGACCAGTCAATAGCTCAGACATAGGGTGAATACATTCCCCAATGGAAAACAGTAATAAACCATCTACTGGAGAGATATGGGGAGGAAGGGAGGATGTAATCATATCAAAGATTAAACAGAATACGATCGTATGTTTCAAACATACTGGCCAGATGCGTGGTACACCGAAAAACGTCTTCGATTAGTTGAAACAGCGGCTGTTATAATTCTTGAAGAGATAAGATCTGTAGCGTATGTCGTGAATGATTATCCCCCTCCAGATTCTTTCTTGCACGAAAATGAAAGCCTTGTTCCTGAGGTTCTCAAACTTTTCCTTGAAATGCTGATACTGAAGAAGAACCGTGAGAACAGTAATAAATGAAAAAAAAAGTTTTAGCCATTTCACAGTGTTATTAGCGTTGTCAGACCTAGTTCTTTGCTTTACAAATTGGACTATGAGCTTTTTTTTATAAGAAGTATGGGTCACGAAAACTAATTGATATTATGTCAGCCTTGGGACTTTGCACCTCTTATTCTGAAGCTGTTCGTTTGGAAGTGTTAGTAATCATGAGACCATCTTTACAAATAGACTCCACAGCTTTTCATCAATCCGTTCATGACAACACGAATTTTAACACTCGTACACTGGATGAGTATAATACCTTTCATGCAATGGGGTGTATACATTTGATAATCCCAAGAAATGCTATTGCTCCAGATCAGATAATTGTCCTCCGAGTGAAGAAAATACTACCAGCTCAACTAGTTGGCGAGATGGGTGCTGTTTCCTTGAAAGTTTTTGAGAAAGCAGATTCTCCTGGCTTAAAGGATTTCAAAAAGTTTTTTGTTTCATCCGATACTATTACACCCTGTTTGGCGGACCTCATTTGGCTTTACAGCAAGTGGAAAGATGTGCCCAGCATTCCAGGATGGAGTGGTTTCATGGAGCAAACCACAAGTGGTCTCCTTTGTGACACAACCTTTGTTGCTTGCGTGCCATTTATCAATGCTCCACCGAGCTATTCAACAGTATATATACAGCTTTACTCACTCACACCGTAGAACAATGAAAATCTATGAATCAGCAAGCATCTGCGAACACTTTCGACCAGCCGAGGCTGGCTTGGGAATGAAGAAGATCCTGAACAATGGGGTTGTAAGAAAACCACAAATGGTCTGGAGCCAGTAACCACGCTAGAACCACCAGCACCTCACGCCGTTTTGAAACTTATTTCTTGCAAATGCAAGAAGACCTGTCAGAAAAACTGTGGATGAAAAAAGCAGGCCTCAAGTGCTCCAATATGTGTGTGAACTGCTAAACCAGTTGCAATAACATGCCTCTTACTGAAATCGAAGAATACGGGGATGACCCGGAACTTTCTGAAGAACTTGAAGGTAACTATGCATAAATAATTCCATTTCACCTTTATTTTTTCACTCATTCACTTTTTGTATGTGTTCAAAATATGTATCCTAATACAACTATTCAATGTTCAAACAATTAAAACTAAGTCATTAATTATATTTAATTAATTTTTTTAGATGTAGAAGAACTGGAAGGCATCCCTGCAGAAATCATGGAACCTTTGACCAAGAGGGCTTGGTTTGACTGATGAGGTTCACTTCAATGTCAATAATCATTTTAATAATAAGCGTTTTACAAAATACCTACCTATATACCCATGTATTGTTTAACATTGCACAGTTTTCATATTAATCAACCATGAATCGCTGTTTATCTTTTTGTTGCACCTATATAACCTAAGGTTAACGTTTTACATATCTGCGCAGAAATATAATTGTGCATTTAAGTATATGCCTTCAATAAGAAGGCGACTGACTACTTCATGCATTCGTCATTGCTTTTCTCATAACTATTGAAGGTCCGAAAAAATTATTTACACATAAATTCTACAGAATTTTATCTGCTATTTCAAATTATAGGATAATGTTTACAAAGAAATGCTTAGTTTTAGTGCTATGAACGGAAAGCCTGTAAAAAATATGTTTTTTGCTATTTTCCAAAATCATCTGATTTTCGGCAGTTTTTCAACGCCTCTTAGCGTGGAAACCATATGTCGTACAAAAGAATGATACGAACATGAATTGTAGTAAATTTTCTCGTCTTTATTTTAATATAGAGTCATATTTTGCGTAAAAAGCTTACTTTGCAAATTATAAGCCAAAAACAAAGAAAAACTGTGATTTTTTGTGTTTTTTTTATGATTTCTCATATTTGCCGAAAAAAATTTTGTTAGACAACTTCAGATTCGTGTTCAGCACCCTAAAAAACATAAAGTAAGTCACTCAAAACAATTACACCAGAACTTTCCACTTTAAGCTCTTTTTGAACACCATTTTACTGGACTACTAGTATGCTTTGAATTTCCCATAATGCAATCTAAAATTTTACTTGAAATTGGCAAGACTGTAAGTCTATGTAAAATTAGAGGTTAGCAGGTTAGGTTTTGCGTCAGTCTGTGTCAAAACTGACGCAAAACCTAACCTGCTAACCTCGAATTTGACATAGACTTACAGTCTTGCCAATTTCAAGTAAAATTTTAGATTGCATTATGGGAAATTGAAAGCATACTAGATGTAATTCATTTTAAGACACCCGGTACTTTTGTGGACAAGGCATTTTTGCTCAAAAACGAATCTATAATGTGACGTTTGTAATAGCAAAGAGCATTAATACTAAACAATATGGAGCCTGTTGCTTGTTTTTTTAAAATTTGGACTCTAAAATTTGTTTTCACGAGTTTGAATTTAGATTTCATTTACACGAATCTGTTTTCGTTAGTTTAAAATTGTATTTCGGAAGTTTTACATCTGTTTTCATTACAAATTCGTTAAAAACCCCTCACCACACAAATATTTAACAACTGCTAAATACGTATTTCAACAGCCACGCTGTCATCATCAGTAGCTACGAAAAACTTACACATCAAAATGGCAACGCTATGCTCGTGACCAAATCACAAATGGAAGTGGGCGATGTCCGCGCATTTTACATCTATTTCTACTGTCTGAAACGGAGGGCGTGGCCGAGGATCAATGAACTTGGCCGACGGTCAATGTAACTTCAACAAATTATACAAGACGGAGGACGGTATTGGTCCGCCATCTTTGTTAATAAGTTTATTATCTCGGTTCTTAAAAATGGCCAAGCTTTCAAAAGAATTCACTTGACCCGTTGCGTAAATATGTTAGCATGATCTAAAAATGTAAATATCATAGTTCAGAATACAACATGTTTCCTGTAATTCTTGTTGCACGATTCCTAGATAATGTGACATGGGCCTTGTCCTAAATAGTTAAGAACTTATTGTGTTATCTCCTATCCCCGTTCCCAAAATTCCATGGTGGACCATTCTGTTCGACAACTTCACAGATCAAGTGCAACACAAAAGCAGGACTTCCACCACCGGCAAAAATGACAAAAAATAAAAGTTACCAACATTTACTAAAAGGGGGGCATCAATCAGTTTTTGGGGCATCCACCCTTTCAGTGGGAACCGCAGACGTGGGCGTTTCTACACGAGATTGAAAAATTACTACAAGGAACTAAAACAAATTTAATGCGAGGCTTTCGTCGAAGGCTTACCTTTCACCGCTCTGTCCGCCCTACTCCTATCCTTAACTATGTACATTGCTGTGATTAGAAAGAAGATTCCGCCGAGGACCTCCACGAAGCATGTTGTGAATAAGGCGTACTGCAACGATCTGAAATTGATGGAATCTGGCGTGTTGTCTACCCCTAACTCGATTACGGTCCCATTAGGAGTATTTGTTACGGAGTTAGTGCTATTCATCGATGATTTCAGAGCATCTGATATCTGCAATGAAAAAGAAAAAAATATGACAACTAGTGCGTTATTAATACGGTGAAAAATTGCAATACTACATACAATGCCTATTAAGTAGGGACTGCCTGCGTCTCCAAGGGCGTGTGATACCAGCAACTGAAAGCCCTCTGCTGTCGACCTTCTTGTTGGCACAACAACATACTAAAACATGAAGGTATAAGGTTGTAAAAAGTTGCACATTGCAGACAGGTGTAAATGATTACATATGGTACAAGATGGTTATTGCTCTTGGAAATGAAGGAAAGATAATTTTAAAAAATGTTATGCATGAGATGCTATAGCAGTAGAACAATTAATCTGTTACAATTGTTATATAAAACAGATTTAGTATATGCTCAGTCCTATTTTAATGTTAATTTTTAAGATTTTATGAAGCTACACATCGATAGCAGTTATTAAAAAAAAAAAAAATAAATAAATCTCAAAAACAGTAGCATTTCCAATAATTGAAAACAATAATAATAATTATAACCAAAAATTATTTTCATCCTAATTTATGAATGCAACTACATTTATACTTGACATTTGATTTTTAAGTGAGTTACAGTTGCATTCATAAATTATTAAGTATTCTATGGTCGTACTAGATGAAAATAATTTTTGATCATACTATATAATCCAATTTTAATCCGTTATTTAACGATAATGTAATACGTTTTGTGAAACCCCCCAAAAAAATGATATTAAATGGGTGTTAGAATATCTATCTTCGAACATTATCTGAAATTTCAACTTACTAGTATCCTTTACTAGAGTTTATATATTGTAAGGTCTATCTAACCTCAATCACTAATGAAGAGCCCCTCGGCATACTTGCTACAAGTCACATCAAATTTGTTTATTTAAAAATGTATTAAGATTTAGAAAATAATATGCTCAGTGTTAAAAACACACAAAAAACTTACTATAGTCCATTTACTTGACATCTGCACTGTCAGTGTCAAATTTAAAAAAAAATTCTTGACTATACCTAAAAAAATGTGTTTTTTATTAGACTGTACAGTAATTTAATTGTATTGTATGTATTATCTGTAACCTCATTTACCTTGCGGTATCGAGGCTGGTGCTATATGGGCTTAAAATGTAAAAAATAGCAGTGGTGTCAACATAATGTTAATTTGACAGTGCAGATGTCAAGTAAATGGACTATACATATACTAATTTTTCCGATAATTTTAATTTCTTAAAAAATAATAACAGGGCTGAACATAGTTTTTGCAAATACCAATTGCCATTGCCATACCGTATAACATTACTCATTATGACAGATCCGAAGGATTAAGTATGTACAATCAGAAACACAGGCACATAACACTTTGCTTTACAAAAATAAAAAAATCAATCATCAAATGCACACATTTTCATGCAACAAACGTTTTCGCAAACAGAAGATCAACACTGCACTGCAGAAAGTGCTTTTTACAGAAACAAAGAGTGACATACACTGTGCAAACAATACAACAAGGTGCGTTAGCTTACTTACTGTGTAGCAAAATGGCAAACAATTAAAAAATTTATGAAAACTTATATTCTACTGATATTTGATGATTGATAAATGTTATTGTTAGATCAGTAATGATAAAAATGAAAACAAGAGCAGTTCCGAAAATATTACTGCCCGTTACGTCTGTCACGGCAGTTGTATTTGTCTGAACCACCAATTAAATTAAATTACTAAAATGCTGTTTCAGTTTCTTATCATTTTTTTTTTGTTAAAATTGACTGTCAATAGTACAGTAGAAATTTTCTTTGATAAATGTTTTGGTGCTA
>OW679200.1:111800994-111833232 GCA_940337035.1 Agriotes lineatus | reverse complement strand
ATTATCACTTATAATAATGCAGAAGACTAAAAGCCGTGTTTACACAACTAAAAGTACCACGGTTGCATTCGTTTATTTCTATTTTCGGGTTTTTGTAAACAAACTTCCCTTAACTTTTAATAGCGATATTATCACAGAAAACAATTATTTCTTCTGCATATTTCTTGTGTTTTTTAAAACTATTGACTCAGCTTCGAAGGCAAGTCCACTTTGGTTAATTTTCATATCTGTTTATTGAACGCTCCTACAACCTAAGCCGTACTCAAACCCTAAAAAGGCGTGTCCGTTACATCTTATATAACAACATAACCTATATTTCTGCAAATCTTTATGCGTCGCCTTTCGTTTCTTCTAGCAGTTGCTACAAGTATTAATTCTGTTAAATGGTCTACTGTGCATCAGATAATTGTAGTACAAAAAAGCAAGGTATTAGCGTTACAATCTTATTGCTTCTCTCTTCTGCAGGGTCACTTTGAAGTATCGCAAATTAAAACTAACGCTGACTGTACGAGTGCATCTTCGACTGTAGTTATGAACAACACAGCCATGACCGAGGTTTATACACATTTGTATGTAACGACGCTAAATTGTATGCAAAATTTACATGTAAATTATGAAAATATTAAGCATTGTTGCATACAGAAAATTGGCTGCTAAATTTGTTGATGGGACGTTGCGCTGAGTAGACGTGGTGTGCCAGCTGCTGCTAAATTTTATAAATATTGTGATTCTCCTAATATAAGTGCGTTACAACATGCCTGTTACTAGAAGCGGTGAAGCTATTGATATGTCGAAGCGATTGCAGAGAGGGTAGTTGAAAAACTGTTAGATTCCGAAGAAGCTTACTTCGATCATCAACGCTTCCCTGGAAACCGAGGTTGCTAAAATAGTGGAAAAGTACGAGCACAAAATCTCATCTTTGGAAATGCAACTCGAAAAACTGAAAGCCGAAACGGAAGATACAATGGACGCACATGAACAATACAGCCGTGTAAATAGTTTAAGAATATTCGGCGTTCCGCAAAAACCGAATGAACATACCAGTGAAGTAGTGCGCAATTTATGCCACGAAAAGTTAGGTATTAACCTTGCCGAAAATGATATCGACATCTGCCATCGCCTTGGATCGAAAGAGGGAACTCACCGTCCAATTATTATAAAATGTGTGTCCCGCAGCATTAAAAAACTTATATATAAAGTAATAAGAAGAAATTAAAAAACTCTCCTGTGGTTATTCGGGAAGATCTCACGAAACGACGAGTGGCATGGTTGAAAAGCGCCGTTGAAAGATTTGGAATGAACAAGGTATGGACCGCCGATGGAAACATTTTTGTTAAAACGGACTCGGGGATTAAAAAAGTCACGTCATATAAACATTTGCAAAATATTTAATATTTTAAATTCCTAATATATAAAAAAGTTATGTGCAGCAGTGATAATGTGGAGCAGTGATACTAGCACGCTTTGCATGTTGTTGCTGATAGCAGAATTTTTAGTTTAACTGATGGTTAATATTTATATATTTGGTATTTGTTTACAATTTAGTTTTTTTCTAAATAAGGCAATTTATTTTAATGAATGGTGAATTGGTGGGCAATTGTTTGTGTGTGGCACATATTAATATTAGGTCACTTTTGCCGAAAATCGGTGACATAAACTATTTACTTGAACAAAAGGGATATGATATTTTAGCATTATCAGAAACTTGGTTGAAATCTGATATTACCCTTTCTCATTCGAAATATAACATTTTCCGGAAAGATCGAGACGCTCGAGGGGGTGGAGTTGCAATTTATGTAAAGAATCACTTGAATGTAAAAATTATTCAAACAAATGATAATATTGAGCAATTGTGGCTGTCATTAAAAATCAATAATGAAAGTTATGTTTTCGGGGTTGTGTATAAACCACCTCAATTAATTATAAAGTTTTTGTAGATGAGGTTGAAGAATCCATTTGTTTGTATACTCAGGCTTCAGATAGGGTTATTTGTTTGGGTGATTTTAATATAAACGTGTTGGATTTTTCTGGTTCGGTTACGCAATACTTAAATTATATGTTAAATACATTATGTTTAAAACAAATTATTACAGAGCCTACTCGAATATCTGGAAATAGCAGTACTTTGATAGATCTCATAATTACATCGGATACCAGCTGCATTATTGAAACAGGGGTGTGTGAAAATGAGTTATCCGATCATGAGACAGTTTTTTGCAAAATATCAACTGGTGAGTTCGTCAAACTAAGTCCTATTATACGCACATTTCGGAATTTTAAATATTTTAATTTTAATGACTTTTACTGTGACCTACAGAAGTTACCTCTACATCAATTGTTTTATGAGCGGGATATTGATGCTAAATTAAACATTTTAAATTATTATATTACATCCATTTTTGACTTGCATGCCCCGTGGATAACCGTTAAAATGAAGAACAAACCAGCACCTTGGTTTACTGATAATGTTAAGTTACTGATAAATCTTAAAAATAAGGCAAAATCAAAATATAAACAATCTAAGAACCCTGGGCACTGGGAATATTATAAAAGTTTGCGGAATTTTACCAATTTTGCAATTCAAAATGAAAAGAAAGCTTACTTCGAGCATAAAGTTGGGATTGGAGGCACAAATGCTATTTGGAAGGAGCTAAATTTAATAAATATAAACATTAAAAAACAAAATTCTATTCCGGAAACACTCAGTAATGTACAAGAAGTAAATGATTTTTCTGTAGACTCTATACCTCACAGCACTCCTGATCAAATGCTTCTAGATTTTTATCGTAATAACGAACTTACATCAGAAAAACTTTCTTTCACGACTGTTCACGTTGAGGAAGTACAAAATTTAATTAGAAGTGTAAAAAGTAATGCAGGGGGTATAGACGGTATAACCATCAATATGATTAAACTGTGTTGTCCATACATATTACCGTTTATTACTCATATACTGAACTGCTGTTTATGTTTTTCCAAAATGTTGGAAAAATGCAATTGTGATTCCTTTCCCCAAAGTAAATAATGCTGCAGCCTATACAGATTTACAACCTATCAGTATACTGCCGGCATTTTCAAAGCTTTTAGAAAAAATTATAATTAAACAGTTACGTCAATATTTAAGTAATTATAATATCCTTCCAATTTCTCAGTCAGGGTTTAGACCATCTCATGGTTGTGTTACGGCTTTGCTAAATATAACTGATGATATCTTAGCTGCTTCTGATAATGGAAAATTAACAGTATTAACACTGTTAGATTTTAGTAAATCGTTCGATACTATTAATCATGATTTGTTAATTTGCCTGAGCGGAACGCGAGGGCAAATTAATAGGAAGTTGAAACATATTTTGAAGGCGAACAGTAAAAATAGAAATAGAGTGTTAATTAACGACTGGTTATTTATTTAAATAAGACATTTTTTCTTATTGTATATTTGTACATTACTATAAATGTTAGTTTAAATTTACTCAAATATTTGTTTTGTTAATTACAAAACTTAACAAATTAATAAATAAAAGTATTTACAAAAATATTGCTCTAACTGCTATCTAATAAAAAAATTCTTATTAATAGTACAGCAATATCACGGAAACAAACGGCGAACGTCATCAAATATTTAGTTATTCATTTAAAGTTACTGTTTGATTCCGTGATTTACCTATAGTTACAATAAATATGATTAACTATAGGTAAATCACGGAACCAAACGGTGCGAGTCATCAAACAGTAACTTTAAATTTATAACTAAATATTTGATGACGTGCACAGTTTGGTTCCGTGATTTTACTATATGTGTATTGCTTCCCAAGCTGGGATGAGCTCCATACTGAGCGCTGGGTTAGTCAACCGAGGTGCGAAGCACTGAGGTCAGCTAAAAGTACGAAGCTGGAATAAGCCTTCCCACGAGGTATGTATGTCATTTTACTCACAACATAGTTACACATTTATTTAATTTCGACATTCACTAGAGATGGAAGAAATTTTGTATGATAAAAATTCTTCAAAATTTGTCTATTTTCTGCCCATTCTTCTTTTTTTGTAACTGGAATTATTGCGACGACTTGAGGAGTCCAGATAACTAGATAGCATTTCTTTTTATGTAACAAGTGCAATGCACCCTGTATTTGGTGAAAATATTCATGGTTTTCATTTACCACAAACTGTTTCAGTACCTTATCGTAAGAACAAATATAGCCTTTGTCATGTGCAAGTGATTCCATCAAGTTGGAATTGAGTTATTTAAATGGACATTTAACTTCCACAAGCTCTTCCTCGCCTGCAAGGCCATCTGGGGTTGCCTCAAGGTATCCACACTGATGGAGCCATAGTCCAGCAGATGTCACAGAAAGTCCAGTTGCTGCCCCAAATGCTTCAATTGCATTATTTTCATGTTCTCGCCCCCCACCGAATGGCCTTTACTCCATCTAAGTTATATGTTCCTGCATAATAACAGAACTTTATGAAAAAATGTGAAAAATATTTTGCAAAGCAAACCTGTTAGTTTTTTGAAAAGCGATGCAGGGTAACGATTTCTTTTGCAAGCTGCTAGCACTGTACCGAACGAACTGGCTGTTAAAGGAAACCTGCGAATAATTAACCACAAGGGATTTTTTACTGCCCTATGGTTTTCTCAAATATAGTTATTACTTGTTCAGGAGAAACATTCACTTTTTGTTCAAAATAACTAATTTTTCAGATATATTTTGATATTCTGCAGAGAAAATTATATCACTAATCTGTAGAACAATATTATCTTCCTGTACAGTAAGTCTGGGTGCTAGAAGCCAACTGAATCCTACCACCCCTCCAAACGAAGCCAATTTTTCTCTAAGCGTTTCGATCTCTTCCTTGGTAACACTTCTCTTTGAAGCTCGATATTCCTTAGACGGCAAAAACCATTCATCGATTGTTCTCACGTTTTCATCAAGTGTTTTAGAATGTTTAGGCACTGACCAGCTACATGCCTGGTCTGTAACTGATATATTATAATGGGCAAATAGTGCCAGTGCAGCAACATGATGACATGAAACTTGTCCACGAGGACATGTGCAAGAAGTTGAGGTTAGGTTTTTGTCTGCATCGAAGAAGATCTACAAAGTAAAAATATATACTTAGTATGTATTCGTTACTACTTAGAATCCATCTGAAGCAGCAATCAGTATTTTAAATAATTATACTTTTTAAGCTAAAATTTATCTTACCTCAACATTGTATCACTTATCTTTCATGCTTGCCTGTACTGTACCATGTACCCAGGGGCAGTGTTGCCAGGTCAAAATTCTAAGTCACTAGCTTGCGGTGGAAAAAATTACTAGATTGACAAAAAATTCACCAGATTAATAAACGTGAAAAAAGCTGGAAATTAAAAAAAAACAAAATATTTATAATATTTTTATTAAAGTTTTCACAACAATTATAAAAAATAAACAAAAACACGAACAAGATAAAATGTTGAAAAATATAATAAAAAGTATAAATGAATAACAAAGTACACCTACAATAATTATACAACATGTAATTTCATCATACATTTTGTTATTATGATTTTTTATTATTGCATCCGTAATAACAAAATCATAACAGTTTTCTGGCAAAATTAAGTTTTTAGAATGTAGAATTCCAGTCAAAGTGTTAGTACTTAATCTATTTCTTGGTTTTGTTTTATTTAAATTAATTGAACTAAAAACCCTTTCAACGCAGGCGCTACTATGGGGAAGAACAAAAAAATACTCACAAACTGAGAAAGTTCGGGATATAACAAATTACCGTCGGCTTTTTTACAATTACAAATTTCTTTCCAAAATTCTAAGTACAAGTGCTCAATTGAAACATAATGTTTCGGATTTCTATACTGTAATTTGCTTAAATCAGTGTTTTTTAGATACTCCGGTTTGATGTAATAACTCAACAATAATTTAAGAGCTGTTGCCATTCTTAGATAAAGCAAGTGAATCTTTGGAGCTTCCGCCTGCAATTCTAAATTCATATCATTAAGTCGCCGGAAGATTTTCCGGTGGATTTTCCAAGTGGATTCCCTTGAGTCCCAGTGGTCACAGTACTCACAGCACACTTTGAACTTTAATAATTTTTTTACGTTCTACCGAACGTAAAAATGCAAATGTAAACAATTCGCTTTCGGAGTTCTGTTTATAGCCTCGGACACTTAGTTTGAATCAGGGAAATACCTATTTTCTGTTAAGTAATTCCACGGTCTACTAAATTAAATAATGTACTTGTACATTTAATATAGATGGTCATGGTAATTCATGGGATGGTAAGTCATTTCAAATTTCAGGCTGCCATCTGTCCGTCACAGCGAAAACTAATTTCTAAGATTGGAATAATAATAGTAGGTAGTAATCTGCAACAACGGCGAAAGAGGCGAAGGAATTTTTGCTTTATTATTTGGTTTTTTAATAAAATAAACTGGAAAAAATCACTAGATAAATCTCTTTTGGCAAAAGTTATCACTAAATCACTAGATTAACTAAAAATCACTAGATCTAATGAAATTTCACTAGACCTGGCAACACTGCCCAGGGGTGCCAGATCGTGTCAAGCTGAATTCGTTAGCTTCGTCGGAAAAAATCGTGAGATTTCGGAAATGGATGAGATTTGAAACTATGGATGCAAATTTAAAAAAAAGCTATTTTAAAATTAATAACATATAGAATATATGCTGCAGATTTATTAAGCATTGAGTACATAGGTTGTACATACATAAACAACTGCAAGAGAATTATAAACATTTTAAATAATTGCCATAAATAAAAAAATTAAATTAATATAAAGTAAATGTTAAATGAACTAAATATTTTATTATAGAAATAACACATAAATTCTAAAAATAAAAATATGGCTACATAGAATATAGTACATATACATAGACCTAAGTATGTATACAGAAAAAAAATTGTTCGACTACTCACAATCTGAAGAATCTGTGTCTGGGATGACTGGTTTGGAGGGATAAAGTACTTGACTATTAATTTTTTTAAATTAAATATGTGCTTATCTTGAAATTATGTAAATACCTATTTCTTGAAAGAACATTTAAATCCGCTTTCAACCGCAACTTGCGACTTCTTTATGTGAACCATAGATAGCAGCAGTATTTGATGATAATGCGGGAAATGATAAAATCAGTGACAGCATACATTAAATCATGTATTAAGACTAACACACATTTTTTTCTATTTAATCATTTAGTGTTACAATTTTTTATAAAATTATTTTAATTAGAATTGATACAAAAATCGTGAGATAAATAGTCCTTATCGTGAGATCGTGAGATTTGCAATGAAATCGTGAGAACTCACGATAAAACGTGAGATCTGGCACCCCTGCATGTACCATTTAATACTGAACAGAAAAAAGAAGACACTATTCAATTCAACAGTATTGGCAGTATCCAATATGAAAGAAAGTTGCCCGGATGCTATCCAAAAATGTCCATAAAACGCTTTCCAGAGGCGAGCGTTTCCTTTCCAGAGACTTTCCATTTAAAAATATATATTTTTTAACTTTTCCTTACTGCCAATCTCTAGCGTGTTTTTAAAACTTTCTTTAGTGAAACACAAGTTATTAAATCCGTCCTACATTTTAAGTGCGGCATATGCCGCGGGTTTCAGCTAGTTGTCCATATTGGCGATAAGGCAGAGGACATGAATTCATTTAGTAGCTTTCTTTTATCTTCACAAAAACGCTCGAACCCATTGAAGTGTTCATTTGTTCTTTACAGTGGAGTATATGACACCTGTAAAAAATTGCATGGCTTGTGTAATGACAGCCCTAATTTTATACTTCGAAAGGAATGTTTCTTTGTATAAAGCGGCATCAAAGTGGTATCGATGTGGGTAACAAAAATATGTCAGAAACTATGAAAAATAAACACTCAAAGTAAAATTTAAAGAGAATCTGTGACCTAATATACGACAAATTCCTGCAAATGTCATTAATAATGTACAAAATTAATTTGTCGCTTGTTCAGGATACTTGGTGATCAATGCGAGTCAGTCGTAGTGGCTAGTCGTGTGCACGCTCCTATACCGCTTGTTGATAGCTTAGTGTTAATAAATGCTGACCAGAAAATGCCTTTCACAAGAGACTAGCTTGAAGACATTACCAAAATTATCACCGCAATTACTAATTAATTATTCAATAATGAAATAACATATAACGTGGTTATGGAACAAGTACAAAAAATATTAGATCAGTACAGAGAAATTGAGTATCTGTTTCATGCGAGGTAGATATATAATATGCATGCAAAATATCGTCTTGATCCGACAAATAGTTTTTGAGCTATACTGCCAACAGACACACAGACAGACAGACGGAATTAAGAAAACCTCATTTTCGTCATCTAGGGACCTTGAAACGTGAAGATCTGAAGAATTCTTGGAAGGTGATTTTTTCGTGATTACAACACTGCCTTCGTCTTTCAAACGAGGGAAGTAAAAACTAACAGCTACTAACAACAGCAAATGATCGACGACCTGGACCAATACACTCGTCGAAATTCTTTACGTATCTTCGGTATTAAAGAAGCTAAAAATGAAAAGTTGGCGGACATTGCCATATTTATTTTCAAGGATTATCTTAAAAAAGACATAAAAATTAGGATATAGATAAGATACATAGTGTTGGTAAAATCAAGAATGGGAGTAGCAGATCGATTATAATCAAATTAGTATTCTATCAACAACTAGCTTTTAGAAAAAAAATGTTGACAGGTAGTGGGATACCAATTAAAGAAGATTTAATAGAGAATATAGTAAAGCTTCTGAAATCTGCTGAAGAGAAATATTAGTTTAAAAATACATGGGCAAAGGATGGGAGAATCTGTATATGTGCGAAGAATAATAGAATCGATAACTTCTTTGGGCGATGTGGTATAAACATTAGGCTTAACGTTAAATAGTAGGTTATACTTTTGTTCGAGGCTGTATGGGAGATAGCGTAAATGTTTCTGATTTGAGCCGTACTTTACCCTGCAGCGTTCTGCTTCAAGATTATAATATTTAAATTAGTTTATAATTTATGGATCAATATATAAGGGACTTTTCTTATTTTGAGGCTGAAACGGCGAAGGTAAATGATGTAGACGAATATATTAATTTTAAAATTATACCAGAAACAGATTTCACTGTATTTCACTTTAATATAAGAGCATAAATAACAATTTTCAAAAAGAATTCACAGTATTAAGTAAATTAGGATATAAATTTGATTGTATTATTTTGACATTTCAGGTTTTAATTTAATTTATAATGAGGGAAAACATCAATCAAAATGATAGAGTTGTAATGTATATTAAAGATAAGTATATAGTACAGGGCGTTTCTAAAAGATGTTGCCAAACTTGGGGAGGTTATAGGAGACATTGCGGTAAACAAATTTTGCATATAAACCCCTAGTCGAAAATGTGCCGTTTTGGCGCTGGAGCAATTTTTGTCCATAAACGTAATGTTACCTTGTTGATAGAAAAAGACTTTGATATTTAGTTAATTTGTATTAAAGATAACGCGAAAATAATAAATTTATAACAATGGTTCAAAATGGCGACCCTTAACCTCGTTACATAAATGTGCCCTTCGATTCATGGAATCGCGCACCCGTTGTAACATATGCGGATTTTTCTCCAAGAAAAGACAGGCTGCCATCACCCTCTCTAACAGTTCCTCTTGCGTGGCTACATGGGTTTCATAGACGAAGGACTTGATGTAATAAAAATTAACTAAATATTAAAGTTTTTTCTGTCGAGATAACATTCCGTTTTTGCACAAAAATTGCTCCAAAGCCAAAACGGCTCATTTTCGACTGGGGGTTTATATGTAAAAATATTTTACCGCAATGTCTTATATAACCTCCCCAAGTTTGGCAACACCTTTTTGAAACACCCTGTATATAAATACAATACTGCAGTTATCAGCCTAGGAAATATCAAAAGCATTAAAGCAACTATTTTTATCTCGGACAATGCAGTTATATTGAGTGCTGTTTACATATCCCATACAACATGTATGAATGAACTCGATAATAATTTACAAAGGTATCTACGCTATCTAGGTGTCTATGCATTTCTACTTATTTGTAGCTGATATAAATATTGATATTGATTCTAGGCAATATTATTCTTATGATTACCTAAATATGATGGAAGAAAAAAGGTTCTTTCATTAATAAATACGTATACGCGAATACAAAAATATATGAAACCTTGTATAGATCATATATTCTTTAAAAATACTAAATTTGCCAAAACTAATGCTGTTAGGATTAAAATTGCTATTACAGATCACTTTCCTGTCATTTCATTGATTAATTTAAAATGTAGATAATTTAATGGAGATATTCACTAAAAAATTAAAAAAGAGTGTGAATGCAGGAACAAATACACAAGTTATTAAATTTAAATGTCGTAAGCGCAACTTTTGGATAACAAACCGAATTGCAAAATTGGTAATTACAAAGAAAGAATTGTATAAACAATTTTTAACGCAAAAAAACAATTTAGGCATTCTTAACAAGTATAAAAAGTTAAAAAAATGTTATATAAATTCATTAAAGAAGCAAAAATTAAATATTACAGAAATAAAATTGTTGAAAATAGAAATTCTAATAAAGGTTTGTGGAATACCGTAAATAAATTTGTAAATAAAAAAGCTTGTTGGCTGGAATTCCTACTAGTACAGGCTCCTGAAGGCCCTCTCTACACGTAGCACGCACTATTTTCACTGGGCGACGCTGCTTGCCTAAGAAAATGGCCCCCCGAAGTTACTCGCTTGGAAAACTATAGTCACAGGTGCCCTGTACACTGGTTAATAACTTTTTACACAAATGGTATTAAAAAGTACTTTTTATTTATAATTTTATGTGATAACTTGAGGAGCCCAATCTGGCCCCAACACAAATTTTACAAGCTTGTTTGGTTATTCTTAACAACAGACGGCCTGGTCAGTGAGCAACTAGATTTTCAATTTTTTAAAAGGAAATTAGGATTGATAACATGTTTAACCTTATGGGCTACAGTTTTGATGTCATGTCTTTGTCTAACCACTAAAATTGTCTATTTCTTGGAATAAATGTCACTACACCTGCTCTTCTTTTAAATCACTCTTGTTTATAATGCACTGATACACTTAGAGTTGATTTAGCATCTCACTAATTGTCTTTCGATCGGTTGCCGTCCATTTTCATTGCTCCATTGCAATCATTATTTTACTAGCGCTGTTTCGTTTACCTTTCAGCTAATTTGCCGTTTGCTTGCTTACACTTTTACTACATAACGCTCATATTCTTTTTGCACTTAACAAGTCATTCTGTATCATTTTATTCACATTATGTCTCACAATAATAAGCGCAAATCCGTCAGTTACAAATTAAATTCCATTAGCCCTTCCGAATATTTATCATATCTGAAACTCTAAACGTAACCCTTCTGTAACCTGCTTTATTTCATGCTAACTTCTATCCCTCAAATTATTAGTTACTGCTGCTCACATCAAGTGCACTTATTAATGTAAAGTACTGATTTTCTTGCAATAGATACAATATTTAATTCTTTACTCATGTTGACCTTATTCATTTAGTGAATTAGGCAATCAGAATTTCTATGGGCAGGAAACCATTACAATAGATAAAGTTAAAAATATAAATTATTTGGGAATACAAACTGATCAAAATCTTAAACAGGATGCGCAAGTAAATGTAATTTCAAAAAAATTAAGATCTTTATTATTTCATTTTAAACGGTTAAAACAAATCTTGGATAAAGCCCTACGTACTCATATTGTCAGCTTTGCGATTATACCTCATAACGTTCATTAAAAATTCATCAATAATAAGCGTACTACTTATTAAATTGCCCCTGAGAATTTATTCTACGCTTCCTCACAAAATAAAACATTGCATTAATAATCATCATTTTAAAAGAAAAATTAGGACCTGGATACAATGTATGCCTAGACACACTATACATGACCTCATAGAAGCTAGCAAATATAGATAACGTTAGTTAGTTAATAATATCATTTCATTGTCTCTTTCCACAGTTTTTACTTATGACTTTTCTCTTGCCTGCCAGTTTGCTGCTACTTGATTTAATACAATATAATAAAAATACATTAATAGCTCACCTACCAGCTTGTTTTACTTTTGTGACCTAGATTCTGCTGCATCTATTATTCTGACGTTTTAGCCCTAAGGGGATTACATTATTAAATAACTATTAATTACTTTTATTTTGTTTTACATTATAGTTATTATGTTTTCTTAATATACTTATGTTGTACTTTTCTTTGGAAATAAATGAATCAAATCAAAATTTGTGTACTTTGAAGAACCTTTCATAACCTATTTTGTTACGCAACTCTGTAAACTTTTTAGAATAGTTTTTACAGTTATGAGGTGCTGTACAAAATAGATGAATGGGCTGTAATGTATAAAATTAAAACATAAAATCGAATAGTCCGAGCACTGATAGTTGATGATCCTGTTGAACATTACCTAAGCACCATTACAAATAAAAAACAAATATCTAAATAGTTTATAAAAAGTAAAAAAAGTAAAGTTCGGGCACTTTATTCCATGTAGGAACATGGTCTGAGACAAGGCGAGTCAGGGTCGCCGCAATATCTCTTTCCGAAATCCAGTCATCTGGAACACCATTACCGGCGTACTGGGTGATGTGGTTAGCATCACGCCTTCGACTTTCCCTACTTCCACAACTGTGGTTTCGGTACCCAAATTTTAAAGCGACTGGGTGGGCCGCCCGCCAGTTGTCAGATGTTGGGATTGAACCCCGTACCGTGGCACCGCAGCCTGAGCCCTAACCGCTCGGCCACGCTAGCGACTTTAAATTCTGTCAAATCTACAATACTACACATATACAACCCACAGCAATTCAACTAGGCAGTATTTTGTTGTAACATTTCTCAAATATCCATTTATATATATATGACATTTATTCTGATGCACAATGCCAGTTTACATGTCGTTATTGCAATACCGCTTTGATTAAATGCAAGTAATAACAATCTGTAAAAGGTTTTACTCAGAACTTCCCTCTCAGGTGGACATTGTGGCACTAAATAATTTTTAAAATCAAAGGAACTAGGTGTAAATATGTTTTCACATTCCAAATAATACAAAAATAATAATAGAATACCCTTGAATGCGAATTACATCAATTTTCAAATAAAAAACCCGTTAGCGGAAGGATTTGAACCGCCGCGCTTGCACTTGCGAACAAATATTTGACCAATTTCTCGCAACCCTACGGAGCCCTCTTCATATAGTTGCGTTTCAGTTGGTTTAACCTTCGTGCTGAAACGAGGTGCGTTTCAACCAAATCAGGCAATGGAAAATTAATTATATTTTTTACATCAATAAACCAATGCAGATAATTCTTTCACTAAAATTTCTTCATTCCTTTTTAAACATATACGCAGGATGTGAATATTGATGTGCAATAGTTTTTACGATATACGGTGATGCTGATCTTTATGCAACACATTTCCTCTCCGCTTTGTTTAAATAATTTCTGTAGCATTTGTTAAAAATAATTTTGAGATTAATTTGATATCATCTAAATCTAGAAAGTATACGATTTCCACTAGTTTAAGAATCATTGAGAAATATTTAAAACTAAGCCTGTAAATGCGATGTACGCATAAAATTAATCACTTTTTAGTATTAAAGAAATTTCGGAAAATAGTTTTTTCTGGGTTTTTGCATTCTCAAAAAGAATGGAGACTTACACATTTAAATCCGCAAGGTAATTGGAGATAGTGTACATTTTAAAAAAAAGTATATCTTTGAATGCACATCCTATGATTGAATTTACGGCCTCGCCCAAATTTGCGTTTCCCGTCTATTTGAAGGTTTGCAATTTACGCATTTATGCGGCTCGTCGCCTAAAAAGGTCAACATAACGCACTTATTCTTTGCACATTTTTGACTTGTAGAACATCTATTCTGTATCTGTTAGGTCCAGATTTTGTCAAATATGAAGCCTACATCATCATCATCATCATCATTGTCAGCACTTATAAACTCCATCTTTGGATATATGCCTCTCCAAGAATTTTCCATCCGCTTCTGTCTAGTGTTTTGCTCATCCAATGTGTTTTAGCAATCTTTTGAATGTCATCTTTCCATCTTGTTGAAATATGTAGCTGAGGAATATATATACCTAGGGCAGAAAATATCATTCACAAAAAATTGCCAACATGATGAGGTATTAAGAAGGATAAGACTAGGATGGGCCGCATACGGCAACCTTAGGCAGATATTTAAATCAAATTTTCCACAACATCTAAAGACACAAGTATTTAACCAATGTATTTTACCAACCTTGACATATGCAGCCGAAACGTGGACGTTCACAGAAGGTTATATGGAAAAATTAAGGGTGACCCAGAGGAAAATGGAAAGATCCATGTTGGGGATTCGGCTACAAGACAGAGTCAAAAATAGAACAATTAGAAAAAAGACTAAAGTAATAGACGTTGCTGAATACGTAGCTAAAAAGAAGTGGCAATGGGCAGGACACCTTATGCGAACAACTGATGATAGATGGACAAAAAATATGACGGAATGGAGGCCAAGAGTGGGGAAGCGTGATCGAGGTAGACCTAAAACAAGATGAAGCTTACGCTATGTTAAAATTGTTAATGTTATGTATTTCTGAGTTCATGCAAAAATTGACAAAATTTTATTTTTTAAGGTTCTCACCCTGCATATATTTGTCTGAAACTTTCTCGGTTCCATGCCAGGTCGATACATAATATGTATGCAAAATATCGTCTTCCTCCAAGAAATAGTTTTTGAGTTATACAGCCAACAGACAGACAGACAGACAGACAAACAGATAGACAGACAGACAGACAGACGGAATTAAGAAAACCTGTTTTTCGTCATCTAGCGACCCTGAAACGTGAAGATCTGAAGAAATCTGGGAAGGTGATTTTTTCGTGATTACAATACTTCCTTCGTCTTTAAACCAGGGAAGTAATAGAAATAAACTGACACAATTTCAAAGGAAAATTTTGTTTTTTTACCATTATAAAACCACATGATTGGTTGCATTTTGAAAAACTATAGCATTTAATTGGATAGTAAGAGATGCGGAAAATATTCGAAAGTTGAAAGTCGAAATTGAAATTCTGTATGAGACAAACCGTTTTCTTAAATTAGAGGAGTTGTCAATTTAAATCATAAAATGTTAATCAATATCGTCGAATAGAATTAATACGTATTTAAAATAAGGATTTCTTCCTGAAGCAAAGCAAACAGTGCGTAAGTTCCTATTATAGTCAGGTTATTGTTTTCCCTAGATAAACAATTGTATTTTTCACGAAAATAATTGTGTTTACTATTATCGAAAGAACTTACAACAGATATAAATATATGTGACAATAAATACCTAACTAGAAGTTTGAAGATTAACAACTAATATTTATTGTTGGACAACAATCACTTGAATTTAATAATATAATTACATATACGTAATTAATATAACAATTTTCATTGCAAGAACAATTTTTGTTAAACTAAACTAAACAACTTTCAAATACAATAATAATTTGCATAGTCAAAAATAATTATTTGCAAGTGATGCTTCTTGTCTGGTATTAATTTTCAAGACTAGACATTTTATTTCGGTACCTTTTTATGCAGAGTTCTTGTTTAAGATGAAGTATATAATTTATAAAGGAAACGGTACCCTTCTAAATGCATGTATGTTTGTCAAAATCTGATCGTCATTGAACTGATCAGCATATAGAGGTGAAACATATTCTTGATTTTCCCAACATTTAGTTCTATTATCTTGAGCGACATTCATAAATGTTAAAAAATGTGTTTCCTAATAAGCAACCTTTCTTTAAAAAAAATCTAAAGCATAAATATTTTCAGAAGATTGAGATACTCACGTCCCCACAGTTGAGTAATTAAAGAGTATTAATGTTATTGAGCGGAAATACGATTAGCGTTTGTGTTTTTCAAAACGGATTTGCTGTAGAGAAATTTCCTTGGTTTCTATAGATGTTTAATGTGCAAACTCTTATATTCATTGCACTAATAATATAGTTTTTGCCTCGATTTTCTAAGTCTTGATTCCAAGGGACTGTAATACTATTACTCGCTGAGCTAGATTATGTCCTCAATTACAGGTTTGCACATAAATGCTTCTAATAACTTACCATTCCCTTTTTTGTATATAATGTTAATCTAAATATCTTGAGAGTATGCTTGTTTTTATGCGGTACCTTAGTAGGTCATTTTCACTAGTTGTGAAACGGGTGCACTACCATTAGCATAAATTATATTTTTATTTTAAATATTGTAATTTTATTCGTATGATCTTAATGATCAAGCCTTTGCATTGAAATAAAATATACTCAAGGAGCGCAATCTTAAATTAATTTTCCAAAGTCGCTTATGTTTGGGTTTATGATAATGAGATCTTCATTCAGACATTTAACACACTTTAACAGACAAATAACTGATTTTGGTGGTAAAAGACTGTAATTTAATATAATAAATTGTATTATTAAGATAAGTAAAAAATTTTTTTTCCCAGCCGGTTAGAATAGTGGGCATTGCTCACCTCATCTGAGGTAAGAAAGTTCGTTTTTCTCACCTAGGTAAGAAAGTAAATCATGCATTTTTTATGAAGAAACTGTACCGCATGTTAGCTGACTGCTGACGCTTGCTGATTCTGACAGCTGACATATTGATAGTTGACGGATAATTGACTTTATGACTTGTGTTACAGTCTGTTTATACGAGAAATTAGGAATGCATTCTGTGAGTGTTCACATCCTTTTGATGCAGGTAAGTACGAAACCTTAAGTGGCCCCGTGAGTGGCCCTTCATTCAAAGGAATTAAATTAACATCTCGCACATGCGTACTCCGGACAGGAGAGGCTAAAAATCACCGTGCGCACCCGCGCTTTATTTTTTAATCCAACCAAAACTGCTTTGACAGTTTGACAGTGGACATAACCTCAAAAAGTATAAATAGTAAAGCGATTTTTTAACGACAAAATTTTTAAGTTTTCAGAGTTACTTATGAATAAAACTGTTTAGAAACATTTTGAGAACAGCATAAAATCAGAAAACATGCTGCATATTTTGCAGGTAATTGTCACCTTTAGCAACTTTAACAGTCTGTTGAATTATTTTTATAGTGTCAAATTTTGCTCCACTGAGGCTGGCTGGGAAAAAAATAGTATTCAAACTCGCCTTCGGCTCGGTTTATAACTTTGCGCTCAGTATGCAGGACTGCACTTTCTTACCTTGGTTTGAAATATACTATTACACCTGAAAAAATAAATAGTTACTACACCAACTCCTTTCTCATTTTAAAAGAACAATTTTCGTTACTTTCTGTTGAGTAGTGCCTTACTTCTTCATATTGGATATTAAGTATTTACACTTCTGATAAATTTGAGATTTGTAACACACATGTAGCAAAAAACTAGATATTATTTTTTGTATACTACATTCCAATAATCTTAATTGAATCAATTTTGAGCTTTAAAGGTGGAAGTTTACTTTTGTCTTGTGTCTGAAAATATAAAAACTATAAATTTAGAAAAAATGTGTTAATTCCGTGATATACTATTTACCTTCAAATAAAAGAAAAAATAACATATAGCGGAACGTTGTTGATTAGACGCTTTTTCCAGTATTTATATTTTTGATAATATTATAATATAATATATTAATCCTTTATGGTATTCTCAATCGTAAACGTCTCTTTGCTGAACTTATTACTAATAACAAAAGCTGCAATATTTCAATATCGTGTTAGTTAAAATAAAAATGACTGGGAGAGATGCTTCAGACTGAAAAGAAATCTATTTCAGCTTATGTACAGGTTCGTATACAAATACTACTACAAAACTACGTGTGGAGGAACCCTTTAGTGAGCCCTACAAATAGGAATGAGAACCCAGCGGCCGTCACCAAGTTGATAGGAGCCGTGGCTCCTATTCATTCAGCAGGTCCGCAAAATTTGGGCTTTATCAAGATTAGACTGTCTACGAGGTGTAACACCAGACCTCAGTTTCCAGAAGCTTTTTAGAGATTTTTAATCGACGTGGATTTTTTCCATTTTGCGATTTGAACCAAATATTTCGACCGTTTCTGCCGAAAATAGAACAAAAGCAGATCAGAGCGTCGACTTGCGTCGCTGAAACAAAACCAGGTTAGCCGGAAATTACGCCACATAATTTACATAATATTTACCTGATGTGATTTTTTTGCCATTTTGTTTTTTTATTTCAAACGATGCAAGGTTTTTATACGTGCAGATCATCGTTGTGTTTGCAGTCAGTTTGAGGTTCAAGCTGTCAGATACGAATTCGGGCAATTGCCATACTAGTGAATTTATCATATACAAAAGTATTTGTAATACTAGTTGTTGAACCTACCTCTGTGATAAGAATTTATTTCATGCTATACCGGAGCTTTGTTTTAATTAGTTGCAAATAAATAAAATACATAAGAGCAATAAACCATTTATTTAACTAATAATTATTACAACATCATTTTCTTTAGCCTTGAGATTGACACAGAAACCATTTAATTTATAAATTGTGTTATACGTCCCTATTTATTATTTTTATTTAAGAACCCTTATATTGAATAGAGGGTATCATTACAATATATGTACTTCTGCTGAATAAATATTATCTCTATTGCTTTGATGCTTCTTTGAATTGAAAATTTTAGTACTACATCTATGTTTCATCATGTTTTTTGATAAGGAATACTTGACAGCTCTATGAACCTTTTACAATGTTCGAAACGGTTTCGTTTTGGCTATGCAGTTCAAAATAGATATTTGCGTCTAACGCTTTCTAAAGGCTACTTTAAAATAAGACACTTTTGACAATTACATTAGAAATACACTGAACTATTTAAATGTCTTTTTTGTCTGATTTTTAACGTGTGATAGCCCACACAATTATTTTTCTGTGCACTATATCTACTTCACATTATTTACTTGTGAATTATACCCATAGTTAATTGAGTCGAGCAATTTATATTATTATATAGCCCTGTGTCGCATGAATAAAAACAATTAGCAGAGCTACTACTTCATGCAATGTTAGCCTTCTGTATTCCCACTATAAAAACTTCTTTAAAACACCATGCAGTCATCTATTCGTAGCGTTTTCGTGCAATGAATTGAGACCATTGAGAATGAGGACTTGCAGGAAGTTCATATATGCAATTGTAGGCGATTGTTTTACATTTTAATTTTCATGACTCAGTTGAATGCACGCATAATAATCTTCCCATGCGGCTAATTGGGATCTCAATAATACTTTATATAAATATGCAGTCGCCATTGTAACTAATAAATCAATTCCGTTTTACATAAGATGAATAATGGTTTCTAGTGACTATTTTGCCTTCAAGCTATGGAAGAAAGGGATACAGTTACAGATTAGTGAATAATTATATTTACATTATCTCACTATAATTATTTTCAAGGAATTACAAATATTGTTAATAAGGAGATTGAATTGTTTCATTTTTTCCAACAATTTGTATTCTTCAAACCTAATAATAGAAACGTATTCTAAAAGCAAGAAAGCAACGCCAGGCAAATTAATTATATATGTAAAATGAAAAGTAAAGAAATATATTTTCAATCCATCTATCTGATTCGTTATGGAAAAAGTTTAAAGATTTAAAGAGTACTAGGTACACTGGAAATCGATTGCTGTATCGTCAAACACTACAAATATTTTGTGAAGAAAAAGATACACTTCTGAACAAAATTAAGGGACCAACAACAGAATTTGAAATAACTGTAGCGTAGCGGTGATTAATGGCCTGAAAACGTCTGTCGCGCAAGAGAAGGCCATAAACAAAAATGTGACCTAGAGTGCACTACTAAATCAGTTAATAAATAAGTGGAGTTCGCGTTGTGTCAGTTTTGAGAAAGTATCAATTGTCCGCGTGCAATACGAAACATCTGTATTATCAAATGTGATTTGTGTCGTCGAGTTGAACAATCAAAACTAACTTGGCTAAACGTTCACGATGCAATTTCAAACACAGCCGGGGTTATGTCATAAACGCAGGAATATCGGCCAACAAACCCTTTTGTCCCAAATAACAATAAACAACGCGAAAAGGGAGAGTCAACCCCCGTCGACAATACAGTATTAAACGCTCGAAAAGGGAAAGTTTTTTCGACGGAAGATTTCAACCTCTTGTGATACAATAGAGAAAAGGGAGCTTAGCTAACAATACTATTGTACTCAAAAGAATAGGGAATGTCCCTTCCATTCATGCGCACCATATATAAACGCAGTAGCTTAGTTTTCTACATGACTTTTACTTCGACTTTTACTTTTACGTAACATCAGTTCACTTCAATCACTTCGCGTAATATCACTTGACTTAATATCACGTTTTCTGCGTATGCCGACTTGTTTTATTTTGGAGCAAAGTCGAGACCGAGGTTAGTTTCCAAGGTCTTTATTTAATAAATAGTTAAATATCGAAAACCAGGCTACTCACAATTCGTGTTTGTATTTTAAAGTAATATTAGCGAATTTGTTCTAAAGGAATAAAAAAATGTTATTGTTTTCCAAAAACAGTTGTATTTTACTGAACTTAATTCCACAGTCATAAATAATATAATAGTTTCAGCGGGAGCCACAACATTGGTAACCCGCGACTAAGACAATAAATAACTTTAGGAAAACAGAAAAAGTAAATTAAATTTACAAATGCAATTTTTTGTACATCATTTAATGAGTACGTCACCATAAATAATAGAAAGTTTTCCATGAATTCGAATATAACTCCCATTGTCAATTTTAAAGTTGCATTTCTCGGTAAATTTAATTTTTCAAAACTTCTACTACAGAACTTTGGAAAAATTAATACTTTTTAAATATTTTTTATGTAAAATATTCTTAGATGTCATTTGACCTCCGAGGAGTTATCTTCTTCTTCTTCTTCCACCTTTTTTTAGGCTGCGCCTGTTTTTCTTTAACGACAGCTTATATTAGTAGTTTCATGGTGTCTCGATTAATGTCGATATCCAGCTCTGCTTCCATCGCTTTGGAGGGCGTCCACCTCTTCTCCCACCTTGTGGCGTGTTATCTTGAACTATTTTGGGTAAACGATCAGTGTGCATTCTATCGACATGGACATCTCATTCTTTCCTTCTGGTTTGTATAAATTTGCCAATGTTTTGTATATTGCACCGTTGGCCTATTTCCTCACTGGACACTGTCTCTTATTAAAGTTTTCCCGCTATTGACCTTAACGTTCTTATCTCTGTTCTTTCTAGTCTTTGTCTTGTTCTGCTTATTTTAGGTCGCATTTCTGCTGCATAGGTGAGTAGTGGTCTTATGGTGCTCTTATATATCTTGAAGTTACTTTCTATCGATATATATTGGTTCTTTCATATTACGTCCTTTAAGCATCCAGAGGATGTATCCCCTTTATTTGTTTGATGTTGTACCTCGTTGCATATCTCTTGCGCACTGGATACGATGATTCCTACATATTTAGATTCCATGATTTGCCGAATTACAGTCTCTTTTATATCTATTTTGCACCTAAGTGGTACACTGCCATGTATAGCGTTTTGTTATTACGAACGGATGAAGTATCCTTTGTAGGTCATACTCGTTACTGGCAATCAAGACAGCATCGTCAACATAACATACTATTTGAATTTGTTTATTTCCCATTTTTATTCTCTTGCTGTTTTATCGCTATTTATGATTTTATCCATTACCATGTTAAATAGCATAGGGCTGAGCGAGTCCTTGACGTATTATGTTGTGGTGTTGCTATATTAGTCATTAATTAGGTTGATTGCCATTTGTGGGACGTTTCTCTCTAATCTACTGCATCTAATACATCATTTAAGCTAACGCTATCATAAGCCTTCGTTAGATCCACGAAGCACATGAAAGCCGTATTTTTACCGAATGACTTATACTGCATCAGTTGTGGACCTATTTTTTATTCTGAATCCCATTTGGTCTTTGTTGTGTAGTCGTTGATCTTAAAGAGTATTATTTTTAGTACTGAGATTTTAAAAGTGTGATATCCCTGTAGTTGGTTGGATCGTGATCATTATCTTTTTTGTGAACATATACTGGTCTTCATTTCTATAGGAAGTTTTTGTTCTCTAAATAATTTTTGTGAGTGTTAGAATTTCTGTTCTTAGTATATCACCTTCGTATTTCAATAATTCGTTTGCTATGCCGTCAATCCCAGGCGCCTTTCATCCTCGAAATCCTTTTATTGCCCTCAAGATATCATCGCTCTCCACTCTGATTTCATTTCCTTTATGTTGTCTTCAAGCTAGTACGATGTTAATAGCGTTGTGCTTGTTGAATAGGTTAGTGAAATGTTGGGTGTACTGGTCTACTGTAATTCTATTAGTAATGTAATTTTCATTAACTGGAACTGAGGAGGTATCACAAATAGTTATTATTCCTTTGCGGAGGCTATTCTCAAAGGGTTAGTACTTGAACACCAACAAATCTGTAGTACAGAGGCCTGCTGTGAGGCAGAGATCCTGGTAGCTTAAAAGCAGAGGGGAATATGTGCTATTATTATAGAATGAGTAACAATTTTTTATAAAATGATTTTCAATTGTATTGGTGGTTTCTCTAAAATTTACTCAGAAGTGTAGGTTTAGTTGTTTAGTTTTTCAACAGAAATACATTGTGCATTTTTGAAATTTTTATCCTGAAACTGCTTCCCATAAGGATCCTTTTTTATTTGCGAGTTCAAAAAAACAATACACAATTCGCAATATTTACACATCACTGCTTTGATGCTCAACTTAAAATGATAATAATAATGTTTTCATTAGATTACAGTTTTTATGATAACATAATCAAGGACACATAGCTACAAAGCTCCTTTCAGCATTCAGAGGGGCATTGTTCGTAATTAACGATGTTTGCGTCCCATCTTCTCTTTTTCCCTTTTAAAGTTTAAGAATATTGTCGAATTTTAAACGTTTCAATTGTTTTAAATTCACACGCGTTTATAGACATCGAACGCAACGCTCCGTTGATTTAGTGTTCTTGTCGATTAATAGACATTTCGTATGTATAGATTATTCAAATTTACAATAAAATTCTAGTCAAAACTTTAGAATTTGTTAGTTTTACTACTACTGCTACCAAGATTTATTTAATATATTAGCAAAATCGATAATTGATAATTAGATGATTGACGAATGGTTGGTAATTCGCGCAATATTTTACAGGTTCACTGCAAAAAAAAGGTACCGAGCATGGAGGACCATCTGGAATTAAGTATTTCTATGCAAAAGTTACAATACAACCGACATAAGAAGGCATAAGTTGAAATTACAGAGAATATCGTGACCTCTTGAAAATCTAGAAAGTTATAAGGGTAACGGCTAACATTTTTTTGCGGTTACTCAGTAGCTCTTCTTAACGCTTTGGTCAGATTGCCTTTTTGGTGGATTTTCCTCCAGATGTAGCTATGCGGTTCTTTGTTGGAATTGAATCACTGTAAGTATCTGTGTGTAGAGCATGACCGCCTATTTTTATTTTGGTTAATTTTTGGTAACTTTGAAAGTCTCAATTTAGTAACGTGTATATTGTTGAGCGATGTGCGTCTTCTGATTGTTCCAAAAATTTTGACACTTGTCCTCCGTTGTTTTTAGAAAGGGACAAGCGGTAAGGTGCTTGAGAAAAGTTTTTTTCTCTAAGCTGTCTCCATCCCATGTAGCTGTGCAACTACTGTGACGTACCTAAGAGAATCCTTATTAGTTCTGGGGGACGCTGACGTGCAGATTTTCTCTAGTCGCCGATTGTTACCTGCAGGCCTTCCGTTTTGGTTCTCTCGGCTACGTGCCTTCTTCAGCGACCAATCCGTTATTTGGGTAACTTCTTGAGGGTTTGACATCTGTCTTAGAAACCTGAACAGTGAACAAGCCTCCTACTACGAGACGCATTTAAGGTTACGGCGTCGCTGTCCGACCTGTAGCATTTTGAATAACGCAAGGTCATTTTTTACTTTAATGCCATGTCTTCGTATGGCGTCTCTGTACTTCAGCGACCAGAATCACTTAAACTTTCATGCATGCTACATTCAAACCATCTGGCACAAACTTGTGTGTTTCGCAATAATTGCAAAAAATAATAGAATTTTGTTTAATTTGCAATTACTAATAATAATAGTAGTAATAATAAATCAGTTTATTGCATTAACAAAAACTAGTATACAAATGGTAGGTCATTTGCTAAAGTCAATGACTTTTTCTTCTTGGTATTAGGTTAACATTCTAATTAGGTAATTTTGGATTTGATGTAAGTTGTACCATTTGATCTTAGCTCCCATGACGTTCAGCGAAGACACTTGTTTTTTGACGAAGCGTTTATTTTACGTACTTACAATGCGCTTCGTTATCCAAAGACATTTATGAGAAGCGTTGCGTCCTCAGATTATGTTTAAGAAGGTTCCTTCAATTACGATTTTCTTCGCTTTTGGGAATAACTAATTAAATATTTTTATAATCATAGCCCCACATACCATTTTATAACAATATCTTGTTGTAACCATGTATATTTATTAATTTAACCTTTGAATGTTCGTTTATATAATTTTATTAACGCGGATTAAGTTTATATTAATTTATTTAAAATAACTGTGGGAGTTTATTTTAAATTCAGCGAACCCTGCATATTTCAATAGTAACTTTCTGGGTTTATTTTAAGTACAAGAACTTCGCATATTTTATATAGTAATTTTAAATTCAAGATTGTTCAAACCTATCAAGCCCTTTTTAATTTTATATATTAATAAAATTTAATTTATGTGTGACCTTGAAAGGTAACAAACTGACTGTTATTTGTGTAATGTTAATTTTTATGCAATATTTTTAGCTGTAGTTTCTAATTGCTTTTAATATATGTATGTACTTTGTGTTCATAGTTGCTATATAAATTCCTTAAAGCTTTCGTATTGGAGTTTTATTTCTGGTAGTTTCTTTTATGCGATCTACCGATACCTTGTCGTTTCTTATAGGTTGGGTTAAATAAAGGTTTAGTCCGTAGTTATCGTTATCGCTACACGACAACTGGCACCCATGTTGTTTTTATTTAGTAGCTATAAGAGCAACTTTGCCTAAACTTACCCACTGTCATATAATCGCTTATGATTCGAGTTAACCTAAGTAATGAGCCTATCCAGAGTTGTGTAGGACGAGACATAAGCATTTAATGAAAGAGTAATCAACTGCATCGATAACGCATGCAGTATACACACTGCTAGAAAATTAATGATCCAAAACACTTAATATGAACTAAAAGATAAACATACACAGGAACAGATAACGCTAAGTAAATCAATCCCAGAAATACCTACAAAGACCATCGATAGTTTCAAACTAATAAGATAGTTGAAGTGGTAAAATAAAATGGAAGTCTAATAAGAGATTCGGATGCTTAATGATAACGAAGTAACAAAAACTACATATAAAAGATAACGCTTAAGCATCATAGTTCCCAATGTAACGATAATCGAAACAGAAGTAACTATAAAAGAGCTGAAACTCAATAAATCTCCAGGTAAAGATATAATTGCGGTAAAAGCTATCGGAAGAAGACGAAGGCCACTCAATCGGGCGCTCCAAAGGTATCTACCAAATGGCTTATAGAGCTTACTGTACCATCACATTGGAATAACGGAAAAAATTCTATATAAGAATGACGACTCAGAAAACTGGCCGATAAGCTTTCTTTTCCACGTGTATAGTTTATTCACAAAAATCTTAACTAATGGCTTAATGTAAAACGATCTGGGTCTGGGTTGTTGGACTAAAAATGAATGTTAGCAAAACGCAATTTATGACAAATTTGGTAGTTATTCAAGGTACGAGTATCTCAGAAGCTTATATTCAGTTGCCCCAAATTGCGAAAAAACAGACCGGGTCTGTGAAGGGCAAAAGGACTCGCGAACGATTACTAAATTTACAACAAATTGAAGAAAAGCCAGCAAATTTAATAAACAATTAAAAAAAACATCCAAATAATATCAACAGCGAGGATGGCTTCAAGCTTAGTAAAACGTGGACCCCTGTGATACACGATCTAAAGCATTACAACCACTGTGCGTCATACGGCCACTCCCAACGGATTACGTTGCACTCGGATGGCCAACCAGCGTTACGCCACTCCGCGCGCCTGGCACAGAGGACTATAAATAGCTCCGCACCGACCTTCGGTTCTTAGTGCGACTTTCACTCTGATAATGCAAGCTGCAAGGTCTTGCGAAACGTTAGTGAATATGGATGTACAAACAGCAAAACGGCCAAATCTGCCTAAGTATCTTCGTTCCCAAGATACTCAAACAACACGAGCCACCAAAGAGCATGGCCATCGCGCGGGTTTTTGCTCGACTTCACAAGGTGCAAGGCACATTAAGCCAGAAAATGCTGGGTGTTCATATACAAATACTACGCGGTCTAAGCCGAAATTCTATGCTAAGGAGAATAATTCTAGTAACCGCGAAAGCGTCAAGCAGTACATAGAAATTTTTGTTAGTACAGAACACAAAATAATGCAATTTATAAAGAGATTAAAAACTTGAACTCAATAGAGAAAAAAAAATTATGATTATAGACAAAGACAATAACAACAAATATGATGCCAAATTTATTGGCGAATAGGAGGTAGTAGCCATTATGTATTTCTGGGCTCCTATATTAGCAATCAAGGCGACTCCGCAAATACAATCAGGCGACGAATTCAAATCAGTAAAAATGCTATGACTAACCTTAATAAAATCTGGAGAGACCAACAAGTCACTATTAACACCTTAACAAATAGTTAATACCTTTGTCTTTCCAATTATGAGTTATGGAGCCGACACCTGGACAAGCAAAGCTGTCCATCGAATGAAAATTTACGCTTTTGAGATGTGCGAATATCTTGCACGGACAGTAACACGAACATCTCGATATTGACAGAACTAGATATAATTCGGCGACTGTTCAGAAAGCCATATCAACAAATATTAAAACATTTTCTCAAGAAAAGATAGTAGCATTCTTGAAAAAATAGTTGTACAAGAACGAGTAGATGGCTGTACGGAAGATGTCCACAAAGATGGCTGGATCAGGTTAAAAATATTGTCGCAAAGCCATTGCAACAAATTACCAATGATAAGTATGACGTATGACTGTTCTAAATGGAGAGAAATAGTCCATCAAGCAATAGTTACCCTTTAATCAACCTGCTGATTACGACTTTTCTGGTAAAAAAATAACTGGAGAGAGAGGCAGCTGCAGCAATTGACATCATAGACAATTAAACCCAAGAAATTAAAAAAGGGCGAGATTATTGAAGATGCGTTTGTTAAACTACGAGACATATTAAAATCCAGCATATTAATGGCTCTCAAAAGAAAAACTTCACCTGTACTCTCATATGCTGTAGAAACTCTCACTCTAACTAAAGTGTATATTGCATCGTATTATCACATTATTTACTGAGGTAAAATATATTCAATCGTCACAGGTCAGCTTATATGATTGCAACATAATATGTATGTTAATATGTATAATGCAATTCAAGTTAAAGCTGCAGTAGAACCCATGAGATTTAAATTAGCCTCCAAAAAATCTTTAGTGTATTTTGTGATGTTTTGTGGCACCCTTAAACGAAAGGCGACTACAGTCCTGGATAGTTCAAACTTTCGGCAGCGAATGGCGTAGATCAGGACTAGGCGGCGGTTCTTTAGGTTTAAAAGAAGCATATAATAATTTGAAAATGCAAGTATGCGTCAGTCGTTCACCACAATAAAAAAGAGATCTAGCTAACAGTCGCAAACACACCTACCTTTCGTGGTTCTTTGCTTACCAAACCTAAATTCTACAAAACGAGCAGGTCCCATAAGGATAAATAAACAGATGCACCAGTAGTAGCAGTAATAAAAGTTAAAATTATATTACAAGGCAATAGCAACATGTCAAGCAAAATGAGCCTAGAGTGCTGAACTCACAAGTCAAACTGGGACTGTAGCTAATGACGCCAATTAAATAATACAAAAGTGTTGTTTGAACAAAAAAAGTGTACTAACAACTGGGTCGCAATGCAAACGCCCAGGAAGATTCATATAACAAGCCAAGAAAACTACGTTGAAAGCTAACTTAAAATGGTCAAGCTAAATTTTCAACACCAAAAGTTAATTAAAATTGACTGTTACATGTTCTGGCATACGCGATAGCCGATATCGCAACGAAATTACTTGACAAGCAGCCTTGACTGTGCGAAAAACTTATCCGAAAGAATTACAGCGCATTTGGATCAAAGGCCTTAAATGCCATGCTGCGCAAATCGCAGGTTAATCCGCCTAATTGTACAAATAAAAAATAAACTTCCGCTGGCATATGAGCAGAAAAACATGAATGTGTTAGTAGTTACACTAATGCATAGCACAGAAAGGGCTTCAGCTTCAACACAGCTCGGCTTAATGGAGGCATTCGCGGTTGCTTCGGGGAATTGAAGAATTTGTGCTACGTACTATCTACTGCCCCAAACTGGAAGTGCCTTAGGCGTTCTAGCGGAAAAAGCACCTCATCACCCAGTGGACAGGACCAAATTTGACACTTACTGTGTATACAATTGTGCTTACCTTAAGTTTAAGGGCGGTCCCCGAGTTCACATGCTGCAAAAAACAAATAATTCGCCTTGTTCACAAGGCTAGGCAATTTCCAAGCATGGTAACATTTGGAGTGGGCACATGGGTTACAAATCTCGATAAGGGCCCAGTGACTGCATTCACAGCTTTCTTCGTCGAAGGTGATACGAAAAAAGACTGTGATTTTCTTATTTGACTCGGCGTCACTTAAAACTCAGCGCTCTTACTTCTACTCCCATCAAAATTACGCTGCGCTAAGAACATTAATCCGAAAAACGGGAACAGAGTTATATGACTCATAATAAGAAGTTAGGGTTCTAACGACAAAATTAATTTATTCTTTCTAGTTGAAAACAATTAAAGAAATATAAAGTCTATAAAACCTAATTAAGTTGCATTATACCCAAGCTAGATTCTATTTAACAAATCTTTTTAAATTTTACGACGTTTATTACGAGTAAATGGTAAATAGTATCTACAAAAATAAAACGTATACGGATATACGGTAAAGTACAGGAAATCTCATTATGAAGTTAATTTCAAATCACTGATTGGTTGTATGGTGTTTGAACATAAGTTGCGGTTATCAACCCTGTCTTTAGTGAACCTATAATTTTCTAAGTCGCTTAATTGATATTTATTTATTACGTAACTTGTTTTCAAAGATATTCTTGACCTCCAAATATGGTTCCTCAATTATTAGCCGCCGATCCTATACTTATATATTGGGTAATTCGATATAACTATTAGTCATCTCCCAGTTCCTCAAACGAATTCAGACAATAACTACCAAGGAGCGCCATCTTAAACGGGATAAAATTAAAAATTATGACCGACCCAAAAACTTCAAAGTAAACACCCCTGAGTTGTTCAAATTGATTTCCTGCAAACCGTACTAGCTCCATTAAGATTAAAAGCCCATTTCCCAATTATCTTTTCATTCGTCTAAGGTGGAATTGTGCTCTTAAGCAGTGGAACTAGATTAATCGGCCACTTATACAGGACCGCGCTAATTTTGTTCGATCAGTTAATGTGCCTGGGAACAAAAGACTCTCTGAACTGCTCATCTTTAACCAATTATTTGTGGCCGCCTTTTAGTAATTAGTTTGATACTGAGTTTAAAAGGATGGGTTCCTATTTAAAGTAGCTCATTTTTAAACTTCATAGACTGAAAACGTAACAATACGTGCAATATTTAATATTCTCACTTTTCATTAGAAGCTAATGATTACGTTTCTCATAACACGATTTAGTTTCACCTCGTCGATGCTTATTAAGGCGATCAAATTTGCCGACAACTATTGTTTTACTCATTACACTGCACGATATAATAGTGTTACATTCACTGCTTTGCATTTCACTTTTTTTTATTTACGAGTACGGGCTACGCATCAAGTTTTCTTGGCGATATCATAATTACTAGTGAGGTGGTTGTAATTACAGGTATCAACGCATATTTTAAGAATTCTTTCGACGCTTTCATGCGCTCTTTGTACTAATTTTTCTTGCCGGAGTAAATTGAAAAACGTATCGCTTGACTTCTCTAATTTGTTAAATATTAACTACTATTTAATTTTTTAGAGAACGAATGAACTTGACGTTTCTCGGAATAACGTATTTACACAACTGCATTAAAAACGATTTTAACGAAAATATAAACTTTTTAAATTAAAAACATATTCTTTATTCGACAAATTTACAGCTAGTTTAAAATAAAAATATACGGAACGTCTGACTCAGTAAAATGCTTAACTTCTAAACCTTTAGTTTCTGAGATGTACGAGTAGTTAAGTTTTATAATTTTATCATCTATTTATTTTTTTTAAAGTAGTTTATTTCAAGCTTAATCGTATATTTTGTAACCAAACTATAGTATATTTTTTACTTTAGCGTAGCAAGTGGGAATAAATACCTCCTTAAAAAATAAATCTTTGGTTAGAAATACAAGGTGGTCCATGAGGTACCGTGCAAAACTTAAGGATGGTTTAGAAAGCATTGAAACAATTCCTATTAACTCCCTCTCCACCAAGTTACCTCTCTTTTAAAGAAGGTGATTATATTAGAACTTTTTAACAAAGAGGAATTTCCTGATTTCTTTAGTATATGTTTTTGCGTTTGCGTTTGCGACATGTTATGAAACTCAGCCTTCGGCTTCGTTTCATAATTTTCATGTCTCGTGCATAAACGACTTTACAACTCCACTTCCAGTTCAAAATTGTAGTTTTATAACGTCACTTCACTTTTAGCACATGAGCTAAAAGTAAACAGCTGAGTTCTTTAACCACGGTAAACTATAAAACGTAACTTTTAGTGAAACAAGCTAGCGCTAAAAGGCCTACTTTTAGCGGTGGTCGTAGATAATAGCTATTTATGCAACAAGTGCTAAAAGTTGACTTTTATGCACGCGTTGCATACAATATTTTATCTACGACCTAAATTTTACTGTTATCAATTCATAAATATCGATTTAACAAAGGTTTTTATCTACGACACTTCTAATTTATGTCATAATAAACAGTAGGCCATGCCGCGCGGGCGAATGTTTGCGAAGGACAGCAGTCAAGGTCAGTTACGAAATGTAATTATTAATACACCACATCTGACTGTATTCATTACATAACGCTTTAATTATTTCAAAAACACTTTACCTGTAACGCAAGAAGCAACTAGAATAACTTTACAACTTCACTTCCACTTCGAAATTGTAGTTTTATAACCTCACTTCACTTAGCACATGGGCTAAAAGTAAACAGCTGATTTCTTTAACCACGGTAAACTATAAAACGTCACTTTTAGTCAAACAAGCTAGCGCTAAAAGGCTTTTAGTGGTGGTCGTAGATAAAATACATTATGATGCACAGCACAGTTAACAGAAAAATGTTTTGCATCATAATCTATTTTAACTTGTTACACAAAAACTCTTAGCTTTATGAAAAACTAAAAAGTGCTAAAAACGTTTTTAAGGAAATCAGCATTTTCACTATATATTTTTTTATAATCAGATTCATTTTCGTTAGAAATTTCTAATACAAATGTTTTAAAGGGTCGCAAATTTCAACCCCTTTTAATCACACGAAAAGCTAACGAACATTTTATAAATAAGTCTGCTATTGGTAGAATATAGTACCTGCCAATTTTTGCTTTAATACCGTTTTGCAGATTTTTGTAAAATGACAAAAAGAATGTAACGCGAAAACGCAGAAAAATTACCATAGCTTATATGATTTTCTTTTGTTCAAAATGACCCATAGAACACATGATAAAGGTTTGTTGGTTTCCTTAGAGAACACCCTGTATATTGTAATGGTTTACTGCCCACAGCAATTCTGATTGCCTAATTAACTAAATTTAGGTCAACATGAGCACAGAATTAAATATTTTATTTATTGCAAGATACTTTACATTAATAAATGCACTTTATGTGAGCAGCAATAACTAATAATTGGAGGGATAGATATTAGCATGAAGTAAAGCAGGTTACAGAAGGGTTACGTTCAGAGTTTCAGATATGATAAACGTTCGGAAGGGTTAAATTTAATTTGTAACTGA